>OZ026630.1:7499677-8057177 GCA_964020975.1 Hermodice carunculata
CTAGGCAAAGGTGTGTTGTACACAAAAAAAGTGTCCCTGGGGAGAAATGTATTTAAATGAGTGAGAAATATATATTCTGGTGTGTGAGCCTGACATGACACCAGAATGCGTGAGTCTTGTGCTCAATGAGTAAGACTTGACAGGTTTGTCTGTCACAGCTGTGGTGGGCCCCTGGTCCTGGATATATCCCCAAACACCCATCGCTTATAGTTCCCCTCCTGCCCCCCCTCCCGCCCCCCCCCCCCAAAAAAAAAAATTGCCCCACACACACCCTATCCCCACCTCTGAAGCTTAGGTATTTCCCATGGGAGACCCCATGGAAGCCCTTATAAGGGCTACCACCATTCCCTTTCCTCCCTGCACTCTGAAATTCGAATTTACCCTGTTGCTATCTCATACTGTAATTTTGCTGGGATTGCCCACCAGGCACTCCAGTGATTTCTTACAGTATTGGAAAGAATACCGGATCAGGCTTTCCTGTGTTGAGTCAATGTACTGTTGGCTCCCTACCCTTAAGGTCAATCCCCAATCTCTATTAATAATAGAATCATGTGAGTGATCATACTGAACACATATTGAACTCAATCCAAATTGATGGGCAGGCTACGGACCTATTACTTTGTCATCCATGTTGCTAAGGCTAAGCTCATAGAGTTTTCGTATATATTGTCACCAGGATCTGGCCTACCAGCCTCCTATATAAAATTAAATGATTAATGTGATGATGCCTGTGAAATGAATGGTTTTGTATGTATGGTATAATAATCTTTGAGGTATTGTTAAAGTTAACGGCAGCTTTTCTAATTCTTTCCCTATTAGCAGAGGAACCCGATATAAGGAAGTGAACTCTCGTCAGCAATTTTTAATGTTTTTCTGGGTGATCTCCCATGAGAGCTCTCAGGTATGAATATTGGCTTCTGCATCAGCAGTTTGGTTCACAAGTTGAAGTTGAAGTTAAACAACTCATGCATAGTAATGTTCTTTAGTGCCAGTGTGGTTGGCCTGCAGTCACTTATTGATACCTATCATCAGTACTCAAATGATTGAGGATTTAATTTTAATGCTGCAAAATCTAATTGTATGATTTATGGGGAAGGACTCTTTCGTACTGCCACCAAATAGTGTCTTGGTGAAAGGGTGTGACCCTGTGTTTACAAACTAGAGATATTAAGTACATGTAATTATAGAAAGGATTACAATGCTGATGATCACATACATGCCAGAATTAACAATTGTAGACATCCATATTATAGTCTTGCTAGTGCCAGTATGAAATATCCAGGCCTATCCTCTCGTACAGACTTGTCTTTGGAAACACATGTGCACCCAACACTAGTATTTGGTTTAGATAGCTCACATTTAAGTTACAAGCATGTGACTGGGCAAGAGTCCTTCCACGGACAGATGATTAAGCAGTGCATGGGTATAGGCAAGAGGTCACATCATTCCAAATTGTTTGCACCTTAGTCAACAATACCCACGTACAAATTAATACTTTGTCGAAACCCAGGGATCAGGAAATAAAAGTGCAAATAAACACATCGAAATAAGCATAAATGTGAGCAGCAGAGAAAACACACAAGAAAGCGTTACAAATCTTGGGTTGGATAGAGAAATGAAACTCACTGAGAAAATAACTAAAAAATAATGACAAGCCAACTAAGTCAAGTGTACAGTCAAGTCTAACAAGCTAACTACATAAAGCATACAGATAGGAATAAATAAAATAAACTACTATCCCTAAAAACCAGATGAAGAGGTAGGAGGCAGAAGACCAAACCCGCCATCCGTGCACTGACCATGAGCGGCCGTAGGCTGCCCCACCGAAACAAGGCAACACAACTTTTGTTGCCAGGCTTGAGGTCACTGGGCAAAGGGCCGCCTCCATGACGTCACACTTTGAAACCAGACTGTCGCTGTTGCCGTTTGACAGATCGCTGAATAATGTTTTCCGTACTTCAAAGGCTCTTTTATTCATGTGATTGGCCAAGAATTGATTGACAACCTCCCCAAATGTTAAGGGACGATGTGTACTACGTTTTGTACAAATATCAGCTCAACTTAAGCAAATGGTATTGTTTCAGAGGCAAATGATTAACATCAAAGGCCTTTGAAGCTTGTTTTCTCAGAAAGGATAATAGGACGAGAACCCCACCTAAGAATGGTTTTTCCAAGAAAACGGCTGGGGGAAATTTATTTCGGTTAACAGCTTTTGATTCAGTAATGTCTGAACTGCAAAACTGATTCAGTGATTGTCTAAATTTTGCTTCATTCTTTTTCTATTAAATAAAGAAAATGAACATC
Source organism: Hermodice carunculata (assembly GCA_964020975.1). Lineage (NCBI taxonomy): Eukaryota > Metazoa > Annelida > Polychaeta > Eunicida > Amphinomidae > Hermodice > Hermodice carunculata. The sequence goes on from OZ026630.1 coordinate 7,501,982, forward strand.
CTGAAAATCAAAGGGAAAATTGAAACGTCAAACTTTGAGGATGGATAACAGAAAAACGAAACCAAACATAAAAAATCGCAGGATGTTTTTTGTTGCCAATATGTCAGGATTAAGATGCAAGTGTAATTATTATTTTATCACAAATAATTAGTGACTTATATCGACATTTATGGGGTGGTTGCTTTGCAGTCAAGTTTCAATTGTTTATTCAACTATTAACATCACAGACACCCAAATACGGGACATAAATTCTTTGGAGTATGACGAGTACACACATATATGATATGTTAGCCTAACGCAAATACATTTTGAGCTAGGATTGACCAAAATGGGATTTATTTGTGGTGTCTTACCTGTCCTTAAAAATGTTAGTTCACTATATTTAAGAGTATTTGCAATCAACAATTTGGATCGACTAGTCTGTTATCTTTCATTGCAGTACCTGTCATGTGGAAAATTATATCCTGGCTTTCCGATTGACAAAATGTGAATTTTAATATGTCCATTAGTGGGCATTGAGTACCAACAGAAGCCCGGCCACACAGTAACTGTGGAAGACGACATCGTAGATTCCCTTAAATTCTTAGTGCAAGCCTGATAGTGAGGAACACCTGCTTCTCTCTATGCTAACCATGATGTTTTTAACAGCTGATGTTATTACAATATTCTGGCACTACAGTTGGCGAGGTCACCAGATGTCGGGCAGCACATGAGGTCATACCACTGTGTGACCCCTGATAGGCCTACACTCTGTCTTACCTCGATGGTCAGCACATCATGATTCTCACATGGCAGCACCAGGTCGGTGTATTCCAAGATGGGCCTGGCCCGTCCGGGAGTAGACCAACCTGGTTCAGATTTCTACATGGATCAGAACAGCTATGGTCTATCATACCAAATGTAGTGGATAGGTAATATATTACAGCACAAATCTGCAGTTTAAGGGGTGCTCTGACTTTGGTCTTAAATTCCAGATGCATGACATTGTCCTTGTATGTCCATATTTGATCATTAGAATGATACAATCTGGAGTGATCACATTTGGTTTGTGCCACAGGAATACAAACTGGACAGCAGCTTCAATGACCATTCACACAGTGGTTCTGTACGCTGTGTGGCAGTGTCAGACAAGGGTATACTGGCCTCAGGCAGCACCGACGAAAGTATCAGGCTGTTCAACATGCATACCAGGGTGGAGCTGGGGTCGCTGATGCATCATCAAGGTACAACACTTTGTGTATTGATTGAGCTCAGTCTTGATCATTTGTCTCAAATTATCTTTTGTGCAATAATTGAGCTCAGTCTCTGATGCACCATCAAAGTATCTTTTGTGCAATAATTGAGCTCAGTCTGATGTATCATCAAAGTATCTTTTGTGCAATAATTGAGCTGAGTCTCCTGATGCACCATCAAAGTATCCTTTGTGTAATAATTGGGTAGAGTCTGACTCACCATCAAAGTATCTTTTGTGTTATAATTGGATGGAGTCTGACGCACCATCAGAGTATCCTTTGTGTAATATTTGTGGTAAGTCTCGGGTGCTTTGCCAAGGAAGATTACTTTTGTATAACAATGGAGCTGGCTGGATTCTCTAATGCTTCATCAAGGTAGATTGATTTTTGTATTACAATGGAGCTGAATCAGTAAAATGTGAAATGTGAGGACGACTGCGCCAGCCAATGAGACTACCACTCCTAGGAGTGGTGGTCTCAGGCCAGCCTGATGTGTTCACCACTCCTAGGAGTGAGTGTCATGCCAGCCTGTTGTGTTTACAACTCTCAGGAGTGGTAGTCTCAGGTGAGTCTGATGTGTTTACCACTCCTAGGAGTGGTAGTCTCAGGCCAGCCTGATGTGTTTACCACTTCTAGGAGTGGTAATCTCGGGCCAGCCTGATGCGTTTACTGCTCCTAGGAGTGGTAGTTTCATGGCAGCCTAATGTGTTTACCACTCGTAGGAGTGATAGTCTCATGCCAGCCTGATGTGTTTACCACTCCTAGGAGGGGTAGTCTCAGGCCAGCTTGATGTGTTTACCACTGCTAGGAGTGGTAGTCCCAGGCGAGCCTGATGTGTTCACCACTCCCAGGAGTGGTGGTCTCAGGCGAGCCTGATGTGTTCACCACTCCTAGGAGTGGTGGTCTCTGGCCAGCCTGATGTGTTTACCACTGCTAGGAGTGGTGGTCTCAGGCCAGCCTGATGTGTTTCAACAGCTTCATGTTACTGTTTGTGTACAGGGACGGTGACCGGCCTGTGTTACCATGGCAGACAGCACATGGTCAGTAGCAGTGACGACGGCACTATTGGGGTGTGGAAGACTGGTAGCTGGGAGTGTATGAGGACACTGAGAGGTCATAGGTCAGTATGAGGACACTGAGAGGTCGTAGGTCAGTATCAGGACACTGTGAGGTCATAGTGACTATACATGTACTGACTAATGACCTTTGAAAGGTCATGAGTCATTATGACATAAGCATGATAAGTGACAGGTCATAAATTGGTATCATATAAATGAGGTCACAGGTCAGCGGGGAAACCGTGAGAGATCAAAAGTTAATACTAGTTTTATATAGATCGATCATCATTATTTATAGTCAGGTTTTACAACAAACAACATGAGCTACAATAGCTCTTGTCACCAACATATGAATATAAATATAAACACTCATATAAAATGACAGCCATAGATATAAATATACAGGGTATAACATCAATCTAAATGATGACTAATGCACTTTAAATTACACAGGTGTAAAGGTGTACAGTTTGTGTGCAGACAAGCAATGCTACTGTTTTGATGGTACCTGGAAACTGCTTTTGATACTTACCCAGTCTGGCAGTGCCATACTGTAATGACCAGTCTGCCTGTGCCCCCCCGGTACAGACATTGATAGAGCCATCCTGGCAATACTACACTGTAATGACCAGTCTGCCTGTGATATAGACATTGATAGAGCCATCCTGGCAATACTACACTGTAATGACCAGTCTGCCTGTGATATAGACATTGATAGAGCCATCCTGGCAATACTACACTGTAATGACCAGTCTGTCTGTAATATAAACAGTGATAGAGCCATCCTGGCAATACTACACTGTTTTGACCAGTCTGTCTGTACCACTGATAGAGAGACTGATGGAACCAGACTGACAATCCAATGGCTATGAACTCACACAACATGGTTTCTGTTTTGCATATGTAGCTAGATTTGAGGTGCATATGTAGCTGCACTGACTGGCAATATAGTTATTGTGTATCTTTACATGCAGTACTTTTGTGTGGCTTGCCTGCAAAGCAGACCCAAGCTCCATAGTATGTCAGCTATGTTTAGTCTGCTTAGGAGGCAAGTGTGTAGCTTGACTACCAGTGGAATTTCTGTAAGCAGATCACCAATGCTGCTGTGGCTAGGACCACTGTGTGTACTGCTGTGTACCAAGGTAATAGTGACTGTTACTGTACAGCTAGGCTTGTAGCATCAGTATGTTTAGCAGTTATAATAGAGCCCGCTATGCAGCTAGGGTTGAAGTATTGGTGTGTGTGTGTAGTTCACAGTACCTGTTATTGTGCAGCTAGGCTGGTAGCATTGTTGTGTGTATAGCTGTTTTGACAAAGTTACTGGTGTGTACAAGTAACAAGACGGCTGATGCTATATGTGCATGCTGCCATGCCCTGATATTGCTGTCAGTATGTAGCTGCACTGGCTGACTGGCATTGTACAGATACGTAAAGTGACACCTGTTGGATGTGCCCCAAATTAATAGATATCAGCTTCAAAATTATAATTGCTGTATTGATACTTTTAAAAGTGTATACAAATGAAGCAAGACCCAATACGTTTTGTGTTACTGGTACTGGTTTTTGCATTTAAAATAAAAAGCAGTGACCTTGACCTTTGTATTTTCTAGTTTCTCCTATTGAAAGCATGAAATTCCAAAAACTGTAAATTACAAAAGAAGAAATGGACAGATATTGCTCTAAATTTACATGCCAAGCACTTGAAATAAACTGTTCAATGTGTGTATACAGGCCTTCATGTTTGAGGAGTGTGATTTTTCACTCGCCTTAAAAGCTCGCCTAAAACAGGGACGTGCTATAGATGGACTACCAACGGTGGGGCTCCCTTTGTACCATCTATGTTGCCGCTGCTCAAGTGATCGGGTGTTTGAGCGAGCACCTTCAGTGCTGAACAAACACAACTCCACGGTCCGCGCTGGCCGCTGGCAGTCTCGTGGGCCAGGTCACGCGATGAAAGGCGAGAATAATCGCGTCACCGACTGAAATGTGCAAAATTTTTCACCGTGTTCCACATTTTAAAGTCAAAATTTAGCGTTACGCCGGACTCAGCCACAAGAAATTAAACCACCATCATGATCCTACCGGCATACACTATCCATCTAAAACTACATTTTTTATTGCTGATTACGGCGTAAGGAGTTATTACGCGCGCAAGTTGTCTAACTTTGCATCATTTTGGACAGAAAAAATAAAAAACTAGCCCTTTTATTGGCCGATTTCAACGAAAAACACATCGATGGACTCGCACTGTTCTGATTCAAACGATGAGACTGGTTGCGCACGCATAAAACTCTCCGTTTTTGAACTTGGTACAATAGCACACCCGATGTAAGTAACCCGATACAACCGGAAACATAGATGGAACAACAATCAGACTGAGCAGGGGGGATTAACTTGAGCGGCGCTACTGAACACGCTTTGTAGTCGTCGCACCCAGTTGACCACTAAAGGGATTAGCGCTCCCGTTGGCAGTCCATCTATAGCATGTCCCTGCCTAAAATAATTGAGGTGAGCTCTTAAAAGCACACCTCAAATTTGCGTCTAAGTACTCTGACTATAGCAATAGCTCACCTACAGCTCCCCTAGAATGATTTCACGCAAGCTTGTTTTCAGCTCACCAACAATTTTTAGATGTGAAGGCCTGTGTATATCTGCAGATAAAAATGGTAAATGTTTAATAATAGAAAAATAGAACGCAAACCACAAAACTAACTGGTCAAGTTTATAGGGAAGAGTCTTCCCCCCAACATGTTTCGTCTATCACCTGGGCCTTCCTCAGGGTATGGGGAGGCTCCTCAAAATTTCATTGTCAATTGACTACCTTAAGAACCCAAAAGAGGTGCAGCTCGGACTTAATGTACCGTGAACTGTCGCAGTACTACCTGACATACTTCAATTATGATGTAATAAAATATGGTCACTTAGGCAAGTTTTAGTTCTATGAATATTGACTTGCATCCCAACATATATGCTACCTGTTACGTGATGTATACCAGATTCAGATTCAGATTCTCTCTTTTATTCTTGACCAATCAATACATATGTAAAAATATACACAATTAAATAAAGCAGATACAAATAGGCCAAAGCGGCTCATATTAAAACATCAGACATGTCGCTGTCATAAGAGCCCCTTTATGATCAGAACAGATGATATTAATAAAGTAAAATTAACACAAGATATTACATTTGTAATATATCATCTGCAGTTTTGTTGACAAGATGACACAAAGTTGTATCAAAAATGAATTCAATTATACCAATATGATGTAATAAAATTTTATGGTTTGAATAGTAAATTTAATTTCAAGTACATATCATTCATACCTGTGTGGACTTCTCTCTAGACTTTTGCTAGGACAAGTGGATTTGCTGATGTATGTTTCATTGATGTTGTCGTCCACAGGGACGCTGTGCTAGACGTGGCTGTGCATCCATCAGGCAAGCTGGCATTATCCATTGGAAAGGACAAAACACTGCGCACATGGAACCTGATGACTGGCAAGGCAGCATATGTGACGAACATGAAACAAGGTTTGGGCTGAGATGGCCACACAGTGGCTCCCCTCTTGTAAGGTCACATTAAGTGCACCAGAGATGTGGCCTTATGAAAGGAATGGCTTCTCTTGAGGGGGAAATGAAATCAAATTAGCAGATTTGCTGCATGAGAAGTGACATGAGTAGAGGGCGTGGCCTCTTGTTGGTTAGGGGTGGTGATGGTGGTGGTGGCTTGTAAGGCAGGGGATCACTGTGGTGATGAAGTGGGCTTGAGGGAGACTAGAGGAGAGGAGCCAGTGGACAGTGACAGTCACAGTGGAAACTGGTGGTGGTATATTCAGAGATCAATCAAAAGCCAACCAGGTGTTGCTGTCACACGGTCGGGGAATATTGATGGAATGGGAAAGTGAATTGGAGTCCGGATTGGATGACAAACTTGGGACTGGAGACAAGGCATCTGTCACTCATAATTTCCAGGCATCATGAATCTTTTCATTATTTTTTGTGCTTTTTTCACAATCCAAGCTTGTTTGTACATGTACTTCAGAAAGGAAAAGGAAAAGTTTGACCTCTGACCTATTGAGGGATCACCTGGGTGGCGTAATGAGTAAGAGCCTGACTCAGCTCAGTAATTGCCACAAATACAAAAGTCTGGCAGAACAACTCTAATAGTATAGCAATGAAGAGGAGGAGACTTTGAATAAGATAAAAGAATGACAACACTGCAAGGGTAGACTAGTGTGGCCAGCACTTACATAATGTCAAGATAAAAGAATGACAACACTGCAAGGGTAGACTAGTGTGGCCAGCACTTACATAATGTCAAGATAAAAGAATGACAGAACACTGCAAGGGTAGACTAGTGTGGCCAGCACTTACATAATGTCAAGATAAAAGAATGACAGAACACTGCAAGGGTAGACTAGTGTGGCCAGCACTTACATAACGTCAAGATAAAAGAATGACAGAACACTGCAAGGGTAGACTAGTGTGGCCACACTTACATAATGTCAAGATAAAAGAATGACAGAACACTGCAGGGGTAGACTAGTGTGGCCAGCACTTACATAATGTCAAGATAAAAGAATGACAGAACACTGCAAGGGTAGACTAGTGTGGCCAGCACTTACACAATTTCCAGGATTCTCCAGACTTTTACTAGTGGTGATGAGCTGTGTCACAAATGTAACCTATGTTCTCACAATTTTCAGGCAAACCCTAACCAAGGACAGATTTCAGGCCTTTTATTTGTGTGTGGAGCATAATTAGGCTGCCTGGTGACTAACTTAAATGGGCAGTTCCACAGCAATAGGGTGCAAAGGTGTGACATACATGCCAAAAATTAAAACAGTTATTTTGTTTTTCAGAAAAGTATCAGCAGTTTTATACTGGTGCATGTATAAAAATTGAAAATGTTAAAGTAAAATCTGCAGTACTTAGTATATCAAACAGAAGCTCCTGAAGTTGAGTCATTATATTTGTAACGGGGACAAATGCAGAAAGTTAACTTTAATTTTTTATAAATTTTGTTACTAGATAAATTAGCATCAAATGATCCTCACATACAAGACTAGCATGTCTGGCCTTTAAATTAACATGATTAAGGTGTTAATTGTGTATTAAATATGGAGCATGACTTGCCTATAAATTAACATGATTAAGGTGTTAATTGTGCATTAGATATGTACATATGCTGTATTCATTATCATCTCATGGGCTTTGGTCTAGTTACTTTAAAACATGGACAGACACAGGGCAATATATCAGTACAGAAAAGTGGCATTTTAATTATTTAAATGTATCACTAAGTGTTTGTACAAGCAGTTACTGAGTGTTCCATAATTTTAGGACAATATCATAGAAGAAAGGATAGCTAGATGTTTGTGGGTAATGTGTGTGATGTTACATAAAATTATTTCATAACATGGACAGACTCCACTTCAGAATTACATTCGTAACATGAACAGACTTGGAAGATCTGCACCTTAATTGCATTTTATTCTCACCGTTTTAAATAAAATAATTTACTTTTACAATTTATGACAAAACATCTAATCGATACTATCATGTGCAAAGTAAATTTTAGGCTTCTGAAATCAGTTGCTTTGTCCGTCTTTGTTTGGTCATAAACGTTATCGCCAACATGGAAAGTCTGAATTTAAATTAAGTAAATTGCCGATGTATAATATTGAAATTTATTATTATAATTTCTTATTATAGCTTGCACCTATGAATACTATTTTGTGCAAACTTGATCTACTTGTTTTTCACAAGAATACTCAGTTAAACTGAGCATACTTGAGAAAAACAAGTTTCCTTAGGAACATTATTTTGTCTGTCCATGTTACAAACGTAATTTGTCTGACGCACAAGGAAGCCAGTCCAGTGACCAGTAATTATGATTTTTCTTCAAATTTCTCAAAAACATCAATAAAGTAACCGGTATTATTATTACAGCAATTTTTGTACATTTTTTGTTTTAAATTAATGCTTGTAAAGAAAATAATCCATGTTTGTAACAATGTGTTACAATAAAAAATAGAGGACGGACATCAACTAGAGTGACCTGGTGTACCATGTTTCACAAACTGCAATCCAATAAAGTTAATATACACAGAGAATCTGTTCATCTGATACCAGAAAACAAGTTCCCTGCCAACTGTATACATTACACAGCTTTCCTTATCAATTTCTGCCTGTTAGAAACAGAGAAATAAAGTGGACTGGCAAGCTGATCTTACAACTGACAACATGTTTTGAGAATACCGCATTGAATTCAAATAAAAATAATTTTGACATTAAAGTAAGCTTACAAAGTGTTAATTAAAAGGCTGCAATGATGGTGCTAAATGAAACATGTGAAGAGTAGGTGTTTTTATATTTGTGACATGATGGTGGCAGAGTGAAACGTTTACAGATGGGGTTACTTGCTGTGATATCATGAGACATAATAATTAACCTGGATTGGCAAAACTCTCAACCCCTGTTTCTCTGAAGTCAGTCACTGCCCAATGCTGATTAGTCAACAACTGCCAAATGTTGATTGGTCAACCACTACCAAATACTGATTGGTCAACCACTGCCAAATGTTGATTGGTCAACGACTGTCCAATGGTCTTTTGTACTGATATACTACTAGCAGCATATGCACTCACATGCTTTCTGTTCATGTCAGCCAAGCAAGAATATAATTCTCTCAGCTGATTGAAGTTGGCCAGCATGTAACAAATGATGGGACATCCTCCCGTGTTGAGGCCTGTATAGTTCTGACACAACAGCTGCTGGATGCGAAGAATGGACAACATTGTGTTACTGTTGTTTGTTACAGTTGTATCAAAAACTACATAGGCATATGACAGGACAACACTATAACCATCAGAGGACAACACTGTCACCATCACAGGACAGCACTGTCACCATCATGGGACAGCACTGTCACTGTCACCATCACAGGACAGCACTATCACCATCACAGGACAACACTGTCACCATCACAACACAACCCTGTCAGCCCATTTGTGGACCACTACAGAGAAGTTAACCAGTGCCATGACAGCCATAGCACGTGGCTTCACTGGAGGTGGTACACGTAAGGCTATCATGGCACTAGTACATCATGGCACTGGTACATTTGTAAATTTGTGTGCCACTTTATAGCCCTGATGTCACTGACAGCATGTACAGCTGTACCTACAGTAAGCAGGGTAAAGGCACATGGCAACAGAGTATTGAGTTAGTCTCACATCAAGTGACCTTTGGATATCAACAGTATTTTAAAACTGTGATAAAGATGCACGTGGTTGGATGAAAATGTTACCCATTTTGACAGTACAAACACTGGTGCACAAATAATGATTGACAACAATAATGGTTGACAATAATAATGATTGACAACAATGGTTGACAACAATAATGGTTGACAACAATGTGTGTATGTTTCAGTGTGTGATATTGTGCGGTGGAGTCCAAAAGGCGACACTTACATTGTGGTCTGCAACAATACAGTGGATGTGTACTCTGTGGAGGTAAGTGACATCAATACAGTGGATATATATTAAGTAAACATTAAGGGGATGGTGTTCACTGTGGAGGTAAGTGACAACAATGTGGATATGTAAATAAACATTAAGGGGATGGTGTTCACTGTGGAGGTAAGTGACAACAATGTGGATATGTAAATAAGCATTAAGGGGATGGTGTTCACTGTGGATGTCAGTACATGTAACAACAGTAAAGTGGATGCGTACCCTTTGGAAGGTAAGGTGGGTGGAGGACAGGCCATTGCAGCTCCATATGGTAAGGGACAGTACCAAATATTTCAGAAAGTGATTCGGGGAGGGGCGGAGGGAGAAAGGAGCAATTATAGACAATTTTTTTACCGAAAATATAGTATTTGGAGTGTAAAGAGAGGTACTGGGAGTATCTGCAGTAGATATGTCAGTCATAAAGAGGCTGCAAATTAAAGGTCCCTGTAGTTGCAGTGCCCTGTATGTCAAAATTTAGACTTTCTGAAGTCGTTTTCTTAGGTAGTTTTCAATATAACATATTAATGTATTGACTTATGATAAATGTCATTGTTGTGACTGATAATAAAGATATTGTTACTTAATTAATTCGTCTGAGGGCAATCATAGGGTCGAGCTAAAACGAGCGAGGCCGCGAAGCGGCCTCGCGAGTTGTTTGACGTGAAGAAAAAGACTTTTAATGACCGCACGCTTCGTGGTGCTGTCTTCAGATGATGCGCTTGTATCTTGATGGCGCTTTGCGGATTAAGAGGTCAAGGATGGCATGCAACATGGTGAAAGCACGAACCCGTGCATTGTTTGTGGTGGACAAGTTTCTACAGATAACGCGTCAATTTTACTGATGGCTATGGTGAGAAATCAGGACCTTACAGTGAGTTACAAAATCTCCTCCGTGGTCATGGCGCGATGGAGGAGCATATGCTAACAATTTTATGCAAATCCTGCAATGGAAAAATAATGACTGCAAGTAGACAGCGACAGTCATTGATACCACAATTTGAAAACACGGTTATTCGTTTAAAATAAACGCATGGAGTAACCATTACAAAAAGGGGAGTGTTCTGCGACAAGTCCATATCCGACCCCTAGTACTAGTAGTGCTACTTTAAGTCAACAAGCTGGCAATGTTCAGACTGAGTCTCCATCAAAACCATCAGCAAAAAAATCAAGGCGATCCCTGTTTAGCAGCCCCAGCAAAATTCCCCGACTGTTGCAGAAACAGACATTGAAAGACATCAGTAACATTGAATCTTTGTCAACTCAAACAATGCATCAGGCCCAGTGTGTGTCTGTGTCAACACAGACTGAAGTAGGCCTAACTCAGACTCCAGGGAGAACTTCAACACAAACCAGTTCTCAGCAAAGTAAAAGTGACAAGAAACACATCAAAGAGATCAAGGTAATTACAGATAAAGTTTTGCTAAATAGGGGGTGTGGGGGGGTTGTCAGAAACAACAGTTCTATCGAATTTCTGTGCTGCAAAGGTCAAGACACGATCAAACTCTATGGGTGACACCATGTTGAACTAACCTCATGAATAAGTAATGACCGGTTAAAAAAGTTGACGGACAAGTAGAGACATCTATAGGATGATCTGTGAAGCGTGCGGTCATTAAAAGTCGTTTTCTTCAGGACAAACGACTCGCGAGGCTGCTTTGCGGCCTTGCTCGTTTTGGCTCGATCCTATGATCGCCCTCAGATGAATTAATTAAGTAACAATATCTTTATTATCAGTCACAACAATGACATTTATCATAAGTGAATACATTAATATGTTATACTGAAAACTACCTAAGAAAACGACTTCAGAAAGTCTAGTCAAAATTTTACAGAGGAACGTGTGCAATATGGACAATAGTACTTCCATATGTACCGGTATATAGGTTAGACAGGGACAGGTTAGCTTATGGAGAGTAAAGAGTTTGGACTGCGGAATAGGGAATAACTACTAGGATTGGTTCTGGGCAAAAAGGCACTAATACAATAGCTTATATGTAAATTTTATTACTTGATACATGTAAATAGCAGATGTACAACTCAATTAAGAAAATATTTCTTATTAATTAAAGTCAGATACAGCATTTTCTTCCACACTTCTTAGATTCAGTATCAGAAATTAACAAATACTTTGAAAACATAAGTGGATCAAAAATAATGATTTTGTGATTAATAAACAAAGAAATCTGGTTTTGTATCAAAACAGGTTTGTTTGTAATTTATTTATTCACTTTTTTATTTCTTTTTTTTTTTTTTTTTCAGACAGCCCAGATTTGTCATTCTATAAAGTGTGATTTCCGGGTGAATAGTGTGGAGTTCCTACAGGTGGGTATATGTTTACAAGGTTGACTGCATTGGTAAATAAGCAATGTGCCTTGTTGTATGTATGAACATATATGTATATGCGTCCATAGGTAGGTATGTGGACTGCACTCAGTCTGGTAACTGAGCAGTATGCCTTGTATGTATGGGTATGTACAGTATGTATGCATGTATGTACATAGGTATGTGCGTACATAGGTATGTATATATCTGTTGACTACACTGGCAACGTAGCAATATGCCTTCTGTGTGTATGTATGTATGTATGTATGTATGTATATGTACGTATGTGTTCTTCTGGGGAAAAAAGATGCCACTGTCCTTGTTCAACATTATGCACATGTTATGAGGATGTGTGTCGGGAAGTTTGTTTATTTTATTATACTCCCACAGGGAGTATATTGGAATCCTCATGTCCATCCTTCCGTCCGTTTATAGCACTGAACTTGTATCCACAACCAGGGAGGTGTATGAGAGGGAGAGGGCACTTGCCCACTTCAAAGGTTCCAGGCGAGTAGACATGAAAGAGTTAATCTGCTCACCCAAAGTCTCGCGGTCTCGGCAGCTTGCCCAGGTGGAAGCACGGTATCTGACGAGAAGACGTGTGAACAGCGCCATTTGGGTTCAAGTTCAAACTGTGCAGCATGTTGTAAACAAAACACGGATTTCACCTTTATTGAACATAACTTATCAGTATTCTTGATCTGCATCATACACATGTATGTATTAACTTTCTTTTGTGTAATTTTGCGGTGGTTCGATGTACGCTGTCATGTAGAAAATGACGATTCAGTTTGGGCGCTACGATTTGTTTGTGTTTGCTTGTCGCGGGTAAACAAAATCCACAAAATGTTGAAAGTGGACATCTTTTCATTCTAAAAACTAGCTGAGGGCAATTTAGGCATGGAAACTAGTTGTATAGTTGCAAAGTACGAAGTTTGGTCATTGGATTGGCCCTTCTGGTTTGTCTTGATGAAGTACGCAAAATGCTATTTAATGTGCAAACTCCACCAATTTTAGGATTTGCTAGGTATTAATGAAATAAACATGCAAACATCACTGTAAATAATCAGCAAAGGCTCCTTATTGAGCCGGTGCACATGTATCTGGTAATGATGGTCGGGTACAGTAGTAGTTAATGTGTGGCACTGGCCGAAGAAAAAGTAACCATAGTGTTAAATTTTTCCGATTCTGGCCGCTAAATTTGTTTATTTGTCAAAACACTTTTGTTTATTTCGTAAAGAGAAAATGTTTTTTCAAGTGATACCAGATACATTACGGTAGCAGCGTGACTGAAACCCTATGTGTGATTTTGCATGTGCCGCTGGTGCAGCGCCGGGCGAATCTAGGTCACCAATATTTACCTTTTACCGTGGTCTTGAGTGTTCCGCTTGGTAGTGTGGGAGAATGAGCATGCGCAGTGTGGCCCTTTTTGCCCTCGACGGCAAAGTAAACACAGGGTGCTCAGAAAGTGCAGTAACAACACCGAGACACACATAGCTTGAAAGGACGGCCGCAAGTGCCCTCTCCCTCTCATACACCTCCCTGCCACAACTAGTCCCAGGGTTTTCATTGCATCCCTTTCAAACTTTGCACACTTAACTGGCATGATGTGGGCCAGTGCATTTTACATTGCTGTACTACTGCTTTTATTTTCTGATCTTTAATGATTTATTTAAATTTTACAGATCCTAGGTAAATATATATGTTCATATTTATGGATGGGGCTGAACTTGTATCCGCAACTAGTCCCTCGTTTTTCATTAGATCCCTTTCAAATTTGGCATACTTCATTGGCATGGTCTAAGCTAGTGCATATTACATTGGCATGATACTGCTGTCATTTTCTGATATATTTTAACGATAGGTAAACATACATGTCAACATTTATGGAGGGGGCTGAACTTGTATCCTCAATTAGTCTCAGGTTTTCCAGCAGAAGTCTTGGAAATTTGGTCGACTTTACTGACATAATGTGTGTCAGTGCATATTACATTTCCATGATGCTGCTTCCATTTTCTGATTTTTAGTGCATTTTTAAAGAATAATAAATAAATTTACAAATTAGGATTATGTACAGAGGTGAACTCAGGGTTTATATGTGCTCCCCATTTTCAAACCATGCCAAATGCCTTGGGGATACACTCTTCAGGGAGGCTCATATATAAGTGATTTTGGGCACAGGAGAATATTGTGTCATTGCTAGATGACACTTCACTCTTGTTATACCATTGCTCTTTACATCTCTCTTGGGAGGAAATGGTGGTCCTCAAAAGGATAGATAGATAGATAGAATAGCTTTATTTGGTCTAAACAAAATTACACAATGTGTTACAAGAATAAATTTATATGTTTAAAAACCAGGAGACCATACATTAAGACTCCGAAGAGTCGCTGACATGTAGGCCACCGTAAAGATATACTATAATTAATTACTATATTTAAACTCATACGCTATAAGATTTCTAACACATTACTATAGGCTGAATGATAACAGAGATTACAAAACTTAAGTTGATAGACCAAGTGACAATAATAATACATATGACTAATTTTGTCTGTTGCAGACGTGACAATTAATAATGTTACAGTTAATTTCATAGTGGTTAATAATATGGTTCTTAGCATATTGTGAGAAGCCTTTCAAGGAGTGTGTATCAATTTTTGTCATAACTATGTCAGGTAAGTAATTTTCATTAATTAAATCCGGTATTTTATGTCTTAAACACAATCGATTAAGTTTAGTATTTGTAAATAGTATTGGGATCACTGGGGTTAAAATAGGAATATTATGCTCTGTTGCATCATATCTACGTGGTATTGTTACAGTTCTTCTGGGTCTATCAGTGCGTTGTGTCTGGTGATAGTTGAACATATCATTGAAATAGTTAGGCAACATATTGTTTTTGTACTTGTAGTATATTTTGATACAAGATAGCTTGAATATATCACTGAACTTAAGAAGACCAAGTTTTTTGAAGATAGGAGATGTGTGTGCATTGTACTTGCTATTACTGATAGATCTTATCGCTTTCTTTTGCAGCTTTACAAGTCTACTGCAAGAGTGGAACCCCCATGTAGTTATTCCATAATTCAGATGTGGTAAAAATAAGGCATTGTAAATCAGTTGTAATATACTTTGGGGCAGTAGGTTTTTTAGTCTAGAGATTATGCCACACACTCGGGATAATTTATTTGATACATAATTAACATGTTTGCTCCAGCTAAGATTATGATCAATTAAGACACCTAAAAAACTAAAGTCTCCAACTCGTTCAACTGGCTGGTTATTTATCATAACATCCGGTAATTGATGAAGAGGCAAGTGTTTCTGTTTTGTGTGGAAGATCATATATTTTGATTTATTTACATTCAAAGATAATTTGTTCACAGCAAGCCAGTCACTTACTTTGGCTAATTCTTTATTAACTTTTTCAGTTAGTGTGGATGGGGGTGTTGTTTCATAGTTAAAATTACATATAGTGTTTAATAGGCTTGTGTCATCAGCATACATAATTGAGCTAAAGCTGCTGGCTTGGGACAGGTCATTGATATAAATTAGGAACAGAAGAGGACCCAAAATAGATCCCTGGGGGACTCCAGTAGTGATTTCTAGTGTTGGGGATTTAATATTATTAATTTCGACAAATTGAGATCTATTATTTAAGTAGCTACTGAACCACTGAAGTTCTACATTTGAAATTCCATAGTATTCAAGTTTTTTTATGAGTATTTTGTGATCTATAGTATCGAATGCCTTAGAAAGGTCTAAGAAAAAGGCAATTCAATTTGGCAGTTTCTTTTCCTCAAGATCTGCATGTATCCTGTCTATTAGTTCTAATACAGCGGTTTCTGTAGAGTGGTTCTTTCTAAAACCATACTGATGATTGTAAAATAAGTTATTATCTATAAAGTACTCGAATAACTGCATATAAACAATTCTTTCAAATACTTTAGAGATGGACGGAAGGAGAGATATGGGTCTATAATTATTGAAGTCATGTTGATCATCTTTTTTATATATCGGGATTACTTTAGCAATTTTCAATTTGTTTGGAAAGACCCCATTTTTTAATGACTGGTTAATTATAGCAGTTAGAGGCTTAGTGATATCTTCAGAGCACAGTTTGAGAAGAATTAAAGATACATTATCTACTCCAGCGCTTCTTTTTGGATTTAAGTTATCTATCACTTTCTTAATTTGTTCTTCCTCAACATGAGTGAATTGGAAGGTGGAATTAACATTAATATTTTGCAAATAAGAATAAAAAGGTGTTTTCCCTTGAGTATCTATTTTCTCAGCTAAAGATGGGCCAATATTTACAAAAAAGTCATTAAAATATGTTGCTATTGTCTCTGTGTCTGTTATACGTTTGTTATCGACGTTGAAATACTTGGGGAATTCTTTGTGAGTATTGGATTTATTGAGGATATCTTTAATAGTTTTCCATGTATTTTTAATATCATTTTTGTATTTATTAAATTCTGTTTGATAGTGATCAGATTTTGCCCTTCTAATCATAGAGCGGACCTCAGCAGAGCATTCTTGAAGTCTTCCGTTAAGAACATTATACCTCTCACTGTCTGGTGTGATAGAATGAACTTTTTTGTACAGGGTATCTCTTTGTTTTATTTTAATCAAAATATCTTGTGTAATCCATTTTGTTTTTTTATGTTTGTATTTATTAAATTTTTTCTTTTTTAGGGGAAAGTGTTTATCAATCATTTCATCCATTTTGATTGCAAATTCCTGGTCATATGTTATTTGTGGATTAGCATCGATATTGTTGTCAAAAACAGTTTCCCAGTCTGTATTCTTTAGTTCTTCGAGAAAGTCCTGAGTAGCTTTGCCTGAGAAGGCCCTGAATTGTAATTGTTTATTGTTACTGTAATTGGCATTTAAATTAAAATTAATAGCAGAAATTGTGGCCATATGGTCCGACAATTTGTGAACCAATATTCCAGTTTCTACAGGAATACAAGAATTTGAATTTCTACTAAAAATATTGTCAATTAATGTGGCATTTCGTTTGGACAGTCTCGTTGGATACAAAATATTTGGTAGCATGTTATGTCCAGTGATGAAATCATAGAATTCTTGATATTTTTCATTAGTATTTACTCGGAGTAGATCGATGTTGAAGTCCCCTGCTAATACAAGGTTATTACTTTGGTTATTTATATTATGAATTTCTGGACAACACTCTTGCATAAAAGAGTCGATGGACCTATGACTATTGTTTCCTTTTGGGGGACGATATATATTTTCAATTTGTTATTTGAATTATCTTCTATATCGAGAAATAGACCTTCCCAGTATTGAAAGTTTCTGTGGTGTTGTATTTTCTTTACATTTAAGTTATCTCTCACATATGTTATGAGGCCACCTTTTTTAGAACACTGATTACTTCCTTGTGAATACAAGTTGTAGTGTTGAAGTTCAAATTGATTTGGATCACTATTTTCAGTTAGCCATGACTCTTGTAAACAGACTATACTGAAGAAGGCTTCATTTTCATTTAGGCTTTCCATAAGAATTTTAAACTCGTCAAATTTTGCATTTATGGATTCAATGTTAAGGCTAAGAATTGTGCAGATGTTTTTGTGTTTAATTAGAAAATCTCTTAGATCTTCAATACTAAGATACTTGGTTTTGGCTTCAGGGTACTGAAATTCGAATGAATCTAGGTTAATACATTCAGTTAAGTCATTGTTGAGTACACCACCTTTGTTGCCTAAAATTTCTTCACTTAGAATTGTCATTTCGTAGGGAAAAAAATGTTAACCTTTCTTGTACCTAACAGACCCTTACTGCATGCATGATGCAACAACCGCGTGATCCCAACCTGAAGTTATAAAACAGACACGTGTAGTTTATGAAAGAGTAATAGTGGTGAACTAGTACCACTGGCAGTGTTAGGTCGCACGAGATTGCAATGATTATTGCAGTAATTATACCTCCTTGTAATAGTTTAAATTGAACACCTGCAACTGATTTGTAATAAGTTCGGTAAGATAAAAAGTACCTTTCCGTCTCTAAGTCAATGAAGACGTCAACAAAATGTAAAAAAATAAAGAAGAGTGTCCAATGAAACACGTAATCGAGGACCTTTGGGGTTGTTGTTGTTGGGAGGCTGCCTGCACCAATAGCAGCTGTCGCCACCATGCTTCTGTAAGCAAGCTTGGATCTGCCTTGTCATGCTGCTTGTGAGCTTGGTGATGTCAGCCTGGGGAAGTTGATTCCAATTTTCATTGGTCTGTGAGCCTCTGTGCCAGTTGGTCCAGGGTGGCTGTGGGTTCTACATACTCATCCCTGATTGGCAGGTAAGCACATCCCACAAATGCTTGATGGGCGACAGGTCAGGAAAACAGGCTGGCCATGGCAACAATGGGATATTGTGTTGCTGTAGATACCGCATGCTGACAGGGGCGGCATGTGGTTGTGAGTTATCCTGTTGAAACAGTAGCCCTATATATTGTTGGATCCATTTGTCAACTGTCGGCAGGATCTCATCCACGCAGGGCAGGCCTGTTAATATCTTGTTCACCCTGATGAGAGCTGTTCTCCCTGTTGCTCTATTTCCCCCCCCCCCCCATCATGCCCATCTCCTCTGTAGTGGTTATGTTCCTCCATACATATCCTTCTATGAACCTCTCTACATCTAGGCTCATGTTATCAGTCGCCAAAATTGCCAAACAAGATTTATTGCTAGATATGGTGATAGAAAAAATAACGTGGCGATGACAAAGTTTGAAAAATGGTGATTTAAAAAGAAAAAAATCTGTTGGAATTTGATGTTAAAATGCCCCTTTTATCGCTGTCAATTGAAGTTTTCTGGAATTAAATTACAATAGGAGTGAAACATAACAAAGGAAAGCTTGATGCAAGTCGGTATGACTACAATGCATTAAAAACACATGGGCCGGCACTGTGTATAATCTGCAGTTGGAGCAGTTGCCTCCTGAAGAGTGGCACAGTCTGTACAATCAACGGGCAGTTTGCTACACTAACTGTTTTTACATGCGAAACAACATTATCATCTATAAACATTCCTCACCTTCAACTAAAGTCCTCTGTAATGTGATAGAGATCTGAGCACATTAGAGCTCTTGTCATCAGTGCCTGCTCATTGCGTAAACATGTCAGCGGATCAAAGTGGGCCATTAGTATAGGGACTCGTACAGGCAGAATATTTAGGGGCACTCTGATTGGTCCGCACAATGTGTTGCATATCCTAGGGCTGAATAAAGTAAGCTATGTATTGTTTATTGACATTCATACCTCCCAGATGTCCAAACATCGGCAACATTGTTTGGATGGGCACAGATTTCCAGGAGGAAGCCAAAACTCAAATCAGAAGTTGATCCAGGAATGAGATAGACCCAAAGACCTGTGTACCACGGGGAAAGCCACAAGCTATTGCAAGAAAACTGTGAATGCCAGCCCCGATGTCGGTGATAAAGAAAATACTGTCAACACAAACTTGAGACCTGCCTGGATTTTTTTTCTTTTTTCAAGCAAAAAATGTAACAGATAAATATGTACTTCCTTTGTTGTTCTTTTTATTCCAACATTTTAGGAGCACAACTTGGATTATCTTAGCAGGGTTTCACATTGGGTTGCTTTAAAGGACTGTTGATCCATCATACTTAACTATAATCCTGTATTTAATGTTACATTATGACATTAAGTTCATGAGAATTGAGATGCAAGGTTATATGCACCCTCAAAATATAAAAGCTTTATTCACTTTAATAAAACATAACTTGTGGTTTATCAATGTGAAAAACCCACTGAAATCCTATAAGAATTGTGGTTTGTGTGACAATATATATAGTTATTGTGTTGCTGTAAAAATATGACATGAAGCGAGTGTTGCTGTTATTAGATAAAATTAAGAAATAGGTCTTTTTTTAAGTCAAAATGGCTCATAAAATAATGAAAATGGCTACTAAAATTTCAAAATAGGTATTGCAATTTAGAAAATGGATACTGGAAAAAAATCCTAGTGTTAACCTTGCCTCTTGTAAGGCATTCTTCAACCCCTGATTTGTCCATCGTGGAAAGCCAAGCAGAATTAGGATTCATCTGACCACATCACGCTCTTCCATTGATTTCTGGTCCAGGCTGCATGTTCCTGACACCACTGTACCCATCATGTCTTGTGTGCAGGACTAAGAGGGATGTGAATGGCAGGGCAGTATGCCATGAGTTTGGCTGACACTGGTCTCTTGTTAATGGTAGACTGTGATGCTCAGATGTTCCAGGCCTGGTACCACTGCTGACAATACCTTTCAGTGGAAAGAAACCTGTGCCTCTTCACATACTGGATCAAGTAACGGTCATCCTTTCCATCTGAAAGTCTTGGTTGCCCAGATCCAGCCTTCCTCTTGCATCCTCTGGTTTCCTAAAACTGTCCTGAGACATTCTTACCAATGGCCTGCAGCACCCCCTTATCCTGGCAACCTCCCAGTGGGAAAGGCCAGTCTCCAATATCCCAATTATTCTACCCCTGTCAAATTCAGACAGTGTTGTGTGACTCGTACATTGTGGATTCACATTGATCCCAGTAGTGCCATGACTCCCTTGATATAAAGCCCGCAGGCACCCCAATACCAGACACACTTTTCCCACCTCTATGGCTGTTGTCTTGTTTTCAAGACATGTTTTGTCTGTGTGACTGCTCAGGCATACCCTAAGCTATCCTGTTGATGGTACATAATATTCCATTTGACATCCATATTTTCCATATAAAGGCATATTTATAGTGGCCCATGTTAAACCAATGGGGATGGCATCTTTTTTTATTTTTTCCAGCAGTATATGTTTGTACATACATATGTGTACACATATATACGTGTGTGTGTATATATATATATATATATATATATATATGTGTTGACTGCACTGGTAACTGAGCAATATGCCTTGTATGTATATGCATATCTGCATACATAGGTATATATGTATGTATCAGTTGACAGCACTGGTAACAGCATTATACCTTGTTGTGTATGTATGTATGTATGTAGGTATGCATATACATGTATCTGTTGACTGTACTGGTACCTACATGAAGCAGTGTACGTTGTTGTGTTGTCTGTATATATTGACTACCCTGGTAACTGTTGTGTCTTGTAGGCCAGGGTGCTGGTGGTGGGAGGAGAGGGTGGTCTGGTGGAGCTACATGATCTCTCCACACAAGACAAGTTGCTGCAGCTGCACACGGATACGAACAGGTAAATGGTGCATATTAGGCACCCACGACCTCCCAGTCTCCTGAAACTTCCTGGAGGATAGCTTGAGTGTAAATTGATACAAACTTAAAGGAAACTGCGTTCATGTTGCAAAACAAGTTTTCAGGTTGATTGGTATAAAATTATAATAATGTAGACGTTTGCCCACATATTAGTCAATCCTGGTAGGAAAGAAAGACTTTTTCCATGACATTTATTTAAACTGAGGTATGCAAACTTTTCTCTTCTTTGGGATTAGATTGTTTTCATAATGAACAAGAACTAATTACCTTGTGTTTGTTCTTCTGAGAAATAACATGCTTGTCATAAAAATCAATCAAACACAATACTGTTAATTGCTCTACATATATATGGTTACTTTGGTAATGGTGTTGCAGAGTGAAGGGGTTGTGTTGTTGTGCATCAACACCAGATGGCAGTACAAGTTGGCTCATCACAGCTTCCAGTGATGGCTTTGTCAAGTTGTGGAGGATCAAGGTGAAGCAGGTTGGTGTTACTGCATGTTGTAACATGATCCCTGTGTCAAGGATTGGAAACATTGGGACCTGGTCAGCCTTTGTACAACTTGAGAGATCTCAAACTTTGTATTTCTTGCATTGAATTTGGCTAAACTGCATACCATTGGAGTTAGAGTAACCTACGCATTGTGGAGTTGGACTAAAGTGTGCTGTGTTACCAAAACAAAAAAAAAAAAAAAAAAAAATTCATACAACACAACTTGAAAATTCCAACAATGTCTACTTGTACTGAGCTAATAGGTATTCTACTTTTTGTAGAATGCTTGAATTTGTGCCAAGGAAATGCAGATGTGTGTAGCTCAAGTCACTGAGAGCCCCAAGTGATGTTGATCACATGCTATTTATGAGCCCCAAGTCATGTTGTGTTACATGGTTCTTCAGAGTATACCCTCGATGAGAATATTCAAATATTTGCTGCGACTCAAAATTTCATTTTAACAACAGAAAGATTCAAACCCACTGGCATTGGCTAAATGCCAGTGGGTTCGAATCTTAATTTTGATCAAATATATGCTTAGTAGAGACAGTTCTTAGCCCCCCTATCTGTCCTGTCCCTGTATCTGTCATCTTCTTTTGTGTCTCTTACACGATCACTTATTCCTGCCAGATCTTGTTATTGATCATCTACATTTGATCATTCTAAGTGATAGTGTAATTGCTGTGCGTCATGTGTCGTCCTGTTCCAAGCGTCCTTTCTCTACAAGAGGAATTAATATAGGGCATAGCCCTCTTTCCCAATTGTTGTTATTACAGTGTGAAGATGTTTATATTGTATTTGATTAATTAAAAATATGTTTAAACCAAGTCATGTTGAACACATGCTATTTAAGAGCCCCAAGTCATGTTGAACCCATGCTATTTAAGAGCCCCAAGTTATGTTGATCGCATGCTATTTAAGAGCCCCAAGTTATGTTGATCGCATGCTATTTAAAAGCCCCAAGTCATGTTGAGTGCATAAAAGATGGCCTTCAGGTCCAGGTAAATGATATGGCGCAAAGCCTCCTTTATGGTTCAGTCCATCTCCCACATCTTGACACATAAGCACTTGGCCCAACCATGCTTTGACAAATCTGTCAGCATTGCTTTTAGTAATGTGTCTTTTTATGCTTCTTTTTCTAAATTGAAGATTCTTTATTCACCAATCCAGATCAGTTTTCAATTCATGTCAAATTGGCATAAGGTCATGAAAATGAAGAATTTAATTAATCCAAGAAATATCAATTCCTGAGAGATCTGCAAGTGATTTGGGATTAATGACCACAAAAGCAAATGATTCAAAGTACCGAATACATGTACTTTTGTCAGTAAGCTTCAGGCAGGATTCCTTATCAGTAGGAATTGTCACTATAACCAAGCACCATATGTTAGCAGTGCTACTCAATGTCAAATAAACAGGTTTTGTGATTGTCATAAACAGTTTAGGGGCTGACTGCAGACAGAAACAGGACGAACGGCACAATACAACTCCTGAGTATCACACTGATGGTGCAAGGGCGCTTGTTTCTTACAGGAAATAACTGCATCTTTATTAAAAGTATAGACACATTTATATTTTACATGGATTGCAAAGCAGGCCAAGCCTATAGCATCTTTATTGTTTATCATGATTTACAAATTCCTGAAAAAAATTAATAAGGTGAAATGAAAAGTAACTACAAAGATGCCAGTCACATGTGTACACTGTATCGCAGTGTTTGCTGGTGCTATGCCAGCAATTACCAGTAGACCAATCAGGGAGTGCCATTTACAACTGCTGTGTTGGTGAAAGCTGTAACCCTTGGGATGGTTTCATTGGCCTATGGAGCTCTCACTGGCAAAGAGTGATTAGCTCCTATGAGACACCAATGGACTTCCAGAGTCTGACTTTTGTCAAAACCAGAGTTCAGACTGGTTGTTAGGTTTCCTGAATGTTTCCAACAAATTACTGTAATTGTGGATATAAACTTGCATAGGCTTCCATATGAAAGTAACTGAGTGTGTGGGGGAACCCAACTGGTGATCTGGACACAAATTTGGATGAATGATGGGGCCAAACTACAGTTTCTAAGTAGTCTGATGCCAGTGTATCAATGTATCAATCAGTCCGTGAGACAACCAGCAAGACTTAAGCTCATGCCCATTGGTTGTTGCTGTTTCGCAGTACGATGGAATGTGAAGATTTCTGTTGGGATAAACTGGCATTTATTTGATTTAAACATATTTTATTCTTTCGAAAGCGATCAGGGAACAGGGAAACCCTATATTAACCCCTCTGGCATTTATTTCACATCTTTCACTGAAATTATACTTTTGGCTGTCAAATACTAAAGTTTTAATGAACATTTTGAAATGAATATGGGATTAAAATGGAATGTGCTATCACACGTCTTCTGCACATGAATACAACCACTAACTTGACATGCATGCAGTATAATGGGAGCTAAAATTAGAACATGACCTCTGCTAAAAGGTCAACAGACTTGTCAATGCAGCATTGCCACGGGTCTCTCATTGAGCTATGCCATTCATTCCGTCTTTATCAACAGTACCAGGTGGTGCAGATTCATCAGGTGAACAGATAGGTGCAATAGTATCTGGTGCCAGGCTATAGATAGGCGCTATAGTATCTGGTGCCAGGCTATAGATAGGCGCTATAGTATCTGGTGCCAGGCTATACATGTAGATGGGCGCTATAGTATCTGGTGCCAGGCTATAAATAGGTGCTATAGTATCTGGTGCCAGGCTATAGATAGGCACTATAGTATCTGGTGCCAGGCTATAGATAGGCACTATAGTATCTGGTGCCAGGCTATAGATAGTCACTATAGTATCTGGTGCCAGGCTATAGATAGGTGCTATAGTATCTGGTGCCAGGCTATAGATAGGCACTATAGTATCTGGTGCCAGGCTATAGATAGGTGCTGTAGTATCTGGTGCCAGGCTATAGATAGGCGCTATAGTATCTGGTGCCAGGCTGTAGATAGGCGCTATAGTATCTGGTGCCAGGCTATAGATAGGCGCTATAGTATCTGGTGCCAGGCTATAGATAGGCGCTATAGTATCTGGTGCCAGGCTATAGATAGGCGCTATAGTATCTGGTGCCAGGCTATAGATAGGCGCTATAGTATCTGGTGCCAGGTCACCCTGCCAATAGAAAATGCAGATAAAGGTGCAGTAAAACCTGTTTTGAGAGACCGTCCCTATAGCAGGCCATAAAATGGTCACATAAGGCAGGTGGTCTCTCAATGGAGGTGCAATAACATGGGAAGAGGGACATGGTAAACATGGTCTGAAAAGGCAGGTGGTCTTTCCAAACAGGTTTGTTGATCAATGTCGTTCCACATTTGTGTTATACAGCAGTCACTTAGCTCTTGAAGTTCTAATTTATTGTGTACATTTTGATTTCAATGCAAGTCGTCAGGTTTACAGGGCACCAATTGTCACATATCCACTTGGTTCATCTTGTCTTGTTTGTTTAAGGAACCAATCGCAATGCATTTGCAGAGAGCAAACCATCTCATGTTGACAGGGTACCAGTTGTTTTGTGTTGTTAGGACACACATTTTGTTTTGTTACAAGGAGCAGCTCATCCTGACAGAGCAGGAACTGTGGACTTGGTATTGCTTCTTTGTACAAATTATATTATTTCTAATCATAAACTACAAATTATTGTTAATCAGTTTGGAACCTTTACTCTGCATTCAGTGCTTTTTGGTACTCCATCTTGTTCATACATTCAAAATGCCCAAATTGTTGTCAGTGGTTCAAGAGTACACTTTAGAAACTGAACCTTCCAGTGAAAATGAATAGGTTGAAGTTTCATCACTTTTTAGACAGCTGACTTGTCAGTCAGCTGAACTTATTTTGTCGTCCTCCATCAAGAATTGACATTTTTGACTTCTCTAAAACCATGGGCTAGATCCACAAAATACTTGGCAGGGATGTGCCTTGGGTGGGTTTGTACCAAGTTTGGTCACACTCCAGTGATTTTTTCATATTTTATTAAAAATCTTCTTCTGCGAAACCACTCACCCAATTGCTTTTATATCACACATGAACACTCCCAGAACTTCATTTGTTCACCAGGTAGCGCTGCACTTCTTTTTCAAATTTTATGATTTTTAGCTCTGCTGACTTGTTAGTCAGCAGAGCTTATAGAATTAATTTGCATCTGTCGTCCATCCATCCGTTTGTCTGTCGTTAGACTTTTTACATTTTCTTTGTCTTCTCAAGAACCTCTGCATGGAATGTTTTGATTTTGCACTTGGATGTTGCCCAGGCTTGCAAAGGAGATGATGATGCAATAATTTTTCTATTTTTTGTTCATTTTTTGAAAAATAATCAAAATTTCTTCATCTCAAGAACAACTTGGCCAAATGCTTTGATATTGCACATGGGGTCACCTGGGGTCAACTAGTTCTTATTTTGGCCACCAACTGGCACTGTGATTTTTTTCCTATTTTTTATGAATTTTTGTGTTACAAGGCTATTTTCAACTTCTCAAGAAGGATCCAACAGAATTGCTCAAAATTTTATCAGAATATAGTTGGCCTTTAGACAAGACAAGTTTGCGAAAATAATGTGGATATGTTAATTTTCGACAAAATTATGGATTATCAAACTTTGTGACTAAGTGAGTGCTGCCACTGTATATGCATATATGGATATACAGTTCATATATTGCACTATTGTATTTACATTGTCAACTTCGTCTCAAAATCAGCTCCATAGAATGTTTTGACTGTGCACATGGATGTTGCCCAAGTGGACCTCTACCAAGTTTGCAAAGGACATGATGATGCAATAATTTTTCTATTTTTTTATGAATTTTTAAATTTATATTCTGAAAAAAAAAATTCCTTGTCTCAAGAACTACCTGGCAGCTTGATATCACACATAGGGTCACCTGGGATATCACACATAGGGTCACCTGGGGTCAACTAGTTCTTATTTTGGCCACCAGGTGGTGCTGCAATTTTTTTCTAATTTTTGTGTGTTAAGGCTATTTTCGACTTCATCTCTAGAACGGCAAAACAGAATTGCTAAAAATTTTATCAGAATATAGTAGGACTTTAGACAAAGTGTGTGAAAATAATGTGGATATGTTAATTTTTAACAAAGTTATGGGTTATCAAACTTTGCGACTGTGAGTGCTGCCACTGTATATGTATATATGGCAATTCAGTGCATATGTTTCACTATTGTATTTACATTGTCGACTTCTTCTCAAAAACAGCTGCATGCAATGTTTTGATTTTGCACATAGAAGTTACCCATGTGGACCTCTACCAAGTTTGCAAAGGAGATGATGATGCAATAATTTTCCTATTTTTGATGAATTTTTAAATTTATTTTTTGAAAAAATTCAAAATTTCCTTGTCTCAAGAACTACCTGGCCAGTTGCTTTGATATGGCACATAGGATCACCTGGGGTCACCTAGTTTTTATTTTGACCACCAGGTGGCACTGCAACTTTTTCAAATTTTGTGTTAAGGCTATTTCCAAGTTCTCCAAAATGGCTTAACAGAATTGCTTAAAATTTTATCATAATATAGTTGGACTTTACACAATGAAAGTTTGCAAAAATAAAGTATCCACATTATTTTTGCAAAGTTATGGGATATCAAAATTTACAAATGTAAGAGAGTGCTGCCACTGTATAAATATGTATGGCAATACAGCGCATGTATTGCGCTATTGTATTTACAATGTTGACTTCTCAAATACGGATGCTCGAGTGTTACCACTAACACTTTCCATATTCAAAAGGTAATTTCCCAAACCTTTACCTTTTTTTATACTGAATTTCAACAATTCAGTGTACTGATTTTCTGGTTTTCCATCTATACAAATTCGAAAATTCTACCTTTTTATGCTGAAAAACTGAAAAAATTTTAAGGAAATTTCCTTAAGTTGAGCAAAAATATACTTTTGCAGAGTTGTGAAAAACTAAAAAAGATATTAAGGAAGTTTCCTTAATTTGGACAAAAATGTGATATTACCCAGTGATTTAAAACGAGAAAATAAATTAAGGAAAATTCCTTAATTTTGACAAAAATGTGATTTTACCCAGTGCTTTAAAACTAAAAAATAAATTAAGGAAAATTCCTTAATTTGGACAAAATGTGATTTTATCCAATGCCTTAAAAGTAGAAAATGAATTAAGGAACTTTCCTTAATTTGGGCAAAAACTGACTTTTGCCATGTTGTATAAAACTTGAAAATATTTTAAGGAAAGTTCCTTAATCTGGATAAAACAGTGATTTTACCAAGTGTTGTAATACTAGAAAAATTTTAAGGAACTTTCCTTAATTTGAGCAAAAACATATTTTTGCCAAGTTATGTAAAACTCAAAAAGAGTTTAAGGAAATTTCCTTAATTTCAACAAAAATGTAGAAACGAGAAAATAAATTAAGGAAAATTCCTTAATTTCGACAAAAATGTGATTTTACCCAGTGCTTAAAAACTAGAAAAAAAATTAAGGAAAATTCCTTAATTTGGACAAAATGTGATTTTGTCCAATGCCTGAAAAGTACAAAATAAATTAAGGAACTTTCCTTAATTTGGGCAAAAACTGACTTTTGCCATGTTGTGTAAAACTTGAAAATATTTTAAGGAAAGTTCCTTAATCTGGATAAAACTGTGATTTTACCAAGTGTTGTAATACTAGAAAAATTTTAAGGAACTTTCCTTAATTTGAGGAAAAACATATTTTTGCCAAGTTATGTAAAACTCAAAAAGAGTTTAAGGAAATTTCCTTAATTTGAACAAAAATGTACTTTTACTCCCAACTAAAATTGAGATTTATGCAATTTCTCCATAACATTTCAATGCAAGGTCACCAAACTTGCTCACAATATGTAGGTCTTTGCCACATAATGCTTTCCATGACCTTAAGGTCAAAGGTCAATGTAACAGGGGCATAGCAATGTCAATCGTTTCTGTGCAGTATCTCTTGAAGTGTTTGATAGAAGTTCATCATATTTAGACATTTTATGTATCTAGAGGAGAGTTCACTTGACTTGTCACAAATGATCTTGAGGTCAAAGGTCACGGGGCTGTTTGAACAAATGTGTTCCATGCAGCAGATAGAAGGATTTGAGAGATATTATCACACTCAATAGAAACATGGATCGAGGAAAGACGTTCACGAGAAAGGCTTATGGGTGACCTTCAGGTCAACAGTCAAGGTCATGATGGCACTGCATGTACTTTTTTCTAGTACTGTTAGACTGGAAAAAAAGGTCACTGAAATTTCCTTTCTGGTGTAAAAATGCACCTTACATGTACCAAGTGTTGTACAGAAACTGCGCTGTTGTAGCAAACTTTCTGTGCATCAAATAACCCTCCCACAGGTTCAAGGATATTTTCTTGCAGTGATTTTAATAAGAATTTGCAGTACACTTTTGGTGACCATAATACCTGTTCTTTGGATATATATGGAATGAGAACTACTTATAATGTAGGCTAAACACAAAATGTACATTAATTCTGGTTAAAGGTTTTTGGGGATATATGTTTATGGCAAAAAACATACACTGCATGAAGTATTCTTTAAGGTAATGTCCTTGAATCTTGTGACAAATAATGTAGACAACATGGCACTTTGCTCATTAAACATGCATAAAAGTATAGTTTTATTTTAAGGATATTGTTATATTATGGTGGTGAATAAACAGCATAATTTGTTCAATCAACAGATTGAGTTGGGCTCGTCACAGTGGAAGTTGCCATGTATAAGGGGCTTTTATTGCAGTTAACATTGTGACAGGGAGTCTGGCCACCTTGTGACCATGTATGTAGTCCACAGATGGTGAAAGTCTGTTATACCATAGAAAAGTGTGAGGATAACAAGACCCCTCCTTTCTTTCAGGGTCATGTTATCCGACCCTTTTCTATGGCATAGCTATTACTTTTGAACCTCTAATCACAACATTCAACCCTAGTCATAATTGAGGCTGAAAGAGACCACATTTGTCTGGCCATAGGAGTGGTACTATTATAGCAAGTCCCACTATATTATGTAGGCTACTCTTGGAAACTATTTGACCTGGACTTCTGAAATTTACTTATTTATTTGATCCTACTGTATATTTCTTTATATATTTTAAACCTTTTTTTTTTGAAGGGCAGGGGCAATGTAATGTTACAGGTGTATAAAAAATTTTCCCT
Organism: Hermodice carunculata; assembly: GCA_964020975.1. NCBI lineage: Eukaryota > Metazoa > Annelida > Polychaeta > Eunicida > Amphinomidae > Hermodice > Hermodice carunculata. The sequence goes on from OZ026630.1 coordinate 7,532,041, forward strand.
CCTAAGACAGTCAGCAAAGCATAGGACCATCATGGTCCTCTTGTTCATTTACGATAGTGCTAAGCCAATTTACAACATGGGAACAAATGATGATTTGTAAGAGGATAGGGACAATTTTTGGAGGTACATGTACATGTATGTGTACGGTAGTAAAATGAATTATTTAATTTCATCATACTCTGAGTATAGGCCTACTTTCAAGGGGGGCGTACCAAAAAGAGCTCCCCCCCCCCCTCCATTTTTTTCTTCAACAATGTGCACTCAGTGTTCAATCCCTCTACATTGGACCATATAGCCATGGACCTGACAAAGATCTCTAGTTTATGATTCATAACTATACACAATTTGGTCATCCCCAGAGGTGGTCTCTCAAAATAGGTTTCACCAATAAGAAATTTTAGCCAGTCCAGCTACTCAGGCAACTAATCCTGTACTTGCAAAATTTGCACAAATCAAAATTCAACTTAGAATGGCACCTCTACCTACTATAGTGTTGACAATATTTAACATTTATGTTGGTCAAGTGTCCCAACTTATGTCTGGGTGCGAACCTGGACATTTTGTTTTTCCAAGAACTTCTTTCTTTCTCCTTAACAAGCAAATTTGTTCAAAGGTTTTTCTCTGGCACTATTATTCTGAAAACCACCAAACTTGATATGCTGAATGACCTAGCAGTGAAATTGTGCATATCATTTGAAAAAGTCATGATCGATGTTTAAAATTATGCAAATTAGGGGCAATTAAAACTTTAAAAGCTCCATATCTTCCAAATTATTGCAGATAGACACAAAATTTCAATGGCCATGAATAGGTTTGTGACACCTGCAAACATAATGGACAGTAAATGAAAGTTGTAGAATTTTAAATTGTGCTATTAAAAGGCATTTAAAATTTTTAAAATTGAATATTCCAAAACTACTATTGATGGAGATGCAATTACAACTTTAATTGATAGATTTGTGGCAAAGCTGCATCCAATGAACCATGAGCCAAAGTTGTTGAATTTTAATTTATGCAAATTAAGTGAATATGCAAAACTTGAATCTTTTAATAGCTTCAAAACTATTATAGATGGAGGTGTCATTCTTACTTCAATTTATAGTTTTGTGACATACCCGCATTTAACCAACCATGAACCAAAGTTGTAGAATTTTAATTTATGCAAGTTTGGTGAATATGCAATATTTAAATCCTGAATCACTTCAAAACTCTTATAGATAGATGTGTCATTCCAACTTCAATTTATAGGTTTGTGACATAGGTACATCCAATGGACCATGAACCAAAGTTGTAGGCTTTCAATTTGTGCAAATACACAAAATTGAGATTTTGAATAGTTTCAAAACTTTTAAAATGAGTGGTGTCATTCAAACTTCAGTTTATAAGTTTGTGACATGACCACATCCAATGAACCAAGAACAAAAGTAAAAGCATTTTAATTGATGAAATTATCCTAATACACAAAATTTAGGTCATGCAAAGTGTAGCATTTCAAACTTGTTCTCATTTAGAAGGCACCCACATAGATTTGCTATGAAGCAAGTCTTCTTTTCTAGTTATAGGCTAGCTTTGAAATGTGAGCATTTTGATGATGGAGGAAGGCTTTAAAACTGTATTGTCATTTTGCTAATGTCTTCTTTTAAAAGAAATTGGGCAGTTTGATCACAAACCACCATAGAAATTCAAAATTTGGTAGGGATGTACCTCCATGCATGGCATTACAAATTTTCTATTTTCATATGAAATAATTCAGATTAGAGTTTTGAAAATCAGGGACATTCAAAATATCTCAAACTATAGTTGTATGCAGAACAAGATAGGTTCCTTGCCTAAGTTCATTTTTCAATGCATTATTTTGACACCTAATTGGAGTACACCATGTAATATGTCTTCTGGAATACATATGCACAAAAGCATGGCAGTTACATTTGAACCAAGCACAAATATAAACCAATGACTGTTAGCTGTTGAATAATATGTAGTTTTACAAATTGTGGTCATGCCGGCCAGGATCAAAAGGGCACCAAAGCTGCCAACCATTGTGGCACTAACTAGCCTCAGTGCAATAAAGACAATAAAACGTGCTGGCCAAATGTGCCGGCCACAAATAAAAAAAAAAAGCTGCCTAAAAATAAACTGTGGATTCCCTCAAAACTTATAAGCTAGATTAATTTAAGTAAATTTAAGTGCTTGCTTCAATGATTTCAGCATATTTGGTGTATCAGTATCGTAAACAAAGTACATTTTGCCAAAAAACCCACTGTACAGCAAACCCATTTCCATCCTACCATCATGACCATGTCACTGCTACAGCTTCAGAAAACCCCAGTCTTGTCTGTGCATTCTGACCATCCACCAGTGGTGCAAGGCAGGAGATATTTTGTCAAGTGCAATCCAAATTCAAGAATGTAGGGCATAGCTGTTTTCTTAATGTCCTGTCCTGCCTAGTCAGAGAGACCAGTGTAATAAGATCCGAATTCGAGAATGTAGGGCATAGCTGTTTTTGTTCTGCCAGCACCACCAAAGCTTACTGCTGGGGTCAGTTATCATCTCAGTACTCATGACAGGCCCATTCATCTACTTAACTGATAAGGCCATGTGCACAGCAGTGCAGAAACCACTGGTCCATGCTCTGAACCACCTGCCATTATATGGAAGTATTTTAAATTTGAAGTCACAAATTTCTTGCAATAAAGATTATACTCACACCCATCAGATGTCCATTTATGAAACTGACAACAGGGATTGGGTTTCTTCTCTGCTGATATGAACATATATGGATCATTTTATTTTGCTCTGTCCCCAAAGTCCGGTATAATAAATCCATACAGTGGTCACTCTCTTGAGAGACCACTTCAATGGGACAACCTGCCTTGAAGACCACCTTTTCAGGATACTTTGCTTAGTACTTTTCATATTATTTATACCTCTCATGAAAGACCACCTATCTTGAGAGACCACAATTTGGTCATCCTCAAAGGTGGTCTTTCAAGATGGGTTTCACTGTACTGCTACCTGCACTAGGTAAATGATGTGTTTTTCTTAAGCTCAACATACAGGGTACCATTAATAAGTTAATTAAATCCAGCTGCCCCCTGCAGTTAGAACCAACTGTTGAGTATACAACACCCACTGGTGCACACTGGATCAGTCTCCCCGCAATTTGTCCATTCATCCCTGCAATTCCAGTTTGAGAAGACACTGCCCAGGCCACCATTTCTTAAATTTCCTGCACTTCTGCTCTAAAATAAAACTACCCATCAAAACTCATCAAAGTATTCACAACATGACTGATGATAGAAACAAAAAAATAGTAAAGCTGTGGACTCAAGCTGTTGCAGCGTATTCCATAAAGACAAAAAAAAAAAAAAAAAAAAAAGGCAGAGAACAGTGTGGGTGAAGCAGTGGATTTTGAATAAACCTCAAATGTGATCTCTTTCATTGTCTACTCAAGGAACTGGAGGGCAATGATCCTACCAGCCACAACAATTTCTTTAGGATGGACACCACAACATTCAATGAGTTAATTACTATCACTTGTTACTCCTGGTCCACTGGTTGGCCATCTTGGCTGTATATGTGGTCTGATGAGGATGCTGACCTCATCTCAGAGGGGTAATGGGGTACAATGTCACCCGATCTCAGCTGAAAATAGAGCCTGGGCCTATTTTGGTCCATCAACTCCAATGGTGTGATGCTGTGCTGTGTCAGAACTCTTGTTATCAGTGTGTGTGTTTGGGGGGGGGGGGGGGGGGGGAGGAGCTTACAGGATCCAACTTTAGCTACTTAATCGATGTGATGCCATGTCAGAACTCTTGTTATCAATCCATATGGGGGTGGGGTGGGGGTGGAGGGTGGGGGTAAATGAGCCAACTTTACCTACTTAATCTTATACAATTAGATTGGTGGGAATTGGATGAGGAAAATCTTATTGTGTATGTCGGGTGGGTACTTGTTGGTCAATGCATACATTCCTATTGATTATTATGTGAGTTAATGGGAATTGCAATCATAAATCACATTTTCGACCTCATTTCCAAAACCAGACTCATTCCAAACTTGATGGGGATGTACCTTTGATCGGTGCCTACTATGTGTGTTCATATGACCATGCTTCAATGATTTTTCAATTTTTCATGAAATTTTTGTTCATTTTTTGGCAAATTTCAAATCTTCAAAAATCTTCCTACTACAAAATTGCAGGGCCAATTGCTTCAAAATTACATAGGAACACTTCAGGGGGGGGGGGGGGGGCTCCAGACCTTAATTTCTTCACCAGGTGGCACTTTGATTTTTTTGCCCATTTTTAAATGATTTTTTGTGTGTTTTGGCTATTTTTAACTTCTCCAAGACCATCACTGAGATTGTGCTGAAACTTGGTGGCAATGTTCCTTGACAAAGGGTCAAACAAAGTTGTGCACAAGGTGGCATTGCTGTGAATCCTAGATTTTCAACAATTTTTTTTAGTTCACGTACTTATCATTTAATGCATACATTCCTATTGATTACTAAGTGTATGTCGGTCAATGGGAATTGCAATAGCACTTTATAGTTTTCACTTCTCCAAAACCATCAGCCACATTCCCTTCAAACTTAATGGCAATTACATTAAGTGCATCCCTAACAAGTTTGTTCAAATGGTCATGCTTCAGTGGTTTTTGTATCTTTTATGAAATTTAACTTTCACATGTTTGATCTTTAGCATTTCATTCCCAGGGACATGCAGTCTTGACATGTAATGATGGTGATGGCTGTTACAATTCTTGCTAGCCTACCCTGTTTTTTGGACCCTGTTACTGTATCATTATACAATCTTACATGTTGGGCTGTGTCCACCAGAGGGAACAGCCAGTATGTGCCTGTGAACAGTGACTCTAGGCTCTGCCCTGTATTATGCTGATGCAATCACTGCAAGTCACACAGGTGATGTGCATGTTGGCTGCATTGGTTCATTTGCATAGCCCAAGTGTGTAAATTTCTTATAATGGTCACAAATTAAACAGATTTGGCCAGATTCATGCCGAACTCTCCAGGGATGTACCTTTGATAGGCCTCTACCTATTTTGTAGAAAGAGGCATGTTCCATCGATTTTTTTTGGAAAATCTTAAAAAAGTGTTAGTAGGAAACTTTAACATGGGAATTTCTTCTAATGGTCATAACTTACATAATTTTGGCCAGACTTGTATTAAACTTGGTGGGGATGTACCTTTGATAAGTGTCTATTTTAATTTTTTGCAAGTGGATACACTTCAGTGATTTTTAAAAAAAGAATATGATTTGTTTGGTTCATTTATTGGGGAAAATCTTTTTTATATTAAAATACTCAGCCAGTTGTTTCTGAATTGCATAGGGACCCTTCTGAGAGTAAGGATGAGACATGGACAGTACATGGGTGACCTTGACCTCATTTTCAAGGTCACAAGGCAAGATATGTGAAGTTCACTGTTCATATAACTTAAGAACTATTGGAGCTATGACTTTGAAATTGCACATGCTAGTCTCTTAAAGGAGTGCAAGACTTACACAGTACATGAGTGACCTTGACCCCAATCCCAAGGTCTGTTACTGTTCACATTACAACTTGTGAATTGTGTGAGCTGGAACTTTAATGTTGAATTGGTTTATGGTACTCTATACAGGAAAGATTAAGACGATACACCAGTGACCTAGACCTCATTCCCAAGGTCACAGGGCGTTTTATGTGAATTTTCGCTGTTCATGTGATAACCTAAGAAGGGTTTGCACTGCAACTGATCTTGTACATGAGGATGGTCCTGTGTGAGGGCTAGATTCAGAATAGGTTGATGCCCTTGGCCTGATTTTCAAGGTTACAGGACTCATTATGTGAACTTTACTGTTGATTTGATAAGTTGAGATGTATTGGAGCTGGGACCTTGATGTTGTACATGGCAGTGAACCTGCATAAGACACCACAGGCGCTCGTAACGTTCAGTCAGTCAAGCTTCTGTGCTAATATGCGTTGGGGGGGGGGGGGGGGAGGGAGTAGTGGATTAAGAGGGTGGACCTGGAACATCTGTGCATTCAATAACCCACATAGGGCCATATCTGCAATAAAATATTGTGTATTCATCTGTGAAGTCAATTATTTGTGCTTATAAGTTGATGGCGGATGGGCCTAAAACCACAACGTCGTCACATGGAGCTCCTATATAGGAGCTCCATGTGACGACGTTGTGGTTTTAGGCCCATCTGTCCAGGTCCACTCGTTTAAGCCACTACTCCTCCCCCCCCCCCCCCCACACCGTACAGTGGTACCTGCTATTTAAGACCACCCTTAAAGCCAGACAAAAGTGGTCACATATGGCAGGTGGTCTTTCACTGCAGGTAAGCTTACAAAGAAATTCAAGGCCATTGTCTTGAAATGGCGGTCTTAAAAACTAGTGCGGTCTTTCACGAGAGGTGGTCTTTAGAGCAGGTACCACTGTATATTAGCACGGACGCTTGACTGATGAAACATTACGAGCGCCTGTGTAAGACACAAACTTAGACAGAGCATAGGTGACATCATCGTCAGCCCAAGGGTACAGGGCCTCGGCAGAAGGAGTTAAAAGACTGACTTGCAAAATTTGCATATACAGTGTATCTGAGAAATTCCCGTATGAGGTATGTAGGTCAGTAGATGACCAGTCTGAGATATATTGTAGAATGCTGAGAAGACAAGGCATTCATGAGTGCTGCATCTCATCACTATGTAAGTGCTGTATCCATAATTATTGATGTGAAAGTTCTGAAATAGACATTCTTGATTCCCTAGTGAACATGAACTGGTAGCAGAGCATAGTTAAAGATGTCAAACAAGAGTAATTTGGAAGAGGGTTCAGCAAAGAAAGATTCAGAACACGCTGACAACCATGCTGCCCCAGAGAGAGATGCTGAATGCACAATGAAACCTCAATATGAAGATAATACAGTATGAGAGCATAGTAAAAAAACATAAAAGGAGCCAGATAGTAAGAAAGTGGTTGAGACAGAAAAAAAGTCTAACCCACAAGTAAAGATAGGGAGATAACGCTTGGCAAAACCCAAAGAGAAAACTACACTGGCAGCCATCAGAAGGCAAGTGATAGAGCCGATAGAGAAATGTGATCCTGACAAACTTGACACAGATATGGACCCACTTCTACAGCAGCAGGAATGGGTGTCGCACAGCAGAAGACCGTCTGTGTCATGATGACACAAAGAGATGTGTACTGCAAGAAAGAAAAGATTGATGACCTTTGAAAACTATGTACTGAGATGGAAAAATTAAAAGAAATCACAGACATGCACACATACATGTAGCATGGTGCCACTGAGTATGTGTACTTTAAATACAGAAAGTCACAGCAAAGATGACAAAAAGGAAAAGAGAAAAAAGAACAAGGATGAAAAAGAGTGTGACAGCAACATGAAAAAAAAAAAAAACGAAGGAGAAAATGTTACGGAGGAATCACAGGCCCATTAAACCAATGCAGAAAAAATGAAAACAAAGAGAAAAGTGACAAAGGTGAAAAAGAGAACAAAATTGAATAAGATGAATGCAGGAATGAAGAAACAAAGGATATTAGTCATAAAAACAATGTGGAAAAAATTGCAACAGAGCAAGCTTAAATTCAGAAAAAAAGCACTGAAAAAAGAAACTTTGAAGTTTTGAGGAAAAGATGTAAAACAAATCTGGATGTGGCCAGACTGATACAGGTAATTGATGAAGGCCAAGGTCAAGTAGCCCAGGCTGAAGTTATAGGCTGCAAGGCTTGTATGGTGAGCCAGGACCAATTAACCCCCCAGCATCCAACAGTGACAATGCAGCACTGCAGCAAGACATGTGGGAACAACTGGAGCTTATATCCATCCCTGTATTTTCTGGACAAATCAAAACTTAAGAAAGTTGGAAAGCTGCCTTTGAGGCATGCATTGATAGAGCCCCAGCAACTCCAGAATACAAAGGACTGCAAATCAGGGAACATCTACAAAGCAATACCTTACAGGTAATGGAAAGCTTGGGCCATTATGCAGCTGTGTATTAAGCAGCCAAAGACAGACTCAAAAACGAAATATGGTGGTGCCAAGCAAAGGTTATAGCCATGCAATTTGCGGAAATAAACAATTTCAAGTCAATCCTACAAGCAAAAATTAAGGAAGATGTGGCAAAATTTACAGATGTACTGGATCGTATCATGATCAATATATTAAAGGAGGAATGCACAGTAATTTGGGCAGTTGCCTAATTTATTCAGTGCTACTGAGAAAAATGATGTGCAGAATGGTGGCAGAAATGACAGTGGCAATGAAAAATCCATTGATGCATGTATATTACATACTGGTGTGTGGATCAGGAAAGAAACAGAATATAGAAAAATGGCCCGTAAAAATGTCCGAGGCTTTTTGGAGCAATTTTCAGAGCCATATGAAAAGAAAGGAAAGAGCAAAAGTTTACTCAGTCGAGGTCCATCATCCAATTATACATCTGACTACAAATGTCCTGTGAATGGCTGCCAAGTTACAAATAGACATGTCATATGGCGTTGTGACACATGCAAAGTGTCAGTAAAGATGGGAGACTGCAAAAGAGCTGTGATTGTGCTACTATTGCTTAGGAACAAAACATTGTGGAAATGAGTGCAAAAAAAGTGTGGATGGATGGTTGTAGAAATAATCACAATAGACTTTTACATGAAAACAGAGTTTCTGTAAATAGAGAGCCAGAAAGTACAGATGGGCGAAAAGAAGTGAAACAGGTACATGGTTGTTCCACGGAGGAGAGCAGAAACTCCAGCACAGAGCAACTACCTAGTGCCAGTATGACCATCATGTTGACTGTAAAAGAACAAAATTGACAAAGAGTCAAAATTCATTTCATTGTAAACATTACCAGTCATCCTTAAGAATGGAACTTGTAGAATCAAAGTGAATGCATTGTTAAATGATGCATGTACATGCACTTGCATAAATAACAGTGTTGCTGCAGAGCTCGGTCTAGAAGGAAACATCACAAGAACAACAGTCAATGTTGTGAATGGTCAACAAGTGACCTTTGAAACAATTGCCTGTGGAAGTGGGACTGGAAAGTCTGGACAAAAAAAGTAATCATGATTAAAACTTGTGGCAATGTAACAGGGGATTTACAAGCCCTTGACTGTAATGAACAAAAATTGAAATTCAAACATTAGAAAAATATGGTATATATTTTCCTAAGTTTGTGAGAAAAGAAGAAATCAAGTAGATTTGCTGATAGGCCTAGATTTGCATCACAGCATCCAAGAAATTCTTGGTAACCCAGGACAGCCTACAACAAGATTCACAACACTGGGATGGCCTTGTATTGGTATGGTGGAAAAAGGACAACAAGGAAATTCATGCATAAACTTCGAAAATTGGCCTCGGAGATGAATATAAGAATTTATTGGGCAGTATGTCGGGAAGGGCCTTATGAAATAGATCACACCTGAACAACAACAAAATACAAAGTGGTATCTACCACACTTCCCAGTGGTAAAGGAGGATTGAGGTACAACTAAAGTGTGCATTGTGTTTGATGCATTGGCAAAATCAGAGGGTGTATCACTTCATGACAAAATTCATCAGGGACCCAAGTTATACCAAGATTTAGTGAATGTCATAATGCAGTTCAGGAAAACACCAGTGGCCTTGGTCTGTGACATCAGTGAAAAGTATTTACAAATCGATATAGAGAACAAAGATAGATCGTATCATCACTTCTTGATGTATGAGTTTCATAGATTTGTATTTAGGGTCAACACCTCACCTTTCCAGGCCCAGTTCATCGCAGAGGAAAATGCTAAACGACACCGGGAGAGAACCCCTATGGCTTCAGAAACAATTCTGAATGCCACAAACATGGATGACTCCACTGTGTTGATAGTGTAGAAGATAGTCTGAGACTTTACACTGAATTAAAAGACCTGTGGAGTGCTGCAGGTATGGAAGCCCAAAAGTGGCTTTCAAACTCTGAAACAACAGCACTAGCTGCAATCCTTCTAGAGAGTAGAGCAGCAGAAATACACCTGGAAGAAGGTAAACCATCATCAGTTAAGACCATAGGAGTGCTTTGGAAGGCAAATGCGGACAACTTTACCTTTGAGTTGAGACCACTGACCCAAGAAGGTAAAACAGGAACTATCTTCAACCCAATAGGAATGATGCTCATGTCAGATGGGGAAAGATATTGATGCAAAAAAAAAAAAAAAAAGTGTGGACTTCAGCATTAAAAATTGGCAAACCAGAAAATGTCAAAATTGGACATGAAAGACATAAAGTTCATAATTATTGAAAAAATAATTATCCTAGAAGACTTATAGTCATAATACATACAATTATAGATAGCTATCTTTATTAATCTTTTCATATAATGGACTTTAAAGAGATTGAATGCTCTTCAAAAAGGCCTAAATATGATCCAAATGTTTGGTTAATTAAGCATTTCAGATTTTTAAGTACATTTCTTCGACATGCTACATGATAGAAGAAAACCAGGATAAATTTAAACATATTCTGGTAGTTTAAATGGTGCTTTATAGAATTAGACTGATGAAAGAAAAAGAGACTTTTGATATAAAGAGACATTTTATTTTAATGGGCCATTAAATTTGTGGTAGATCTAATGGGGAAGGCAGAAATGGACAGAAGGAGTTGAAAGATTGACATGCAAAATTTGCATATATCAGAGAAATTTATATTAGAAGTATGTGGGCTAGCAGATGACCAGTCTGATATAGAATGCAGAGAAGATGACATGAGCACAGCATCTAATCACCAGTAAGTTGTAAAGTGGTACCTGCTATTTAATACCACCCCTACAGCCAACAAAAAGTGGTCTCATACTGCAGGTGGTCTTAAATTGAAGGTATATTTAACATGTAAATACAGCAGAGGGTCTTGAAAGAGTGGTCTTAAAAAGACATGTGGTCTTAAATTCTTAAATTGGAGGTGGTCTTTAGAGCAGGTACCACTGTATACCATAATTATTGATAAAAAGTTCTGAAATAGACATTCTTGATTCCCAAGTGAACACAACCCCTACATAAACTTTAGAACTCAAGAATGATGTATATTAAGATGGATTTATATGCAAGTTGATTTGATAATATCAGCACATGTGTGTGCTCTGTTGGTGCATTAATATTATGTAATAGTGTTCAAATGTAGAATGGTGTAAAACACTTTCTATAGACACTTTCTATAGATGGACCAAATACTATGCTGTCTTTATACCCCCAGAATTCTGAAAATATCCTTAAAATAAAACCACACTTTTGTACATGGTCAATGAGCAGAATACCATGATGTCTACTTTGTCACAAGAATTAATGACATTACCTTTTGAATACTTCATGCAATGTATGTTTTTTGCCATAAACATATTTCTCAAAAGACCATAGTTTCCATTAGCTACCAGAATCAATATACATTTTGTGACTTGCCTTCATTAGTAGTTCTTATTCCATATATCTCTGAAGAACAGGTTTAATGCACACGAACAGTGAAATGCAAATTTTCATTAAAAGCACTCTAAGGGATCTCATTGAGCCTGTGAGAGGGTAATTTGTCACACAGAAAGTTTGCTAAACAGTGCCAAGTTTCTTTACAACACTTGGTGCATGTAAGGTACATTTTTACCCCATAACAGGGAAATTTCATTGACGTTTTATAAGGGTCTGCCTCATGGGGGGGACCCTTTATGTTTTTTGGTTGTCTGTCTGTCTGTCTGTACGTGCACATTCTCGTTAACGTGATATCTTAAGAATGCCTCCTTGTATTTTGCACACATTAACAATATGCTTATATTACCTGGCAAGATGAACCAATTAGATTTTGGTGTCACCATGACCTATTTTGAGCAAATGGTGGCCTAATTACATGCTCCTTAGGGCAGACCCTTCAGTCAACGCCTTGCATTGAAGCTATGTCTAGTTTTCATTCTAACAGCATTTGAAAAAATTCATGGGGTGCCCTCATAAGCCTGACCGTTGACCTCAAGGTCACCCAGAAGCCTTCCTCACAAAAGTCTTACCTTGATTGATGTTCGAATCAAGTGTGATGAATTTCTCTCAAATCCTTCTATCTACTGCATGGAACACAATTTTTCAAACAACGCTGTGACCTTTGACCTGAAGATCACTTGTGACAAGTCAAAAGCGAACTCTCATCTAGATATATAAAATGTCTAAATATAATGGACTTCTATCAAACACTTCAAGAGATGCTTCACAGAAACAGACTGACATTGCTATGCCCCTGTGACATTGACCTTTGACCTTAAGGTCATGGAAAGCATTATGTGGCAAAGACCTACATATTGTGAGCAAGTTTGGTGACCTTGCATTGAAATGTTATGGAGAAATTGCATAAATCTCAATTTTAGTTGGGAGTAAAAGTACATTTTTGTTCATATTAAGGAAATTTCCTTAAACTCTTTTTGAGTTTTACATAACTTGGCAAAAATATGTTTTTGCTCAAATTAAGGAAAGTTCCTTAATATTTTTCTAGTATTACAACACTTGGTAAAATCACAGTTTATCCAGATTAAGGAAATTTCCTTAAAATAGTTTCAAGTTTTACACAACATGGCAAAAGTCAGTTTTTGCCAAAATTAAGGAAAGTTCCTTAATTTATTTTCTACTTTTCAGGCATTGGATAAAATCACATTTTTGTCAAAATTAAGGAATTTTCCTTAATTAATTTTCTCGTTTCTACATTTTTGTTCAAATTAAGGAAATTTCCTTAAACTCTTTTTGAGTTTTACATAACTTGGCAAAAATATGTTTTTCCTCAAATTAAGGAAAGTTCCTTAAAATTTTTCTAGTATTACAACACTTGGTAAAATCACAGTTTTATCCAGATTAAGGAACTTTCCTTAAAATATTTTCAAGTTTTACACAACATGGCAAAAGTCAGTTTTTGCCCAAATTAAGGAAAGTTCCTTAATTCATTTTCTACTTTTCAGGCATTGAACAAAATCACATTTTGTTCAAATTAAGGAATTTTCCTTAATTTTTTTTTCTAGTTTTAAAGCACTGGGTAAAATCACATTTTTGTCAAAATTAAGGAATTTTCCTTAATTTGTTTTCTCATTTCTACATTTTTGTTCAAATTAAGGAAATTGCCTTAAACTCTTTTTGAGTTTTACATAACTTGGCAAAAATATGTTTTTCCTCAAATTAAGGAAAGTTCCTTAAAATTTTTCTAGTATTACAACACTTGGTAAAATCACAGTTTTATCCAGATTAAGGAACTTTCCTTAAAATATTTTCAAGTTTTACACAACATGGCAAAAGTCAGTTTTTGCCCAAATTAAGGAAAGTTCCTTAATTCATTTTCTACTTTTAAGGCATTGGATAAAATCGCATTTAGTCCAAATTAAGGAATTTTCCTTAATTTATATTTTAGTTTTAAAGCACTGGGTAAAATCACATTTTTGTCAAAATTAAGGAATTTTCCTTAATTTATTTTCTCGTTTTAAATCACTGGGTAATATCACATTTTTGTCCAAATTAAGGAAACTTCCTTAATATCTTTTTTAGTTTTTCACAACTCCGCAAAAGTATATTTTTGCTCAACTTAAGGAAACTTCCTTAAAATTTTTTCAGTTTTTCAGCATAAAAAGGTAGAATTTTCGAATTTGTATAGATGGAAAACCAGAAAATCAGTACACTGAATTGTTGAAATTCAGTATAAAAAAAGGTAAAGGTTTGGGAAATTACCTTTTGAATATGGAAAGTGTTCACTGTACATGTATATAGCTATACAGACTGCAGTGCATGTATTGCAATATTATAAAAGCAGATTCCAGTCAGCAGAGCACAGGATAATTATAATCCTCTTGTTTTGTGTGTTTTTGCTATTTTTTTTCATTTGTCCAGAACAGTCACTCCCATTAGGCTGAAACATGGTGGATATATTCCTTGTGAAAGGGTCAAACTAAGTTGTTCGCTAGGTGGCACTGCTTTGGATTTTGAATGATTTTTTTTTTATTTCGGGTACTTATTGGGAAATGCACCTTTCCTACTGATTGGTTTGCAAGTTGGTGGCCATTTTAATGGTCAGTATCATGTATTTTCTCCACCAAGTAGCAATGTTCTTTTATAAGGACTTTAAATATTCTTCAATTTCTCATGCTGCAGTATGATTTAAATTTATAATGAATTTTTCATTAGGCAAGTCTTAGAAATGCTTCTAAATGTCATATGCATTCAGCTAAAGCTCAACACAGGTGGTTCAGTTGTAATTTTGATTTTGTGAACAAGCTTAGGTCAACTGAGCAAGGGCTGTTAACACAGGCCTCTTGTTTTTAAAGTTATAGTTACATCATTTTCTTTGCATGCACTGTGCTATCAATCTTATCAGTCATCTTTTTATTGTGTGTGTAAGATGAATGTTTATTAAGGTTTGAATGAACCCCAAGTGATTTTTGTCACTTGCATTGTGTGATTCTAAGTAGTCCTTGCGTTGCCTGTATGAAAGTCAGGACTCCTTGTCTTTCTGCTACAATTATGTTGTAAGTTTTATTGAATATATATGTTATTTCATTTTCTGAAATAAAATGTTTAAACTAAAAGTAGTGTAATGTAGTGTTACAGGGTTCAAGGTCTCCTTGTGTTTGAAGGGTACAAGTTGGTACATTTACAGGCTGCAGGATAACTTGTGTTACATTGTATAGGTTATGTTATGTTTACAGGGTATAAATGTCCTTGTGTTACATGGTACAGGTTGTGTTATGTTTACAGGGTATAAATGTCTTTGTGTTACATGGTATAGGTTCTGTTATGTTTACAGGGTATACCTGTCCTTGTGTTATATGGTACAGGTTTTGTTCTGTTTACGGGGTACAAATGTCCTTGTGTTACATGGTACAGGTTGTGTTATGTTTACAGGGTATAAATGTCCTTAGGGTGTAATTGTGCTTGTGTTACATGGTACAGGTTGTGTTATGTTTACAGGGTATAAATGTCCTTGTGTTACATGGTATAGGTAGTGTTATGTTTACAGGGTATCAATATCCTTCTGTTACATGGTACAGATTGTATTATGTTTACATGGTATAACTGTCCTTGTGTTACATGGTATAGGTTGTGTTATCTTGACAGGGTATACATGTCCTTGTGTTACATGGTACAGGTTTTGTTCTGTTTACAGGGTACAAATGTCCTTGTGTTACATGGTACAGGTTGTGTTATGTTTGCAGGGTATAAATGTCCTTGTGTTACATGGTACAGGTTGTGTTCTCTTTACAGGGTGACTGGAGCACACAACTTTTGGCAGAAGTCAACAGTACCTTCAGACTGACCTGTGTGGCTCTGGTGACCCCCAGGCGACAGACAGACGGGACACAGAGACACACAACCTGCAGTACAGAGCACCAAGACAGTCTGCCAAATCCTGCACAGACCCACTCAGCCACAAGCACGGATTCGCATAAACACACACAAGGTAACTGTCACAACACAAATACAGCTCACATAAACACACACAAGGTAACTGTTGCAACACGAATACAGCTCACATAAACACACACAAGGTAACTGTGGCAACACGAATACAGCTCGCATAAACACACTAAAGGTAGCTGTCGCAACACGAATACAGCTCACATAAACACACACAAGGTAACTAGCTCGCAACACGAATACAGCTTGCATAAACACACAAGGTAGCTGTCGCTCACATGAACATACACGAGGTAGCTGTTGCAACACGAGTACAGCTCACATAAACACACACAAGGTAACTCGCAACACGAATACAGCTCGCATAAACACACACAAGGTAGCTGTTGCAACACAAATACAGCTCACATAAACACACACAAGCTAACTGTGGCAACACGAATAGAGCTCACATAAACAGACACAAGGTAACTGTTGCAACACGAACTCACAACACGAATACAGCTCCCATAAACACACACAAGGTAGCTGTCGCAACACAAATACAGCTCACATAAACACACACAAGCTAACTGTGGCAACACGAATAGAGCTCACATAAACAGACACAAGGTAACTGTTGCAACACGAATACAGCTCACATAAACACAGACAAGGTAACTGTCGCAACAGGAATACAGCTCACATAAACACACACAAGGTAGCTGTCGCAACACGAATAGAGCTCACATAAACACACAAGGTAACTGTGGCAACACGAATACAGCTCACATAAACACACACAAGGTAACTGTGGCAACACGAATAGAGCTCACATAAACACACACAAGGTAGCTGTCGCAACACGAACACAGCTCTGCAAGAGTAGCAAATAGATAACACAATTTTTATGTCAAAGGAAAATAAGTTCACTATGTGGCTGCAATTGTTGTACAACCAATGTTGTGATATCCAGACACTTTAAGCTTTTGAAAAGTGTTCAGTGCAAGGCCTGGCACATCAAGCTTCATCTCTGAAATTAAATGCAGGTTCCAGGGACATAGTACCCAGTATCAGGATTTCTGAGACATTTGGGTGCAATGTCAATCATGACCTTGCAAAAGCATTAACTGCAATTAATTTTTCACCATAAAATCTTAACTCAAAGTGTACCAAGTTATGAAACTAGCTGTAAGTATGACAATCCTTTTTTTTTCAGATGCAGTGGTCAAGCGAAAGCGAAAAGGGAAGCGGAAAACAGCAGCTGATGGTGCCTCAGTACAAGCCACAAAGAAACACAAACACAAATAAACAATTCCAGTGCCATTTTTATTTGTACAAAATTTTGATATTAAAACATTCAATTAAATGACACTGTTGTTTTGTACATGATGGAATGTGATTAACATAGGATGTATGAGAGATGCCCCTCACTGTGGTGGGAGTAGCAAGTAAGTAGTATATATTGCCTGTTGCATGGCACCCCCTTTGTAACCCTGCACTGGCTGCCTCAGCGCCCCACCACAGTATGTCTGTGAAGCATCTAAAATGCTGCTAACTTAAAACACACTAATCCTTTTAATGTTGTAATATTCACCATGAAAACTGAAATCTAAAATTAAGATGTGTCATAAGTAACTTTTGTAAGCACTCCAGGCCTGAGCTAGGACTAGCAGTCCTTAGGCCTACATTGTGGCTGGCTAGGCACTGGTGTCTCCAGCTATAGTTCGCTGTAGCCTGACCAGTAAGACAGCCTGCCTGGCTGGCTGGTCACTGGCCCATGCTCTTGTAGGTAATCAGCTGTGAGTGAAGTAAACTCTTGTGTCAGGGGTGGGCAGGTTGGACCAGTCCATACACCTAATGAAGCATGCGCACCGCCAGCCTGCCTGCCATTAACAAGCTGGAACACAAAACATGGCACAGTTAATGTAAAGCTTTTGCACTTGTGCTTATGTGCCTCCCCAAAACACAAAACATGGCACAGCTATTGTAGCATTTTACACTTGTGCTTTTCTCCATCCTCAAAACATATTGCTAAGTCAGACAGTGCACACCTGCACATTGTAAAATCATAAAATATATGTGTTTGAATTCCCTCAATATTTGCCTTTCAGAAGTGATAAGCTGTGATTATATTAAACCTTAAAGTGCTGATTTAAGACTGAGTCAACAGCTTTACTCGGTATACTGCGTGCAATGACATAGGCTTCTGTCTGCCATAGTCCCTTGGGATTATCCTTGGTTGTGTATATTGCATATATGTGTGGACCAGTAAGCTCATATTTTGGGGGTCTCATCATAGCATATTCCACACCACGTCAACAATTATAAGATAACCATATATTGGTTATGTAGAGTGTGGATTTGTGTATAACTATCTGCCAATAAGATTATCCTTGATAGAGTGTATCACGTGTGTGTATATGTATATGCACATTTATATCTGTGGGGACCAACAAGGTCCTATACTTTTTGGTCTCATCATAGCATATTCATACAGCCCGCTCTTGGGAGATCTGATACAAATATCGAGTCCAGACTTTGGGATAATGGAGAAAACGAAACAAATAATGTGCTCAGCCAGTCCATGTGCTATTGTTTCTGGTTATCTTACTTCATTGTCCAGATTGACCAATTGTTATCTATATAAGCTTTACATGTTCCTTTCATCTGATTTGAATTCTCGCATATTTTTGATAACATACTTTGTTATCTGTCTACTTTGGTTTTGTATGTTAAATGTTAAGACTATGCTACTGTACATGATACTCCGAGGAAGACTTCATTATGTTGTAACACTATGGTGTCATGAACAACTAGTACCGGCTCATTCTGGCCTTAAAGCAAGTAACACACTAGCTCTTAGGTTGATCTCAATACTCTTCTTCATAACTTTAATGGATTATACAGGGTCTGTGCAGGATGGATTTTCAACACGTTCTGGTCATCATGGGTTGTAGCGCCGAACAACATAGAGCGGCCATTGGTCTTTTTAACACTCATTATGTCTTGGATAATATGCATAACGATTTCTTTGCTTGTCCCCCAGTTAGCAATCAGATCACCAGCTCCTATTGTATTTTGGTAATTTTACTTGTAAACATTATCTTCTGTGGATTTTTGGGTTCACGACATATCTTGTACGTGCTCTACAAAAACTTTGCCCTATCCACCGATGTTCATTCCAACCCAGGTCCTAGCGACACCTATATTGTCAATCAATTAAAGTTATGTCATTGCAACGTCCGCAGCTTTAAAAGTGATGGGAAATTAGATGAAATACAAAGTCTTGCTCAAGATGAAAACTTTAGTATAATCACTATTTCTGAAACTTGGCTAGAGGAGAGTTATCCAGATCAACTCCTCCATATTGATAACTTTCAACCTCCCTTCCGAAGAGATCACCCAACAGGTAGAGGTGGTGGCCTCTTGACCTATATACATACATGCCTGCCAAGTACTTGGCGTCTCGATCTTGAAAGTCCAAATTGTGAGTGTATCTGGGTAGAACTTTTGACCCAACGTGGGTCAGTTCTGATAGGTAATTACTATCGACCACCTGGTCAATCCGCAGAGATCCACGATACCTTTCTCGAGTCGTTAATTAATTCCATCTCATCTGCCATTGAAAGCAATGCACATATTTTAATATTCACTGGCGACTTTAATGATAGTTGTGTTGATTGGAACTCCACTCATCAAGATAGTGATCTTGGTATGTCTCTTTTCAACCTCGTTGCACAATTCAATCTCTTCCAGCTAATAGATGAACCCACTAGAATAAACGAGTACTCTACCAGTCTGTTGGACCTTTTAATTACTGACTCACCTGGACTTATCTTGGACAGTGAAGTCTTAACCCCCATTTCAAATTCTGACCACTCAGTTATTTTCTGTTCCTTCTCACTTTCCTACCATAGAGACCGCTCGTTCAAAAGAGGTGTATGGAATTTCAAAACAGCTGATTTTCAAGGTCTTAATTTTACCTTATCCTCTGCTCCCTGGAACACTGCCTTTAACGTTTTTGATTCTATTGATGATATAGTATTTTACTGGTCCGACCTTTTCTTAACGACTGCTAGAGAGTTTATCCCGTATAATGAAGTCAGCATTTGGCCAAAGGATAAAACCTTGGATAACAACTAAAATTAAAAAACTTATGCGTCAGCGCAATCGAGCATGGAAATGATTTAAAAAGTTAACTAAAACCACTCGCCCTTTTACTCTGGATGTCTGTATCAAAATTGACAGGTTTTACCTGTTTTACAAAAAGCGACGCAATAAGGTAGTTAATGCAATAAAAGTTTCGATCAACGCCTATTTTTCGAAAATACGTGCACAATTGGATGAAAAAAAATGTCAATCCCAAACAATGGTGGAACTTGTCTAAATCCTTACTTGGTTGTAAAATCCATGAAGATATTCCTCCTATCATAGATGAAAATGAGATTATTTCTAGCATCAAAAGTGCGAGGTATTTAATACTTACTTTGCTAGTCAGTGTGTCACTCATGCCGATAATGATGCACTACCCCTTCCTGACTTTACCTATCGCACAGAGACATGCATGGGTGATCTCATGCTCGATGAAGAAAGTGTCGGGAAGTATTATTATCGTTAAGACCAACTTCGGCTTCAGGCCCTGACAATATAGGTAATACTCTCCTTAAAAAATACTGCCGACTCCATCACCAAGCCCTTGACTAAAATTTTCAACCTGTCTCCTGGTGTTTCCCAATTTCCCGATTCCTGGAAATGCTCCAATATCTGCCCTGTGTTAAAAAGTCAAATAAACAAATTAAGAGTAACTATTGTCCAATTTCCTTGCTGTGCAAGGTATCTAAAGTTTTCGAGCGACTGGTCTTTAACTTTCTGTATGAATATCTAATAGGTAATAACCTACTTACTGAAAAGAAATCTGGGTTTAAAGCTAATGATTCAAGTGTAAACCAATTAGTCAGTATTCTCCATGATATCTATAATGGGCTTGAGAACTGCAAGGAGGCCCGGATGGTGTTCTTAGATATCTCGAAGGCCTTCGACAAAGTGTGGCATGTAGGCCTCCTCTTCAAACTACGTCAGCTGGGGTTGTCAGAAGGTCTTTTTTGGTGGATCGACATCTACCTCTCAAACCGTGTTCAACGTGTTATCATACATGGGCAAACCTCCTCCTGGCTATCTGTTCAGGCCGGCATGCCTAAGGGATCAATATTAGGCCCATTATTATTCCTTGTCTACATAAACGATATTGTAGATGATTTGACCTGTGATGTCCGCATTTTTGCTGATGACGCTAGTATACTTGAGATAGTTCAAAACCCCACTGAATCAGCACACCATTTGAACGCTAATCTTTCAATTATTTACCACTGGGGTAAACTATGGCGCTTGGTCTTTAATGCTATAAAATACTTTTTCAGTTATTTTCTCGGCCAAAATTAATAAACCCCATCACCCCCCTGCCCTCCTAGGTGGTACCGCCATACCAGAGGAAGATACGCATACCCACCTTGGAATTACTTTAGCTAACAATCTTTCTTGGTGTGCTCATATCACGCGTATCACAACCAAAGCTAGCCAGCGCATTGGCCTCTTTCGAAGATTCAAATTCAAGTTATCCCGAAAAACACTGGAAAGATTATACTTCTCAATGGTTAGGCCCATACTTGAATATGGCTGTGTGATATATGACAATTGTGGGCAAGGCCTGTGTGACTTACTTGAGTGAATTCAGTTTGAGGCAGCCAAAATATGTACTGGTGCCTTAAGACACACGTCACACTCTAATTTCTTACAGGAACTTGGTTGGCCAACATTGGCCAGCAGACGTAAATACTTTAAACTGACTCTTTTCTACAAAATGTATCATAAACTAACTCCGACATATCTCTCCAGCCTTGCTCCTCCCGCGCCGGGAGGTCGTATGCTCCATCATAGGTCATCCAGTAACGTGCGCCCCATCAAATGCAGAACCCTACGTTTCGAAAAATCTTTCCTCCCTGATGCCATCAAACAATGGAACAATCTCCCCTCTGATATCAGAGACTCCCTATCCCTTCAGATCTTCAAGTCCAAGCTCAAGACCACTCTTGCAGTTGACGTAGTTCCCATTTTCTGTACTCACAGCCAGCGATTTGCCAGTATCTGCCATACTCAGTTAAGACTAGGCTTTTCCAAACTCAATTCCGACCTCTATAGAGTCAATATCATCCAGAGACCCACATAATAATTGTCTTCGGCCCTCCACTTGTTTGCCGTGGTCCTGAAAAGGAGGCCAAGAAATCAAAACCTATCCCACATCTTGCGCTCGGCATGCCCACAGTCCCTGTCTATGTTGCCATAGACAGTCGTGGGAGCCCTTATAAGGGCTACCTTCTCCCTTCCCCTCTCTCAGTTCCATACTCTGGCTTCAGACTCCCTCAAACCTAACACATTACTTCTTCTTTCCCAGCACTTCACCAGAAAGCCATTAATTAACTCCATCCCTACTCCACTTCCTGGCGTATCTCCTTTCAACCCCAACATCCAGGCTAATCTATCACCCTCTGCCATGTTCTGAACTTGTTCTAGACTTCTACATAATTCATCCTTCTCTTTCCACCCTTCAAACAGAGTATCTCTCAATCCCTGATACTCTGAACACCACACAAAAAAATGATCTATTGTCTCATCCTCATCCTCCCTGCATATCTTGCACTTCCCATCACTCCCACTGGTCCACTTATGTGTCCGTTTCTCAAGATTAATCACTCCTGCTCTTCCTTGAAATAACAACTTTGAACCCTTGCTACAGTCCCAACACTTTCCTCTGACTGGTTTGTCAAGCCCTCTGTATGCAATGAATGTGCTCTTTTCCTCCACCCCTCTCTTCCATTCAACAACATGCTTCCCAGTAACCAACTTTCCTACGGACGTTGTCCACCACATTTCAATCTCATCTGGCCCCTTCAGATCATACTTCTCTGCCAACTTATTTATATCGGTCACCCACTTTGTCTTCTCACTAACTGCCTCAAGATACACCTTTCTGCACCACCTGTCTTCTCCTACATCCTGCAAATAGCCCCAATAGTTCAACTTAGACTTTGCTATTCTATCCCTGACATTTATCCATCCAAGTTCACCTAGTACTGCTTCTGTTGCCACACATGGGGGAGCCCCTAGTATCCATTTTCCCACCTCTCTCTGTGCCTTTTCCAACCATTCCAAGTCTTTCTCACTTATTGAAATAACATCCAGACCATACAACATTCCTGGGACTGCTACCCTCTCCCAAAGAACTCTCCCTGTAAATGCCTTATTAAAACTATTCATTGCTGTTAGCTTTATCATACCATTTGCTCTATTGACTTTCTGCTTAATTTTATCGACATGGTATCGGAACATGCCCTGGCCGGTAGCCTTAATGCTCACTCCCAAGTACTCATAATCATCCACTTCGCCTATTCTTATGACTTTCTCATGTCCTTCTGGTATCTCAAACCTTCCTACCATCCACTTCTCTCCCTGTCTATGTTTCTGACCTAGAGCCATGACCTTACTCTTTTCTTCGCTGAACTCCAGCCTCCACTTCTCCCCATATTCCCCTGCTATCTTGAGCACCCTCTGCAGTTCATCCTTTGAGTTTGCCATCAGTACCATATCGTCTGCAAAAAATAGACCTGCCAACTTCTCCCACCTTAACACCTTTTCCACTCTCTAACAACTTATCTCCAAATCTCGTAGATACAATGAAAACAGCATCGGGGACAACACACATCCTTGTTTCAGCCCAATACTCAACTCCTCCCCACCCACCTCAACTTCTCCCAAACTCAGGGTACATTTGACGTCCACATATAGTGCTCTCAAAACTTCCAAAAACCTACCTCCAAAGCCTAACCCTTCCATCTTTGCCCACAGAGCATCTCGCCACACCCTATCATAAGCTTTCCGGATATCCAAGAAAGCCATGTACATCTTCCATTTCTTTTTCCTTGCAATCTCTAAAATCTGGGACAAAGTAAAGACATGATCCACTACTCTCCTACCTGGCCTGAACCCTTTCTGAATCTCCCCTAGCATATCTTCTCTTTCAACTATTCGCCCCAATCTCCTGTACATGACACGTGCAAAGATTTTACCAATATTTGATGCTATTGCTATGCCTCTGCATTTATCCAAATGTTCGACTGACCCTTTTTTTGGAATATATGCGATCTTCAATTCCCTCCATTCTCTTGGTGCTTCCCTGTTCTCTATAACCTTGTTACACAACCAACACATACTTTCCCACAGTTTCACTGGTCCTTTCTCATTCAACACCCCATCTGGTCCAGGAGCTTTACCAGCCTTCATATGATCCACTGCTAGCCCAACCTCCACCCTCTGGACCCTCTTACAGAGTTCCTGGTCCCACTTGTCCTCCCTAGCTTCCGACCTCACCATTGGTGGTTCCCCCACAGCCCATTGTGGGTCATTCACTTCCCTCCAATGTTCCTTCAATGCATCTCTTAGGTCCTTTTCCCCTTCAACTACTCTCCCCCTATGAGCCAACCTATTGACTGGAACTTTCTTTCTCCTATTGACCTGCTTCCAAAATACCGCTGACAACTCTGCCCCACTTGACATAACCTTCCTCGTCATTTCTTCATTTCGCTTTGCCCTCCTCTCAGCCTTCATGTCATTCACTTTCTTTCTTGCCTGCATGTACTCCTCTCGAGCCAACACAATCTCCCTCTCCTCCCTCCTTTTTCTAGCCAGTGTCCATGCTCTGTTCTTTACCCTTCTATCCCTAATAGCCCCCTTTAACTCTGAATCTATGCTATACCCTTTCTTGTCAATTGGAACTCTTTTCCTACCTATCGTCTCCTTGGCAACATCAAAAATCTTTCTCCTCAAATCATCAGACATGCCTTGCACATCACTAGATTCTGTATCAACCCATGCTTCCTTCCATCCATCCAAACATCTGATAGTCTTTCCTTGTATGCATCCCAGTTTGTGTCCCTGTTGATGCACCATACCCACTTTGACCCACCGCTTTTTCTCACCCGTTTCCTACACCTCAAACCAACAGTCATCCAGTTATTATCACTCCCTATTTCCATATGACCATCCTCGTCAATGCTAACCTTTTCCACCATTCTGAACAACCTATCACCCACCAGGGCATAATCGATGATTGACTTCCTATCTCCAACACTCCAGGTCCACTTCCCTTTACACTCGAAATCCCTATTCAAAACCCGCAATTCCATTTCTCTAGAAAATTGTAGCAACTTTCTTCCATTTCTATTCATATTTGCATCTGCACCATCGATTCTGTCCAACCCATCTCCTATGTGACCATTGAAATCACCTACAGGCAACACCTGATACCCTTGCTCCTGAACTGCATTAACAGTCACCCGTAACCGCTCCAAAATCTGGTCATTACATTCCTCCGGAAGGCCCTCTCTTCCTGCATACACTACTCCAACAGCTATCTTATTCTGAACAGACTCTACTCCAATCCACTGCGCCTCATGCCTCACTTCACTCTCATCATCATCCCCTATGTTAATACTATGCCATTTGACATCCTTCTTCACCAGAAAACCCACCCCACCTCCCTTCCTTTGCCCCATTTCTCTTCCTTCTCCTGTGAACACAAATCCATCTGGGATTTCTAACTGGTCCTGCTCTCCTTTTCTAACATGGTCTCTGACAATGCTATGATAGACATCTCCTCCTTGACTGCCACATCAATGATATCAAGTAGCTTTCCTTTGACTCCTCTACAATTCACATATCCTACGCTGACCTTTCCCTCATCCCTTCTCCTCTTTCTTCCCTTCTCCTATCCTGATCCGAGACTGGGACTTCCTGGTCGGGTGCTGGGCTATCTAGTTCCCCTGCTGCTGCACCGACTCAATATAAACCTGTCCTAACCTATCCCTCCTAGCTGGCTTGGATGCAGCCTGTCCCAGGCGAACATCTCGCTCCGACCCACGAAGTCCTCCCACAAGTTTCTAAAGGCAAAACCCCTCTGTACACATGGAGTCCAACTGCCTATTGATCGCACTGATCCTACTTGCCTCCCATCCACCCAGCCTATACCTCGGCAGGATCCCCATCACTAAAGGCTCACACTCTAGTCCTCCCAGCCTATCCAGTAAGCCCCTGTACCTTGCTAACACTGTCTCTGTTCCCACCCTCTACCCTCCTCCCCCCTCCTCTCTATCCGCCAAGTCATTTGTCCCCACATGGACAATGACCAACGGGCATTCCCCAATAGACTTAACTATCCCCTCCAGCTGCTCCTCCACATCCCTAATCATTGCCCCTGGCAAACAGACCCTAACCCTATTTGCCCTGTCCTCCCTCCAAAAAGAACTATCTACCTTGCGCACTATACTGCTCCCCACCACCACTGCCCGTCTACCCTGACGCCCTCTCTCCCCCTGTCTACTCCCTCCCACCTGGCCATCCTCTCCCTCCCTGCTACTCCCTACTACCTGTTCTACCTCCCCACTACCTCCACCTCCCTCTACCTGACCACCCTCCCCTGCACCACCTACTGCCTGTTCTACCTCCTCCCTACCACCCCCTACCTCAACCTGACCACCCTCCCCTACACTCTGCCCCTATCCCCCCACCTCCCTACTAACCTGTCCCTCCACCCTCTCTAAACCCTCCTGCCCTCTCCTGTCCCCCTCAGCCCTGATCCTATACCTGGCCTCCTCGAGCTCTACTTTCAGGGCTGTCAGCTGAGCCTCTAAGGTCTCAACCTTCCCACACCTCCCACACCGAAATACAAAGCTATCCTCCCTTGCCTCCTGTAGACTACACTCTAACCCTGCTGCGCTAAAAACCTCCCACATACAACACCCCTGGCATTGTATGTAACTGTCCCAACTCTCTTCCTCCCCTCTATCCTCCCCTCGACCCCCAGCTGCCTCCTCCCTACCAGCACCTACATCCTGCCTTGCCTCCCCAACAACCCTTGCCCGCCAAGCACTCCTCTTCTCATGCTGCAACCTACGTGGCTCCTCACGATCTGACATACTCTTGCTCAATTTGTTTATACTGACAATTCAAAACTCAAAATGGCGACCTCCTGTCTACTTAACCCGATTTTCGCTCAAAGTCCCAAATTCTCCTCGACAAGCTCGAAATTACACCTATAAACTTCCCAGTAGTGTCTCTAACTAATCAGAAATCAAAATCTCTCCTGCCTTTATTCAATTTCTCCCCAAAACTTCCAAAATTGTCGCTAGTATATACAAAACCACTCAACTCTCCTTCCGTGACGTCACCGCCACCACATGCGACTGCTCCCATCCTACTGAGGATTTCAAACACTTCTGTCTCTATTGTCCAAGATACGCCAAGGAACGAATGAAGGTTCTCTGTATTACTGTTCCACTGCTAGCCCCTGGTGTACATCCAAATTTAATTTTACATGTTGCAAGTGATAGACTAGCGAATATCTTTTTATTTGGGTGAAAAGAAGCTTCGGACCAATGTAACGCTTTAATCTTCAAGGCTGTGCAAAACTTCATTATTGAATCGAGATGCTTCACCTGGTAATTGAACTTTTTCTCTTTCAAGTGTATTCTTGCAAATTGCTCATCATAGTGTTTCACTCACATGAATAAGTGTTTGGGTACCTCTTATCGGAGAATACTTGTGTAAAGGAGTACATGTACATCAGCTGTGTGTGTTTTTTTGTTTTTGTTTTTTTTTGTTTTTTTTTTCCAGTTTTTTAAAGATTCTACCGTAACTGCTCTCACGGGCTGACTTACCATATGGGGTGGACATCGACAAGGCGGCAAGGATACACTCGAGCTGCTTGGCGCAATGGCGGCTCCACAGTGGCAGTGCGTGTATGTCGCCATTGTGCTTTGGCCGCGCGCCTATAAGCATGCATTATGCATCTATCGCCGTTGCCATCTGTGAAAGGCCAATCCCTGTGGGTTGGAGTGCTTGGGTGGGCGGGCCTTAGGCGGGTTGTTGCCCTCGCCTTCAGTCGCCACCAATGGCATCTTCATTTTGGTTACAGTATATTGTCAACACACATGTACAAAGTTATCTCTTGTGTTCATACATGTGCATAGCCTGGTTTGTCCAAGTGCATATAGTTTTCAACTTTATAATGTCTCGTCCTGTGTGTCTTGTACATACATATGGTGCGTCTCTGTCTGGAGAACCCCTCAATTAGTAACACTCTTTGTACTGTTGGGCAATCCAGTTTGGAATAGATATGTTTAAACTAAACTAAAGCTTTTTGTTTTAGACTAGGCTTGTTGATATTTGAATGAAAGGTATCTTCATGAGGAATTTGAATCTTTTAATCACTATTTAACAGCTATGAGAAAATAACTAGGGCAGTGCTGTCATTGTACCCAGTATCTGGCGTCAAGGTGCCACATTTGTTCGCTTGTCTGTACGGTCTGGCACACGTCTTGGTTGTGTCTGATCACAGATACAAAGGCATTCAAATCATTAGCATGCACTCATCGTTCTTCTGGATGTCACACATACAGCGAAGGCCAAGAAACACCGAACGTTTTTCATTCTCGGGGTGCACATAGGCGCATGGAAACATGCCTTGCCAAGTGCGCGCAACGCTTCTGTTTCATGCGCCTGTGGGTGCATCTGCTTTGAGTATGCTACGTCGTTAGGAGTCCATAACTTTGATCCACGAAGGATTTTAACCTATACGTATCGACATGCAAACTTTTGCCAATTAAAAGTTTCACTAAGCACATCAGTTCCTCAATGTAAAGTGCTTTTTCCCATTAAGAATCATCAAACAACAGGTTTTCGGTGACGCAGCAATGCGAGGAACGCTTGTTTCAATATTGTTTTCGACATAAGCTTCTGTCTGGTGCTGCTGCTGATGTTAATAACGAGAAAAACAATGGAAAAAGTGATTGGACACGAATAACACCAGTGCCCTGATGATTATTTTTTTGTTTCATCTGGTTTGGTGAGTGTCATTGGTTGTGTTTACTTGAGCTCTAGAGATGCCAACTGTCCTCATCATCGGATACAATCCCCGAAATTAGCTGAAAATTTCCCACTTTTTTCCCTTATCAAAATTGAGTATTGACTGCTATATTCTTTATTGATCATTGAGTGTCCCTGTTGATCTTGACTGCTTGTCCCTGAAATGTCATTTTGAATGTTGTCATCCGTGGAACTCCACACGTGGATGGAAGAGAAGGTATCGATATAAGACATGTGAACGCTTTAATCACGCTCTCTGTTTAATTGTGCATTTTGTGTAAAGTACTTGGGAGGTTAAACACTGTTGTTAATGCTGATGATCTTAAACAATCGCAATGGGTAACGTAGACGGCCTCACTTCACATGTGTAACATTTTCATTCATTGTTATTTGCTGTATTTTCAAACATTGAAAATACAGGAACCTCCTCTTAATGGCTAGTGCTTCATGCCCACATAAAGAGCAAGCCTGATCGCATGAATGCATTGTTATCAGACCTCAAACACTGTCGGGAGTGCTTGTGATGCGGGGACTGTGCCGTTTCACTCTGTTGTACTGAATACACTTCCTTCCTTCTGGCCAAAAACTATGATGTATTACCTATGTGATACTTTGATGTGCTTATGTGCTTAGTAGGAGCATTACTTGGGGGGGGGGGGCAGTTTCGAAAGAAATCAATAAATTCTGATATATGATATTACTTGATTATCAATATAAGACTTATATATTTTTGTTTCACAACAAATAAAAAAAAAGGGTGACCTTTTTATTTACTTGCCCTCCCTTGGGATTGTGGCAATATTTGCGTGTTGATGTTCCGGTTAAGTAAGGTATGTGGTTAGTGTTGAAACGTAATGAGTTACTGGTTTCAGGAGGAATTTAGCAAGGTGTGTGTGAGGGGAGTGGGTTGGTGGGTGTGTGGGGGTAGCTCAAATGTGATGACGGATACAGTTATTTTGACGTGTTAAAAATAATTATGGAGTGTTTCAATACTTTTTACAAAACACTGCATGCAGCCGGTGCTCTTTCGTCGCACTGGACCACATTCCCCAGACACACAATTAATATTTTGAGTGTCCCTTTTTGAGTACCGCAATTAATTAACAGAAGAATATATACCTATTTGTAATAAGTCATTATTCTACAGAACTAACCAGCACACGTGCTGCTGTTTTACTCACAACGAATAGAGAACTGTCCATGGATTTTGCCTCATCCAGTATTCATTTCATGTCTTGTTCCCAGTTTTCCCTTCGCCATCATTCGTTTCACCTCTTGTTTAAAAGTAAATGCAATAGCCGTTATTGGTATCAACCCTGTCTGCAGCTTTTGCCACATTCATTAGTAGTATCACGTCTTATTTACAGTTTTTTGCTATATTCGTTATTCATAACACGTCTGCTGACAGTTTTTGCCTTATCCATTATTAGCATTACGTCTTGTTTATAATTTCCGACACCGTTTTTGCTTAGCGCTTTGTCGGTTGTTGCAATCTTTCACGCTTCTTGTCCTACAAAAGCACCTACTACAGAGTTATTCTTTTTGTCTGTTTTGTTCTTTGGCTTGATACACGTACAAACGAATATAAATTGGGTAAGATACAAATGACAAAATATAGAATAGATAATTTAACAAATTAATGAAATTTATACGGAATCAGGAAAGGGTCAGAATCTTAATCACTATATTTTGACCAATCAGATATGCAGAAATATAAACACAACAGTACAAAGGTAAAAGGTCAAGGAGACGTATACTATAACAATACTGCATACTGTAGTCGCACGAGCCACCTAAGCATATAGCATATAAGTATAATGATCAAAATATTAACATACTATGAAGAATCAGTTGTTACAGTATTTTACCATGATTTTATTAACATTCGGTAATACACATACATACAATTCCGTATTTGCACATCAAAGTTCCCCACAGACATAACAGTTTTGTATTGAACAGTTACATGAGTAGCTATTCAGGAAGTGACCATTACTATTTTGAAAAGCCTTGTGGGCTCACGCTTTAAGTGTAATGGTTCTCATTTATCTGATCGAAGCGGTTTAAAAGTTTTAGAATGTCGAAACGAAGACATTGTTGAGCAAACATGCAACTCACTCAAGTAATAAACAGTTTTATATCGTTTCTTATGTTGTATTTCTTGTATTCTGTATTCTTTCTTTTCAAAATAGGAGTGCTAATAAATCTGGTAGATTTCCATGAACAATCTTGGAAACGAATTCTAATTTCTTTCGTGGAAAATGTGTTTGACTGAGTAATTTCATTTCTTTTGATAGGGGTTCACTGTAGGAGTTACATTTACTGCAAGTCATACATTTAAGAGTTTTTTTTCTTTTTAAATTTTCATTACAGTTTTTCAACTTGTGTGCATATACAACCGCACGTGAGTATTCTATAATTTATATCTTGTAATGCAAGTGAATAAATTATTTTGGTCTATAGGAGACATAGTGTTTGGGTCTGCTTCAAACACCTACAACTCTTAAAATTTTGTAGACATTTTTATAATATGATCCATGTAAGTTAGCCTCATGAATTTGGAGTTATCAGCATGGTTAACCTGAATGATTTTTTTCTGTATTGTAGGAACATTTACGGCTTTGCTAGTCTAGTGAACGCCTAGATATCTGGATTTTGCTTCATTTGGGGAAAGCACATTTACTTGAAAGCATGTTCTGCTCACACTATGATGCCATTGAGCTCTGCCACTCAGAGCCATATCGGCATAAAGGTCAATTAAAGAAGCTTGTCCTCAGCCTCAGTGTCAAGGTCTCACGACTTACGGCGGGAGCATGGATACCTAAAGGCATGTCAAACAGCTGTTCATCTGAGGGATATGGGGCAGCTGCTTATGACCACAACCCATCTGTCACCATGCCTTGTGATGGAATAGCCCTGACTACTGCAGAAGGCAGCACCACCTCTGTTGCAGCCTGCACCTGTTCTTCCCATGTCGGATGAGCAGGCAGGACCTTTGGGGGGACTCAATGTGGGAGCCACAGTTGCTGCAGAATAGAATGTCTGCTCACCGGAGTGCACCTGCTGGAGTCGCCAGAAGTCCTGTCTCTCTGGGAGATTTGGCACAAGGACCACAGCTGCTGCCCACCCAGCTCCTGGCTGGAGGGGACCTCCTAGAGTTCAGAGAACTCCAGAGCCTGTGAGCTGAATGAGAGCTGACTCAACATGGAACCAGCAAGCTTTTCAGTTGAGAGCGTCTGCTCAGGCATGGCAGGGGCAGATGAAGATGAAGTCTCCAGCCACAACCACTGCTCTTTGCGGAGCTTGAGCTGTACTTGCTTCCCCAAGGAGGCAATAAGGGTACCTGACTCAAAAGTGGAAGTCAGCGGGATTGCCTGCAGCTCTGTCTGGGGCAGGCCCCGAGGAAGAGCAAGAGGCACAGCCTGAATAGACATCAGAGGCACCCAAGGAGGCACTTGGGTCATGGAGGGCGCCACCATCACCAGGGCCAAAGGCTCACTGCAACAAGAAGACATCACCACAGACTTGGGTGCCCTCTTCTATGCTCCAGTATGCCTAGCCCTAGGACCCAAGCTCTTGGACCTGGGAGCCCAGAAAGATGGTCCTGGCTTTGGTACATCTGAACTTAGAGTCCAAGTACTCAGATGCAAGTGCTCGGGGAATCGTTTGGGATTACGGAATACACAGATGAGAACCCATAGGTTTCAATCCTGGGTTCACCATTATATGTGGTTTGGACTCTCAGTGCTTGGACCAGGGGGACTGATAACTCAAAAGTTCCAACCTGTGCTTAGCCTGCTTCTTCAGGATGATCCAAAGTTGTGGACTGAGAGGGAATGGTTAGTGCCTCGAGCACATTCACTTGCATCTGCGTGTTCTTGGCCATAGTCTCCAAGGCTACAGCAAGTCTCAGGTCATTGGCCAGAGTAGTACTGGTCATCACCTTCTGTTGGGCTGGTTGCTGAAGATCCCCACGAGGTGATCTCTTGTTGCCCTGCTTGTGACTACCTTGCCTCTCCTTACTCCCCAGGGGTGTTTCAGGTGTAGATATGGCAGTCACAAAGGTTTGTCTACTCTTCTCTTGACGAGTCACCAGAGAAGTATTGGCGGTCAGCGTCCAAAGGCCAATGTTTACCTGCAGGGATTCGCCACCTATGCTTAGCTCTCTTGCTCTTTTTCCTGGCTTGCTCAAAGAGTAGCTACTTGTCCTGCTCCAACCAACAGGAGACTGGCACGTTTGCTCATGAGAGCAAATGCAGCCAAGTTGCTGACCACAACCAAAGCAGTGGTCATAGTTGTCCCAGGCTGCCATATAGTGGTTCTGTGATTCCATCTTCTGACCGAAGGAAAAGTGGTCATGGGATCAACACTTAAGGTTTTCTGAAGTGATTGCCAGGTGGGCATTGTCTTACCTCTGTCTGCGATCTGATCGACCAGATTCCATCTTGGAAAACTTGGTTTCAAGCCAACATGACCAGCACTACTTCCACATTTCTACAGGCATCTGTAGATCAAATGTAACTTATTCTTGTCTCCATGGAGTCCAGGACCACTTAGAGAAGAATTTCCTCAGAAGGGTAGGTACAAGAAGCATTAGAAAAGAGGCAGTGAACGAAAGTTCCAAGAGGTTCCCATTGCTCTTTAGACCATGCCAAAAATGGCACTCCAGCAGGAAGGAAGAACACAGAAGCATGTGCACCAAGAGTCACCACTGGATCTACAGGAACTAAGAGATGGCGCCACCGTCAAGTTTTGAAAACAGTCGAGTGAGTCAAACCAACTTAATTATGTCTGGTGATTTTTACCAGATACGGAGGTCTTTGCCATGGTGGTCGAGAGGTAATGTTATGTAACTAATAGAAGTATAGAAAAAGATACAAAATATGGCACCTGTTGTTGTGACATTTGCAACACAGGTCCTGCAGTGTACCTGTTGTAATTCAGCAGTTGTAGTCCCTGGCTGTCTTCTGAAATTACATGATTGCAAAGCATCACAAATTGCCATAAAAAGAAATAATTAGGAAAAAGTTATGTGGGAAGTCAACACTTTTATGACATTACTCTTCACTGTCAACATTGTGATGTAGGAGTTATATTGCTATATGCTGCCAACATCGTAAATCCTGCACTATAATGCTTTGTATTGTCAACATCGTAACACATCAACGGTGTTGCTATATACTCTCCATATTTAAACACATAAAATCTATTGCAATATACTGTCAACACCATGACACAATATATTGCTATATACTGTCATTATTGCTATAAACTGTGAACATCGTATATACAAGCACTATATTGCTGTATATTGATAACAGCATAGTCACATATGGTCCCAAAATGTGACATCAAACAGCCATGCGAAATTGACACATCCTCGCAAATTTTACAATCATGCATGCTCTTTATTTTAGATGATATTCTTGCACAGTTTCAAACATTTTGTAAAAGGTAGCTGACCTCAGTTGGTGCTCTTGAAACATTAAAGTAATTTGCCAGTTATTTCTACATTTTTTCCAATCAGATCAATTAAAAAAGTAATCAAATTTGACAAGCCATATCATCATTACAACTAATGTATCCCACCATTTTCCTTTATTTAAATGGTCGGTATAAAATAAGTTGAAATAGTTCCAAATAGTCCTGTGAGGCATTCCTTAGAAGTGAACAATAATTTTTATTTGCAAATTTTCATCAAAAATAAGTATTATGCAACACGACCTTTTGCCAGACTGGAGAATTGCATAGTCCCTTGGTTACAGTGTGCATAAGGGAAGTAATTGACCAAGCAGTACGTGTGGGACACATTTTGATTTGTTTAAATATCTGGCAGATCGTCTAAAATAGAAACATCATGGTATGATCAGCATTTATTTCATTATTTGGTAAAGGTCCATGTGAGAAAATTCAATTTGAACTACAAAACTGCAGCGTTTTTGAGCAGTCAAAAACGTATGACATCCGAAAGATAGACGATGAGCCAAGATTTTATAAACTCTTCAGACTGAAGAGTTAAAAGTCCCTGCCTTCTAGTGAACAAATAAGAAGTTTTTACTACAAAAAAACCAAAAAACAAAAAAGCAGAAAACAAAACAAAAAACGAAAAAAACAACAAAAACCCGAAACAAAAAAAAACCCAGAAGAAACCGAAACACAAAAAACCAAACCAAAACAAAACAAAACAAAAAAAAAAAAAAACAAAAAAAAAACAAAAAAAAAAAAAAAACAAAACAAAAAAAAAAAGAACCAAAAACCCCCCAACCCCCCCCCCCCAAAAAAAACAATGAATAAAGAAAAATTGGACAAAATAAAGAACAGTGCTTATGCTACCTGCTGCACAAAATTAGTCGAGACCCACCCAAGGTACGTTCCCGTAAAGTAGACAATCCAGTAAATTTTTCAGATGTCTCAAATGTGATTGTGAACAGAGGGCCAATAACATTGAGGAACATTAATTGTAGTGGGAGTTCAGCAGTCGCATGTATATGAGAAAAGGACTTACAAGACAAAACATAGAAATTTAGTTACAGTTTCCAGGAACGCTTTTTGAGCAGTAGTGCGATGGATGTTTTTTTCATTCCCGCCCACTCTGTCTGTGTACTCCACAGGGCTGTGTGTTGCTTGAATGAGTCCAAGTCCTTTTGACCATTTTTTTCCAACCTTAGACAAGGTGCTACACGGATAGTTTAAATATGAACTATAAAGATGTCATATTAAGATACTTACAGGACAAGGCCAATTTAGCCCAGTGATTTGATTTGGTAGCTGTGAAACATTATTGTAGATTTTATTCTTAGTTATAGTATAGTAGGAAAATGAAACTAATAAAATCGGGAATAGAATGTCACAAAACCATCGAGTATTTGTATTCTTTTGATGATCACTCTACGCTAAAGCCATGCCATATCTATTGACTTCATTTTCCTCCTTTCTTTCATTTTTCTATCTTTTATTCATTTCTCTTATCTTTTTTCTTCCTTTCTTTCGTTCTCTTCAGGATCTCAAACGAAACTACTACTATGTATTTCCGTTGTTATCAGATACTCTGGATGCAAAGTTAATTACGCATATAGATTTATTGGTGGAGACCTCTGATCTAAAGAACAACATACAGATCAGAGTATGTCTTTTTACACATGTTCTCCGAAAGTAATGCATATCTCTGAACAGGTTTATGACCATATAAAGTTTGCTGCTTGGGGTGAGTGCTCGGTCTTCTCTCTCTCTCTCTCTGTCTGTCTCTCTCTGTCTCTGTCTGTCTGTCTGTCTGTCTCTCTCTGTCTCTCTCTGTCTCTCTGTCTCTGTCTGTCTGTCTGTCTGTCTCTCTCTCTCTCTCTCTCTCTCTCTCTCTCTCTCTCTCTCTCTCAGTTTCCTGTACTAAGTTGTCTATCTAGGGTAATACAAAGCAGCTTCTGAAGAAGAATGTCGTTATATTCACATCCTGTTGTAGCGACGTTTATTATCCCGAGCTTCCGCATTTTCATCCATATAACATAAACTTTCCTGAAATTGGCTGTAGGATGTTTTTCAATGGATATGCTCAAGGTGTATGAACAATGCAGACATAAATGACAATTGCAACCAAACTACACGACTTCCTCGCTTCATTCAAATTGCTGGAATAATCGGGAGTTTAGACAGACAGATAGATGGATGGATTGACGGACGGATGGACATATAGATAGAATTTATCCATTTACCAGGATACCTGCCTCGATAACGCTTCATTAAACACTTTGCTGAGCTCTGAATGATGATGGAATCTGTTATGAATGGCAATGCAAATAAAAATGTATATAAAATTGAACACCATGTGCAGATATAACTAAGCATATAAATCAAGAAAAACAAGCACATAAACGTTTGTCACAACAACGTAAAAACCAAGTAATATTAAAAACACTGAAAATTTTATTTTGAAAAATTCAATAAATGAAATAAGACAAGCCAATTTGAGCAAAAGCTTTGAAATGCAGGGGGGGGGGAGCAGCTGGAAACCGTAGGGTAGGATAGGGGCTCCAGTAATTAGCCTTGTGGTGTAAAACGGCAGTAAAAATGAAGGGGCAGTGGGGAAACCGTGATCTAATTCCTGTGGGCAACCATTTCTTTTTAAAAGAGAGACTGCAGGGACATTCCTAGTTTCAACAGGTAGTGAATAACAATGTTACGAAATGTATTGTACCTGTGATTATCGTCAGGATCGCTCAACGTAATTTCGCAGTAGTTCATGATACATAAGACATTCTGAAGGAGACATTATTGACGCTTTTGGCATGAATTTAAGTTGCAAGTAATGTGCATTCGTAAGATTTGAATTCTACATGTTGCAAGCAGTTCCGTACTTTTAAAATGCATGTGCACAACCGCATGGTTTCAGGCTGCTATGTGGACATCGCCAAATTGGAGAAACTAATGAAACAATACCCATGGGTGCGGGGGGGGGGGTACTTTTCAGTTTCCCTAACAGCAAGGACAAATAAGGGACGACAGAGTGGATGAACTGTAACCCCGCACAAAGACCCCTAATGTTGAACTATGTCAGCTGAGTGTGGCCTGCCAAGTGCAGTGGCATAACTATGTGATCAGTGTTGCGTGCGATCCTCATGGCAATCTGTTCCGGTTGGGAATGGGTTTCTTAGCTTGCTATTCTAGCTTCTTGCACCCCTGTAGAACATCCTGCCTTTTCCCACAGTTAGGAATGGAATGTGTTCTGGTAATATAATAGAGAAATGTATGTCAGAATCTTTGTGGAATTGAGAAATAATGTATGTGGGTACCAAATTGTGAGTCGTTTTATACATGGAAACGTGTGATTATGGAAAACTCTACCTCACTGAAAATTTTGGTAAGATTGTGTAATTCAGTCACTGGGGTGTAAAGGTTGTTCTTATTGATAATTCTCAATGCATGGTATTGTAAAACTTGGAATCTGCTTTTGAGTTGACAAGAGTCCCAAACAATGTCACGGAAATCCAGTTAGGGAGGAGACTAGTATAACTGCAGCAGTAAATACATTGATAGGAAGTTGCCTGACCTTCCCAACATGGCAATTCCACAATTTATTTGAGATGTAGTCCCTGTGTTACTAATTGATGACACTGTCCAGAACAACACCAAGATGTTGGAACGAATCATATTAAAAAAAAAAAAAGCAGAAAAAAAGCAGAAAAAAGCAGCAAAAAAAAAAACAAAAAAAAACCAAACAAAAAAAAAAAAAAAAACAACAGCCAATGAATGGACTACTTCCGTTCTGTAATTTAGACCAATAAACATCACTAATTTGATTGGAATTTGTCACCATTGTAATTTTTAAAAATCCTGGCCTTTATAGTTTTTCCTTTTCCTTTGGACCTGAAACCTTTCTTAGAAATATATACATAACTATGGTTGCTCCGACCACATTGAACCACCCCTGATGAGAGAGCCGTGTATTCCTTGTTAGTAAAACAGTATATCTTTGGTGATAGAGAAATGTTCAGAAGCCCTTGTTGCACTGCATATGATGTGAGCAAAATAGGATTTAAACCTTCAGACAAATTAATTTTGTCCCTTGATCCATTACATTCAGATTTTAAATCAACGAGGAGAATGATTTCAGAATCACCATGAAAGTGGCCTGAAGCTGTTGTTCTAAGTCTTGTATGCAAGTTGTAGGTGACGTATCAGGGGGTTGGTAAAGCCCTCCAAGAGTAGTAGCCTCAATTTTAGAAAGTTTAACTTTGACCCAGACACTTTCGAGAGTGGAAGCTGTGTAGGCGTGAATTCTCTTGTGAGGAAAATTCTAATTGATGTGCCCACAGAGTCCTCCTATACTTTTTCTGGGGTCGATCTTGGGCTTCAAAGCTTTTACCTGGAAAAATAAAAACACAAGGCCCATGGGTATAGTGCTCTGCTGACTTGCAGTAGATAATATTATATTATATTATTAATATACTATTAATATAGAGATCCGAAACGAGACAAGAACTGGTTGGGTGAATTGATGGTTCTATTGTTTTATTGGGAGCCCCCAAATTTTCATCAAACAGTAAATAGCGCCACCAGTATCATATGCAATTGAAATGTTACAATCCCACCTAATTTCTCTAATATTTAGAAACAAATACACATGCCAGAGTGCTGACACGATTTTTATATTTTGACTTATTCCTAGTAGCCATGTGACCTTGACCTTCATTTTTAATGTACAATTGTTAGTTTTCAAAATTTAAACTCATTGATATTTTGTGTTTTTAAGTCAGGTAAGGTTTGGAATTATTTTAGGAAAATAATTCAGCTGGACAAGTGCCACATATCAGTTAGATCACGGTGATCCAAAAGTAGGCAACCATGTAATTTTATGTAACATACATTCAAGCAAAAGATTGATCTGCAGGATAGATATTCTTCTCCATGTCCAAGCTACACCCTATCATCAGTTGTTTCAACTTCATGGGCCTGGTGACCTGCAAATATAGGTCAAGGTCATCCATATTACATGATACATTAATGTTGGACACAATCTGTAAATCCTACAACTTTAAAATGTCCACTTTTATTATTATTTGAGGGACTGAATGTGATCTTGTTCCACACATTTAGGCTCATACTTTCTGTCAAATTATTGATAGCACCACTAATATCAGAGACAACCAAGACCTGGACTTTCCCAACGATCCTATTCAATTTCATGAACACCCATGAAAAATTACAGATACTGACTCGATTTTTATATTATGGGGCTTTAAGGCTTGCAATATTTTGACATCTTGACCCACATATTACGCAACACTGCAGGTGGCGCCACCAATATAGAACTTGACCTAGATTTTCTTACACTTTTAAAAGTCCTAAAAATCATATGGGGCTAACTTGAAAACCGCAAAAACATAGATATTCCTGGGGTTTTGCATATCAAGTCACATGTGCGTGCAGTGTTTCTTATATTTAACAATCAGCAAACTGCGAAACCTGAAGTCTGCAAGTGGCACAAAGTGATACAGTTATTACAATATTACATGTCATTTCTGCAAGATTAATAATTGTTTAAAAGGCCCTGATAAGTTTTCGTTATACAGATAAGTATCAACTCAGCTTAAAAGCAGACAATGTTTGAGCTTGGGAAACCATTTCAACATTGATGTTGGCAAGTTAAATTTCGAATATTACTGTCTCATCATATGCAACCATTACCTCTCACATGTAAACGTGCTAACCACTTGTTGTCTTTGGATGATGTCCTATAGGGTAAAACAAAGAGTTGTGTTTGTCATCAGCTGCAAAGATGCCAGTTCCCTGATTTGCATGCTGTGTCGGTCAGTCGGTCAGGAGTCAGGTTATAGTTTAAGGCCTTGTTCCATACCTACTTACCAAGTAAGGCACAAACAGGAGCTGGACACTAATATTGTATTTTCTTTTTGGAAAGAGAATGCTTTTCATCCCAGCCCACCAATTCTCGTTGTGGTTTCACATCGCATTATCCAATACACAAGAATAAAATAAGTATACAGTGTTTACTGAATAGGCCTGCTCTGCACAGCATTTTGGCTTGCTGTCCATCAATTGAGTCAAGATTTTGTTTCTGTAAAGGAGGCTGAAAGTCATCATCCATACAACTGAAATAACATCTAAAGAATGAATGGTTGTAAATAGAAATTTTATTAAATCACCTTGACAAAATAAGCAGACAACAATTCATAATATAACATGACATAGCATGTGTGATATTTTTCCATACATATATGCAGAATGCCATGCTGCTGCATCCCATAAAGCATTTCCATGTTTACGACACCTGTGTGAATACAAAAAGGGTACTTGTCATGCTGTACTATTTAATGACACAACTGAACTATAAGTACCTCTTGCATTGAATGAGATTTGTGCAGTGTTTCAACACTATGCTACATTACCATGTGCGAGTCATCATGTTTGAAATCCCATATTGTACCCTCTCTTCTCCAGGCTGCACAATAGAACAGTCTACCACAGCCATTAAAGTTTTGTGTTTAATCCGTCCTTAGTGGACCCCTAAAACAGCCATCCAAGCCTTACATGGTGTTAGAAGTAAAGTTAAAGAACTGAAGTAACAGCTGGCACATTTCAAATTGTAAACAAGCCTGAAAAAATATCCCAGAAATGGACTTTGAAAGTAGCAGCATGGCTGACAAATGGGTTAGATGGAGGAAGTGATTGAATTAGTGTGTCCAAGCCCAGAGTCACAAAAGTGGAGTTAAGAGCAGAAAGCTGCTAAAATTTTGGTCAGCATTGGACAAAAAGGAAGTGATGTATCCAGAGCTATGTGCCCCAGTGGTCAAATAATAACTGCAGAGAAAAAGAGAATCAGTGTACTTTTGGAGAAATTTGAAGTTTACTGCACTGCAATAAGACACAAGACATTGTACGTACTTGGAAAGTTACTGTATGACAGCAAATTGTTTTCCAACCTGCAGATGAATGGGTGACCCAGCCATGATTAATAACAAAGGGATGTCCCTTTTATGACACTGATGATATGAGCAATGATAGACTATTGAAATGCGAGTGTGAAAAAAATACATGGTGTGAGAAAAAAAATCCCATCAAAAGGAGCTACCAGGAACACCAGGCTAAAGGAGGCGGTCACTCCCACAAGGCTAAAGGAGGCGGTCACTCCCACCAGGCTAAAGGAGGCAGTCACTCCCACCAGGCTAAAGGAGGCGGTCACTCCCAAAAGTTACATCAATGAAAAGCTGTATACCAGCCATGCCAACGATCTGGCCAAGAACATTAAAAAAATGATACATGCAATGTACTGCAATGTAATGCAATGGAAAAGACCTTTGACTTTGGCAAAAAGAAAAATAATTTTTGTTTTCATGTGGAAAAAGCTCAAAAAATATATGAAGTTGACTATGTGTTCTCTGAATGCAATGAAAATTCCAGTCAGCCTACACAGGCAGACATAGACATCAACACATTAGTGATCATGATAACTGCTACAGTGATGAACTATCTGTAAACATTTCTGTGAGAAAACAGTGAAGATATCGTAATTTCAAACTGGATACAGGTGCATATGTCAATAGCATACCTTTACAGGTGTAAGAACACTTTGTTGACGCAGCAAACTCACTACAGATGCCCTTCCCAGTCTCCCCGGCTATGGTTCACATAAACTACAAGTCAATGGGAGGGGCCATTATTATGCTAACACAAAGATCAGATCAAGAAATGTGAATTCTTTGTAGGTGCTACACCAGCCAAAACAGTGATTTGTTACAAAGCATGGCAGATGCTTCACCTGATCAGGGTTATGTGCAACATTGATACAGACAGTGAAACAAGTATGAACACTGCATTGACAGAACAAAATGTGCACAAACAATACAGCAATGTTTTCACAGGCATAGGTTGCCTACCAGGTGAATTTCATATTGAGCTGAAAGTGGAGGCACAACCTGTCATCTATGCACTGCTTAAGGCTCCAAGTGCACTGAGAAAAACAGAGCACGCAAAAATTGAAAAGAAAGGAACACCTTGGAGTGGTGAAAAACGTAGACGAACCTACTTTCAAAGGTCTCAATGGTGTTGATGCAATAATTGATGACAACGTAGTGTATGGTGGGACCATAAGCAAACATGACCAAAATCTCACAGCCATGCTAAAATGCTGACATAAGCATATTGGTGAACCCTGACAAACTTCAAATGGGAGTATGAAAAGTGAACTACTTTGGGCACATAATCACATAAGCAGGGCTAGAGCTTGATCCAGAAAGAATTGAGATGGTGAGGCAAATGGTGTATATCAACAATATTGTATGCACCTCAAACTGAGCGACAACACAACTAGCAGAAGAGTGAACCGCTCCTGTGAAATCGCCAACACAGGAGACCTCACAAACACTGGAGAGTGGACCCATGGCAAGGCAGAGAGAAGCTGACACTCACGCTCCCCATCACACAACACAAAGACCAGGTGTACAGCAATTCAGATATGGGTGCGTCATAAATCCTAGAATGACAGGTGGATTTGTGTTCACATGAACTATCACATACACCATCCAAACGGACACGTATGGGAAACTATAATAAATCATCATAAGTGCAGAACGCACACAGTAATATATATATATATATATATATATATATATATATATATATATAAAAACCCTGCATAATTCATCTTTATAATCTATGGACTGAACACTGAAGCCAAATCTATGGACAAAAATCCTAAAAAAAAATAATACTGGAATTATCAATGACTGTAGTTTATAAAAGCTAATGCATAAAGAGAGAACCTGCAAAACATGATACTTCATAGAACAATCAGAACACAAAGGGACACTTCTCAAGAGAGACTTCAATCTTTCGAAGGAAGACAGA
The DNA here is from genome assembly GCA_964020975.1 of Hermodice carunculata. Classification (NCBI taxonomy): domain Eukaryota; kingdom Metazoa; phylum Annelida; class Polychaeta; order Eunicida; family Amphinomidae; genus Hermodice; species Hermodice carunculata. Next base: position 7,574,752 of record OZ026630.1, read on the forward strand.
TGTCATATTCTGTTATTTTAATGACACAAGTACTTAACTATAGTTGATTAAGTAACTTTTGCATCTAATCAGATTTGTTCAATTGTCTCAATCCTGTGCTATAGTATTATGTGCAGTTGCGAGTCTGCTGCCTTAAGACATCATATCCTGAAATCAAAACATAAAACTACTAACAATACATTTGAAAAACGTTTGCGTTGCTTGTCACTCTATCTACATGCATCCTAAAGGATAGACAAAATGTATGCATTTTAAACTTATAAAATAGCAAATAGAAGCTTGTATTGAGTGCTACACAATTTCCGTTTGCTAATTGTTAAGGATCCAAAAACTCTTGAATATTCCTTAAAATCACATAATAACTTTTACAACATGCTTGTAATACTAAGGTCTTCATTCGGCCTTGGGACAAAATACCCTGTACAACCAAAATTTTTTCCTATTCATACCCAGACCCATACTGTGATGTCTGAGCTTGCCATACCTAGCCACTTATAACTTTCAATTTTAAAATCTGTAACGATCTCAAATGTGATTCTGTGGCTCCAATATTTTGAGGAGATAGTTATCAGGAAAAAGCTTCAGTTTCAATATATATTGATTGATAAAAATATCTATGTCTGACGTCACTGATAACATATGTATGAACAACGTTTCATGAAAAATAACTCAAATTTGCGTTTTCTTGATTTTAAATGATTTCTTCATCCATCCTGGACAACGTATATAAACTTAAAAAATGTTTTATCAAATTTTTTCGTGACATAAACGTATCAGGTACGTCCAGCGTAGTATGATATTGCTAGTCAATTTCGCAAGTAATGAACAAAGAAGCACAATAACGGTCAGATTTTTCAGTATTCGGTTGCTTCTAATGGGAAGAGTTTTTTCATATACAAAATGGGGAGGCTTATTGGAATTGCAAGTTCTCTCTCGACCACTGCCACTGGTTGCCCTTCCTAGCCCCCCCCCCCCCCCCCCATCGTCATTTTGTTGGCTACCTAGACTACAGATCCATCATCAGCACTCCTTTCTTCTTTGCATCCGTATCTTTGACCTTTTTCTGTTTCCCTTCCTACAATGCTGGGAGCGCTCAAAATTGTAAAGGGAAAATTCCGGATTTTGCGCGAACCTTAACGTTAACTTCCGTCAGCATAGTTGGCCTATAGGTCTTGGACCAGTAAATACTCTGCAGGTGCAGCTGCGTCATAACTTTCGGTCACGCAATGAAAACTGGACCTCAGGTGACGGGCTATTAAAATTTAAGCAGCAGAGAAACACTTATCCATTTCTGGTCATATAAAGGGAATAAATATGCCCGATTATCTGTGGAAGGGTGTCACTTCAACACGGGCTATTATTTCACTTGGGTTTGCTTCGGAACTGTAACTATGGATGTAAGCATAAACAAATGCACGAATAGCAAAAAAGTTAATAGGTTTTGACCCCATTTTCCATTGATAATGTAAGTGTCATTGACGTAACCTTTGAGCAAAATAACAGGTACATTGTCAACGAAAGTTTTAAATGTCCGAGACAAGCTGACGAATATAGCCAATTTAACATGTGACTCTATTATGTTTGATTTACTGATCCAAGACCTATACTGTACACTGCCCTAAATCACTGAAGGGCTACGTATCGGTTAAAGGTGGTAGCATAACTGAAAAATGTCCTAAACAACGGAAGGGTAAGGTATCCGTTTTAGGGAATGAGAAGTGCTGCTATCACCGCTAACTAACTATATGAAAAAGAGAGATCAGTATTCACTCTGTTAACAGCTCAAAAATGGGTAACGGCTTCATCAAATGATACACCAGTAGGTTTGGTTCCAAAAGAGAAATGGAATAACCACGGTAAAATGACATCACAGCTGAAGAGTCCACACAGCCCTCATATATCTATCCATTTGGTATTATGTTTAAAGCTCGTCGTGCTGAATGAACTGTGTTCTGTGCTATTACAGGCTCACGTATCTGTCAAGTTACACATGTAAACTCAATCTTATTAATGTTAAACTAAGCGCTTTGGTAACTATCAGATCTTCAAGAATGAGTCGTCTTCCCATTTGCCTACGCCTTATTTGCAAGTCCATGGTTTTGGTGCGTGGGATTTTGTCTTCTAATCCATCACCTGAAAGGTCAGACAGTTTTAGCCTGGTTCCCTGCTCATTGCTTGCACACTTAGCCTGGTGATGAGTAAACTTTGTGCACAAAAACGCGTTCATGGGACTACAATATCAAGTCCAAGTGTGAATGTAATGATAAGCGTCCTATCGAACCGCGTGTTCTGTTGTTAAACTTGTTGGCTGCCGTCCACCAGTGCTCACCCATCTGATGAGTGCGGGCACCAGCCCTGGGTGCATTTCCGCCCTGATACATGAACTAACAGGAATGAGCCCAAGTTTTGCATCTTGCGTCATTTAATGTTTACGAAACGTCCACTGAAACTGGCCATGTTCATGGAGCTTTTCTACTTTCTTTACTCCTGTCCCGTCTACTTTTCACAGTTGAGATTAATCACTCAGGGGCTTGAGAAGGATTAGACGTCACCTTTTTATACATGCGCGCATTAAGAAGAGTACCATATTACAGAAAGTTTTAACAGCATTCAGTTCTCGTCCCTTTCTCGTCAATTCACCACCCATTACCTTGTACAACGTGTCTGGGAACACATTTGCATCCAGGAGGCGGTTTAGTTTTCGCCCAGCGCTCGCAGCAAATGTAATACTTGTCATTGTGACGGCTGACATCAGACACGAGCGAGCTGTCGTTGAATATGAGCCTCCATTGTTTGTGGTGCAGAGGTTTCTGAGGGTGATAGCAGCATGCGCCGTTCTCCGCTTCATCCTCTGTTAGCACCTGCTGGCAGCGTTGGCACTCAAGCGTCCGGTTAACAGTTTCAAAGCGTCGTGAGCGTCTTCTCAAGGGTGGAGGTCTGTACTGGTCAGTCTGGGCTTTTAACAGAGACACAGTCTTTTCCAGGATGTGGTTGTGCTTCCTTAACTGGTCATTCTGTGTTTGCAAATGTGCCTCTTTAATGCGCAATTCATTTATTTGTTTTTGCTGCATGTGCAGTTGCCTTCTTTGATCAAAATTTTCATTTTGTTCTTTCTCTAACAGCTGAGACAAGGTCTTCTTTTCGTCCTTAAGCCGTTTATTTTCTAGCTCCCGTCGCCCATTTTCTGTCTGAAATACCTTTCTTTGATGCTGAAGTTCCTGTACTTTCTGCAAATAGCGATACCGCAGCTCCACCTTGTCATCCCAAATTTCCTCTACAGAAGGATTGCCAGTCGAAACCCAGCACGGCGGCGGTCCTTGCATTCCACCACTGCAGCGTTACACCTGCCGCAAAAAAAAAGAGAAGTTAGTAAGGACCTTTCACAATCCTTGAATGAAATTTAATCTGTCAAAAAGCAATGAAGCATCATAAATCTTGGCATAATATAACATGCAACACATAGTTTCGTGTAAAAAATGCGAAAGTTAGACTAATGTACAGATGAAAAGAGAACTGACAAGCCAGCTGAGCTGGAAACCAGCGGACGGCAAGATATTTGTAATACCATTCTCACAGCATCTGCATGTAAAGTACTCGTCAATATTTTCATCCAAATTTCTGTTAATGAGCATACAAGGGCATTCATGTGAATAATTCGTGCAGTAGTATAGTCACCCATTCATATGACAATCTGGCTGAAGAATAAAGCCCCATAGAGGACAAATACCCTTTAATACTTACTGGACCTATGTATCAAACTATTTCAAATTTTGCGTTTGAAAGCATGTGCACTGGTCATCTAAGGACAATAATAAATACTTGTTTAGGATATGTCCTGTAGTTTCATTAAATTTGTATCTAAAATACAGCTAAATAAATTCCATCTTAGTTTCTTATAATATTGTTTGGGAGTTCAAAGAAAAGTCCCAAACATGGAAACGTGAAATTGGACAGTACCCTTACTGTCTCATGACTCTCAGTTGTGTGTGCAAAAACTGGCATCGCATTGTTCTGTTTAGATCGAAACGTTTTTGTATCATGCCTTCTGATTTATTAACTAACTAGTGACATCAAGCAGACCTCAATAGGTAGCTACAGTAAAAGTGTTTTTGAATTTTATAGGGCTTGAAAAATTTTGGGCATAATTACGAAGTCGATTTTCAAGAATTTCCCTAAAAGACGATAAATAAAGTGTTGAAAGAAAATTAAGAAAAATAACATAATGGGAAAGTGAATTCCAAACCCAGTTACTACTGTAGAAAAATGTGAACACTCACGCTTAATTTACAGAAATAATAAGATAAATATTCACATGAAATGAAATAAAAATTGCAAACGTACCCTCCCCCCAATTTTTCTTATCATGTCTTTGTATTTTTGTATCATGTGATGTATATTTATTGTTTTGATGTATTTTATTGTTCTCCGCCAAAATGCCTCGAATGTAGAGGTAAGGCAAATAATGCTTATTCAGTCAATAACCTCTTTGAGTACGAATGTGACTATTTTGCCAGTTGCTACGAGGAAAAAGGTATTATCTGGTTTCCGACGTGATTAGGCCTAACGCTACATTACATTTTAGGCATGGTCATTTTGGTCATGTAGTAAGTAAAAGTATCATCACCAATGGGAAGTCATCGAAGTTAACCAAACGATGGACAACAGACGATACAGACGTCCCTGAAAAGGAGACGCACTTTACAAACTCCGTGATATCCAAGCTATGCATTGTTATTAATTGTGTCTTATTGTTAACCCTGTCCTACTTTCCATGTACAAGATGGGTTAGCATAGGGAGTTACCCCCCCCCCCCCCCATCGTCAAGGAAATCTGTTTTAAACAAAAATTAAAGCTTGGCATTCGTCACTCTTCAAGAAAGCTCAACACTACGGCACTTACATTTACTGTTGAAGCTGGAATCTTCCCAAGCGTGTTAAAAAGTATTTACTGTTGATAAAATATTCCGCAACTACAATTCTGCCTTTTCTATGATTCACTCCGAAATGTCTTATGGAGTCAAATATTCAATCTAAAAAGTCCTGATAGTATCTTCACGCTTTCCAGCGTTGACCCCGGAAGCTATTATATATCTCCCACATTTGCTTCTTTTGAATACACAAGGAAAACCCTGTCTGCAGCATACCATGTAATGAGTCGATTACATCAGCGATTAAATCAACCATGTCTGTGTGTATATATATATATATATATATGGGGCACCATTTGCCATTTTGAAATGCCATCCCCCCGAGATTGGTTGTGTGTTGTCCGCTCTGCATGAGTGCGTTGAGGGGCAGAGTGCTTCTGCCATAAATATTCAAGCATGTAACCTGCCAGTCGCCACTAACCCGGGATTAGGACCTCTAACAGGAGTTTTTACTATTGATTTTACGCATCTCCAACATTCTGCGCATATGGGAAGTCATGTAAACTACCCTGGAAGATCTTAAAATTTAAAACATTTTAATGCCACACTGCAATTACGGTGCCCAAACAACACGCAGATTTAGGATCATCTGGCAGCACGCCAACAACCCGTCGTACATCTAGTTGCAAACACCAATGTCATATATTATTTAAAACCGCGTGTATATCATCAGGGAAGTCCACTGACATGTAACATAATGATAACTGATTGCTGATCGAGTACCTTAAACAGACACAAATGAACGACTTCGTTGTTCAAGAAACCTGTTTATCTGTTCAGGGATGACAGATCAATAAAATGTTGACAAATCTTAAAGACGACGTAGAATCATACATTATTTTATTCGTTTACTTTGGTCACTTTTCTCGGAACGTGATCATTTCCATCCTAAATGGCTAAACAGCGCATAAAAGTGAAATGTTACAAGCTTAATTTTTCTTAAATGTTATATTTGTAGTATTACACGTAACTGAGATTTTGACCTCCTCCACAATCCCACTAAATTTTATGAAGATCTATCACACATTAAGGATGCCAGAGTGGTCACAAGATTTTCATTTTTGGCCCATATATTACTTATAACTTTAGGAGGCGACACCAATACCGAAGTCAACCTAGACACTTGACAAGTCCTGAAAGTTACAAGGGGCTATCTTGAAAACTGTGGACTGTATCGCGATCACAAGTAAGAGTTTATGGCCGGCCGGAATGACGGATGGACGGACGGAAGGAAGCACGAGCGGACGAACAGACATGAGTGATCGCATTCTCTCCGACCTATGGTCAGCGGAGCTAAAACGACCCTCCAGAAGAGAGGGAACCTGGACGCATGAAGAACTGATTTTATGAGACGCGGAAAAGATGAGGGGGATTTTTTGGGGGTGGGGGTGGGGATGGGGGGGGTCGTGGGGGAACCAAGGGAGGGATTTCTTTCACGAGATGCCCGGCATGACAAGATATTGCCTATGTATTAAATTCGTACGTATTTAATTGAACTGGCACATTTCTCAAATATAATATAAAATGGGATTATATTGTGAAACAGAGTCAATTAAAACATGGAATGTAGTAATTTTATAATAAGGACACGTTGTATTCCATATTATATGCCAATGAATTCTGTTCATGGATTTTTCCAAGGGGCTTATACAGAGCATTGTACTGCAATTTTCATTAATAACGCCATGATCACACAAGTCATCCACGTGCGTTTGTTTACACATGTTGCCACACATTCACGTGCCAGTCCCACCAATCAACAATGTGCGTAGAAATGAAGCTCCTCCCATCCGTATTTCCAGAAAACATGTGACACGTGAAACAACCAGTTTCTTGTAATTTTAGGTATATTAAATGGGCTAGTCATTTTGATGTTTAATGTGAATAAATTTATATATAGGTACAACTGCAAATACAAGAAATGGATATCGTTTGTTTTGGTGTTATTAAAAGGGGCATTGAGGCTGACATAGGGCGTGGGGCACGTCAGATGTCAGCCTCAATACCCGCTGCCATAGCCCCATAACACCAACACAAACGATATCCATTATGACATAACATTGACAGGTAAGGTGCGGTGACTCTCACTCTCCACAAGGACAGGAAGGGGCTGCGACCTGCACATTAATTAGGTTTCATAATGCCAAGTCACAGTTCGAAAATTGTAGCCTGCACGTGTGCAATAGCATCTTTCTTCACATTGACATAGTTTAGTTTATTTATTTATTATTAATTAATTTATTTATTAAGAGTTAATATTGCAACGCCTGTCATACGCTATCGGAATTAGTGTGCTGCTTTTTTTTTTTTTTTTTTTTTTTTTTTTTTTAAGTCATACAACCTGATGACAAGCCGCGTAAATGCAAGATCCCAGTCCACATTGGCCACCCTTTACAGTAATAGTAAAATTTTATTGACAGAATAACAGGTCAGTTCGGACCTACATACGCTGTAAACACGTTTACCAATGTTGGACTAAATGACGACTTATCCATAACCACGCACTTCAGAAGCCTTTAACCATTCATGTCTATTTATGTCTTGCATGGTAAGTATATTACGAATAAACATGATCTAGCTTAAGTGCGTTGTGTCACGATACAACACCACTTTCACCATATATTTGCAACAAGATTTGTCAAATAAAAGAAAAAAAATCAGGGTGACTGCACACAAATCCGACGGATCACTGTTTGGCCAATCTGTTCACAACACTACGAAAATAGAGGCCAAGGACTGAATGGGACACGGACGTACATAGGAAATGTGAAATGGGCCTAATAATGAAAACAGTATAAAATAGAAATGCGAACACACATGCAGTAGCAAATGTGTCCACACTTACCGTGTCACCGAGGAAGGTAGTTAAAATTACAGCCAGATGCTGGCTGTTTGCCAATTAAGAATTCCAAACAATCCAGAGGACAAATTGTAGTCTTGTTCTTCTCTTCGATGTCAACATCAACAAAGCTTAACATATATTTTTAGAATTCTCCCAGCACTAGATTGATTTAAGGACGCGTCCGGCTATGCATGGCGGAAAGTCTTATGATTAACTCAAGTATTTGGACGGTAAAATGAAACACGAACAGCATGCGAGACAATGTTGACAAACTGCTCGAGCAAGCTTCCTGATACGAGGTTGTCGCCTGTATGATGTCATCCGTGTCACACGAGACTGCGTATAAGGATCGAGCATGTGATCAAAATATGTATATTGGGGAAACCCGAGAGAGGTCAACTCAAAGGGTATCATGCAGGTATGGCTCAATAAGGTCCTTTGGAATCATATTGGCTTGGTTGGGGGGGTGGGGCGGGGTGGGTAGAGTGCGGTGGGGCGGGGGAGGGGTTGCGGAAAACGCATACAAGAAAAACTACAATAATACATGTAATGTAAAAATAATGAGAACCAACATAAAAAAAAGAGCCTAACAGGTGAAAATTTTCCACCAGTGTTGTGTTCATGTGATCATATCGTGCACGCAAACCATGAACCGTAAACCTGTGACCAGCTACGGTTGCGCGTTTACAGTGTTTGCAACGAAGAGAGTCGTTGGCCGCGAACGCGGATCATACCGGGATACCGGGTGTTGTTCTGGCTTACTGTTCATACAGTTCATCCACGTGCGGCTGATGCAGGTGAAAGCCGTGAGCACGACTTTACTTGCCTGCCCCCCCCCCCCTCCCCCCACCGGGGAGCGAGGAAGTGCACTACCTAAATATAGTGACGGGCAGGCTTGCTTCACCTGTCTGTACCACGGTTAATACACCCATTCAATGCCAAATGTGAATAAAAGATAACCCTGTCTATAATGTTTTTGCTACACCAGGGACGTGCTATAACACGTCCCTGGCTATACCAATCGAGTTGATCTATATACCTACATTGTACTGTTGTGATAACACACAATATTTTCTTTTTACCTGTCACCGAGTAAATGGTGGCACGCACTGAGCAAATCCTGGCCTAATTACAGGAATGCAGTTAGTTTAAAAAAAAAAACAAACCTGCATGGGCCAGATTCAGATGGATACCCTGCCTGTGCTAGTTAGTGGCTTTTTCTGTACCTGTACGAAACGCCTTTGCTTTGATAACCCATTCGATCTGTACTAATTTGTTGCAAAAGTATACCCTATGTAGCGGCGGGGTGGGGGGGGGGGGCACATACTCAACATCGGGGTGTGTGTGTTCCTCGGACATTTTGATACAATACTCTATCGTAATCCTACACCAGACGTAAAAAGGTACCCTTTTCTTTATCCTGTAATGTGTTGAAAGCAGTGCTGCATTGGTGCATTCTGGAGACCAACATTCCAATTGTAAAGAAGTTTTAGCATAATCCTATACTTCCCACAAAAATTTTCCACAAAGAACTTACCAATTATATCCTGTATCTGCAGCCTATGTCCAAGATCTATACATTTGTTTGAAAAATGAATAAGACATTCAGTTCACTCAAATAATTATTACCCCTATCCTAATCCAGCTGTGTACATTTGGGGACGGGCTTTTCTAATCCTGGGATTAACGAAAACAGGGCCTTTCCCGCGGCACATACACCCAGTACAGTCCTACATGGAAGTAACATGCTTGGTTTAAACATATTTTATTCAAAAGAAAACAATCAGGAAGGAGGGCAGAGCCCTATACAAATCCTTCTTGCAAGGAAGAGACAAGAGCACAGGACATACGTAACATACATTCCAGGTTGACGCCGCTCGTCTCGTCCAAGGGCTCGACGAGAGGCGCAAGGAGGAAACAGGTAGAAGAGAGACACGACTAAACAGAGCACAGATAGAGGGGCTATAATGCCATAATCAAAATGGTAATAATTGAGGAAAAAAATCTACGTTATTGTTTCACCTTGAAAGCGTTTAGTTTTTTCAATATATTCTCGTACTGATAAAAAGCTACGGATATTTTCTAAAAGGGAACGTTTATCATGACCATATAAAACAGTATTAATTGAAAATGGTGCTAACAAACTGACAGAAGTGTGGAGGACATCGCGAGCGATGATGTATCGTGGACAAGTTAAGAAAAAGTGCCAAACGCTTTCGGTGGTAGCGCCACATGTGCAACTTGCAGATTCAATTACGCCTATCTTATACAGATGTTCATTCAGCTGACTGCAGCCCATACGCAGACGGGAATGCAAAATGGACAAATATCTCTTACCGATGTTCAAAAGTTCTGGATAAACGACACAACATGTTTTTGGATTTGAAATTTTCTGTTTAAATTATGACAAAGTCGGTAAATTTCTAGTTTCAAGAGGGAGTGAGTTCCATAGAGTAATTGCAGATGGAAAGAATGATTTCTCAAATAGGTCTGTTCTGGAATTAAAAGATGGTATGTCCAAATGTCTACTAGGATCAGAACGTCCTCTGGTGTTTGGACGATGGGTTCCATCTTCTAATGGAACATTGGGTAAGGCAGCATACAAATATGCAGGTGTTAGTTTGTGTACTATTTTATACATCATTAAGCATTTAAATTTTTCCCTCCGATTTGACAATGGCTCCCAGCCAGTTTCTTCATACAGCTTAGCCTTTGGGGTAGTTCTCATAGCACCTGTCACAATACGAGCTGCAGTCAGCTGAATGTCTTCAAGAAGATCTTTATCTGATTGGGTGCAGCCGTCCCAGACCACGCTACCATATTCCATAATGGGACGGATAAAAGATTTAAATATTATTTCCAAGGTTTCACGAACAAGACGATACTGAATAGATTTCATGATGTTTAACAGTTTGGAAGCAATTTGTTTAATGTGAGAAATCCATTTCAGGTCTGATCTTAAGGTAAGCCCTAAGTGTTTATGTTCAGGAACGTTCGCCAATTGGTGGCCTTGGAAAGTGAGAGGAGGGTGATCAGGGGTGTTTTTCTTCAGAGAAATGAGCATAGTGTCAGTCTTAAGTGCATTAGAAGAGACAATCCACTTCTTGGACCATTCATCTAAGGAGGCGAGATCACTGTTCAATACAGCAGCTGAATGGACTGGATCGTCGACAGTAAGATAAAGCGATGTATCATCAGCGAATAGCTTGACATTAGAGTTTACAACTTTAACTATATCATTGATGTAAATTAAAAATAGTAGGGGGCCTAGTACAGACCCTTGAGGCACGCCGGCCATGATAGAACCCCATCTGGAAGACTGCCCATTAAGAACTACACGTTGTCTGCGATCGGTGAGATAGTCGCCAAACCATGCCAAAAGGTTTTCTGTGATGCCGTTTATTTGTAATTTATGTAGGAGACCTCGATGCCAAACTTTGTCGAAAGCTTTGCTTATATCAAGAAACACAACTCTTACTTCCTTTTCTTCATCGATGGCTATGCATAATTCGTGATATAAAGAAAGTAGCTGATTGACTGTAGAGTCACCCGGTATAAAGCCAGACTGGTTTGCAGAGATAATCATGTTGTCCCGAAAAAAGTTGAATACATGTTTAAACACTACTCTTTCTAATACTTTCCCTGTACAACTTAGAAGAGATACAGGGCGGTAGTTGTTGCACAGGTTGGCGTCGCCCTTCTTATGCAGGAGTGTAACGCGTGCCTCTTTCCAGATAGACGGAAAATGACTTTGGTTAAGGGATACGTTGAATAACTTCGCAAGAGTTTTATGAATTTGGGGAGCTGCTTCTTTCAGCAGTCGATTACTTACGCCATCAGGACCAGTTGCTTTGGAAGTGTCAAGGCTTTTCAAAATAGCAAGAACATCGTGATCATGAATTCTCAGATTGCCTAAAACATGAACAGGGTGATCGGGGGGTGCAGGAATTTGAGCCGGTTGGGAACTTATATTACTTTGGCTCAAGAAAAAATTGTTAAATTGTTCAGCTTTGTACGCGCTGTCCGATATAATGTACTTTATATGTGACTTGACACAAGATTGCTGGGTCTCCCATAAGGCGCGGGGGGGGGGGGGGGGTGACTCGAGGGATCACTGTTTCCCAAGTACTGGTCTCTCGGGTGGGCCCAGCCCGTCGGGGGAGCCCCTGCAACTTTTATGTTTTAGTGCTTTGCAACGGAACTTCTTTTCGTACATTTGTACTTTTAGTCCATGTTGTGAGCCCTTGTGGGCATATTACGGTGACAAGGAGTGTAAGTCTTGTCCATTTCATCAATGTAAGTTTTATCTGGACGTACCACGGGTTTACCCCGCCCCGGTGGTGCCCCCGGTGTAAAGGGGTAGTTTTCCAATAAATCATTATTATTAATTATTTATTATTATTATTATTATTATTATTATTATTATTATTATTATTATTATTATTATTATTATTATTATTATTATTATTATTATTATTATATGTTTCCCATTACATATCAATGAGGGAATTGCCTGATGATGGTTTTTATTTAGAAAATATTTAACTGTCCTCCACCATGCCTTGTTTTTCTTTTTAGAATTTTTAAGAGAGTTACTCAATTCAGTGTTATGTTGCTCTTCGGCTAAACGGAGATGATCCTGGTACTGATTGCGAAGCTGATTATACATAGCCCATAACTCGGCGCTGCACGGACTATTATTATTATCTTTGGCTCGATTGTATGCGCGCATGACCTTACGCTTTTCACAACGGAGAGCCAAAGTGTACCATGGAAGGTCATCAGGCCGAATGGTAACTACTTTATTAGGAATACATGTTATGGCGGCTTGCAAAAAACCGTCAGTCCATGAGGCACAAAATTCATTTATATCATTTGATAAAAAGAAATTATCCCAATTGATTGGGCTTAAATAGGTACGAAAATGATTAAAATCTGCCTTACCATACTCCCAAATAAATCTCTTGTATGAAGGTTCATTCTTCCTTCGAAACAGAATACAAGCAGACACAACACTGTGATCGCAGTTTGCAATCGGTGGCAGGACACAAGGTTTACATATAAAGTTAGGAAAGTTAGAAATAATTTGATCGAGACAACTGGATGTGTTACTCGTTATGCGGGTAGGCTCTCTAATATGGGGGACAAGAAAATTAGTTGTACAAAAGTGTTCGAGGTTTTTACCAGGTGCTGCAGAAAAGTCAGCATTAAGGTCCCCTGTTATAATGATGTTGTTAAAGCCCTTTGTTTTGACATAATCTAGGTTCGTTTGTAGGTTGTCCCAAAATGCAACAGGTGAGTCAGGAGGCCTGTAGATAACTCCCAATAGAAATGAATTGTTGTGTAGTTTGATCTCTGCCCATAATAATTCGGTGACAGGATTTTCCAAATCTTGGCGTCGAACGGCAAGGTATTGTTCAGAAATAGCCCCACGCCACCCCCCAGTCCGTCGGGACGATCCCTGCGCATAAAAGAATGGAAGCCAGGTAATGTAAGGTGACTATCTGGGGAGTTTGGAGACAAGAACGTCTTCGATACAGCAATAATATCATGCTCTTGGGCAATATCAGTACTATACAACGCATCTTGTCCTGGGTTTAGCTACGAGCGTTAATATGACAAATAGCAGTATCGCAAAGGTTGCTCTCAGGTCCAGGATTTAAATGAATATCACCAGCCAAGAGGATCACGAATGGCAATATTATGAGTAGAAAAACATCAAGATCAAAATATTTTCTGAATGAAACTGAATAATAAATGTAAACTACAAGTATTATTTGGCGGCAAACAGTGCCCTGGAGGTTTATAAGGTAGCTGGCCAGCAGAGCATACAAAATGGGATACAGCGTGTAGATCTTAAGATGAACGGAAATATAGCAGTTATTGTAGTGCGGGACAGCTGCACACAGACAGTACCAATATTCATAACAAAAATAGTAAATCTGTAACGTGATCCTTCTCATCAGAATGCAAAATGTGGCAAAAAATCATTCATGATAGACAAGTACTTAATCCACAAGGAATTGAAGCAAACATGGTAAATTAACATAAACTTAATGAACATTACCAATTTGCCGAAGGCAAATATATACATGAGGCGTGGCCAAGTGCTCAGGCAACTACAACTTCGTACAGCTATAATAATGAATAGCACAAAACACCAATAGGCAGACATTGCACCTATACAGACTTCCTTAAAGTTTACGTCGATATTCAATGTCATGTAATGGTAAGCGATGGAGTTTTTTAACACAACTGTATAATGTAGTACAAGATTGATCAACGACCAAATTTGCAATAAGCAATTTAGAGAGATGACTACAATACCATTGATTAATCTGAGCAGAAATTTGGCGAGTATCGCACCTATCTTGAATAACAAAGAGAAACTGATGTAGCGCGTATATAGTATAGCCTTATGAAACGATCTGGAAAACTGAAGTTTTTTGTGAAATAATAAATCCAATTATTGTGAAAATATGATATTTGCACTGACGAATACGCATGATACATTCAGACAAGTTCAACTGAAATTGAAAAGCCCCAACACAAAAAGTGGTAAATAATGAATGCAATGTAGGTACAAAATTCAAGTTACACACAAAACATATAACATGAATAAACACAAGTAGACAACGTACTAATTGCACGCAGTAGGTACAACTAAACAATGCTGTGCCTACTGACATAGTTGGCGCATGGTAAAAAATAATGAAAGAAAAATATACAATGCATAAAGTTATGCAGAATGACATCGATGACAATCAGTGATAAGTGAACTGCAGCACGAATAAGTCCATAATGGGTGAAAAGGGTGCCACAAGCATCAGCAGTAAAAGTTTCATATAGACTCGGTAAAAAAAAAAGAAAAAAAGTCCATGAGCCAATACTTGTGGGCGAGCAGCTAAATTTCCATGAATGTCCAGTTGTACACAGAGTCAGGGTTTAGTGGACTCAAAATATAACTTTTTAACAAAAGTCAAGCTTGAAATATAAAACACAAAGCAACGTGCGTAAACATCAACATAATGGCAGAAGATGACAATGACAGGTGTAATACTAATATAAGTGAGGCATTACAAAGTCAACGTAAGAAAGTCGCACAGTGATTGGCACAAAATAAGGTGTATAAGGTCCACTGCCGCGGATTAGTCTGATAACTTGAACTTAAGGGGAACAAAGTGAAGGTGCCATGCGATTTCAGCTAGATAACTTAAGGTCCTCTGCCAGGGATCAGTTAATATAATCACATCATAGTTCCGTGATGTAACTCAGAAAGTATGAACTGAAGACGCTGTAAGATGCGGCAATATAAAGTCCACTGCTGAAGATCAGTTGATCAGTTAATAGGGCCATGTATAACTCGAAACAGAAGCCCAAGATACCGTACGAATGCGGTAAGTTACATGCTTAGTACCCCCCCCCCCCCGGGGGGGGGGGGAGGGTACTAAGCACTTTCACATTTGATTTTAACTGGAAAAGACCAGTTCACAGGACTCGGGTTTATTCGGTTCACTTCCCGAAGCGCACCCCACTTTGTTGACATTTGTGCTCGACAAGGCTGGCCGGATGACACGTGGAAGGATCAGAAAAACCCAGCATGTGCTTGGATTTATTGGAAAATCAAACTGTCAGCAAACTAAAAATGCATGTTTAACCAATGATGTGACATTTTAGGTGAAATTTTTTCACTGTTCAGCACAATCCATGCTGTAATCACTAGGGTTAGCCATGGCATCCGTTGTAAACATGAAGGCGTGGGCCAAACTTGGCCACTTGCTGATTGGACAATCAGGCCAACAATGGAATGCATAATTAATTACGGTCCGGGAAAAGTTCGGTCAACTCGGTATGAACAGATCTATTGTTATGTCTGGGTGTGAACCCAGACATTTTGTTTTTCCAAGAATTCTTTCTTTCTTCTTTACGACTAAATTTGTCCGAAGTTTTTCTCGGACACTATTATTCGGAAAACGACCAAACTTGCCATGGTGACTGACCAACCAGTGAAACTGGGCATGTCGTTTGAAACAGTCATGATGTTTAAAATTATGCAAATCAGGGGCAACTAAAATTTTAAAAGCTCCATACCATCCAAACTATTGCAGAAAGACACAGAATTCCAATGTGTATGAAAACGTTTGTGACAACTACCAATATAATGGACAGTAAATGAAAGTTGTAGAATTTTAAATCATGCTGGTCAGAGGCATCAAACAATTTAACACTTGACTACCTCCAAAACTGTCATACATATAGATGCCATTCTAACTCCAATCTATAGGTGTGCGGCAAAGCTGCATCCAATGAACCATGAACCAAAGTTGTAGGATTTTAATTTATAAAAATTAGTTGAAAATGCGAAGTTTAAATCTTGAGTAGTTTCAAAACTATTATAGAAAGGAGATGTCAATCTAACTTCGATTTGTAGGTTTTGTGACATATCCACATCCAATGAACTAAAATTGTCGAATTGTAATTTATGCACATAAGGTGCATTCACAAAATTTAAATCCAGAATAACTTCAATACTTTTATACATAGCGGTGCCATTCCAACTTTCATTTGTAGGTTAGTGACACAGCCGCATCAAATGAACTATCAAACAAAGTTGTAGGCTTTTAATTTCTACAAATAAGGCAAATACACAAAATGTAAATCTTGAATAGCATCAAAACTTTTATAGATAGTGGTGTCATTCAAAGTTTATGACATGGCCACATCCGATAAACCAAGAACCAAAGTTGTAGCATTTTAGTTGATGCAAATTAGGTCAGTACACAAAAGTTATATTATGCTGAACAAAAGCAAAGTGTGGCATTTCAAACTGTTTTCATTTTGCAGGCACCCAGTCAGATTTGCTGTGAAGTTCAAACTGGATCGCCTGGTACCAGCCCCAGTTGGCAGTATTCACTTATGCTCATAAACAGAATATAATGATATGGAGATGCGCAGTATAAACTAGAGAAATTTGATTAGATTGTCGGCAACTCAGTTTGTGAGCCTAGAAAACTTTACCAGATTGCCTATTCATTATTCATTAAACTTTTGCAAGAAAAATTTTACTGCTCCAAAGAGACATAAATAATTGAGCTGTGCGAAAAACCTATAAATTGAAGTTATAGTGGTGCCTCTGCCTATAATGGTTCTGAAGTTATTAAAGATTTAAATCGTGTACTTGCATAAATCGAACTGCTGGAACTTTGATCCAGTGGATGTAGCTATCTCACAAACCTATTACTCGAAGTTAGAATGGTACGTCTATCTAAAAAATGAAGTTGAATATTCAAGATTTATATTTTTATGAATTTGCCCAAGTTGCTTAAATTTCAACACTGGTATTTTGGTTCATACTTTAATTGATGCAGCTATGTCACCAACCTATCAATTGAAGAAGGGAAGGGCCCTCCTATCTGTAACAGTTTTGAAGTAGTCCGAGATTTAAATTTTGTGTAATCTGATTTGCATAAATTAAAATTCTACAACTTTTGGTCATGGTCAATTGGATGTAACTATAGCAGAAACCTATGAAAATTATTAAAGTGTGAATGGTACCTCCATCTTTCATACCTCTTGTAATTGTGATGTCTTGTCTACTTATATGGGTTTCCTTGCCATGTTACGCCAACGTGGTGTCATGTGGTCCGTCTTTATCTTTTGTACATTTTTTGTTGTTGTTCTTGTCATTATTTTCGCGAGAGGGATTTATATAGTCCAAGTCTTTTTCCCAATCTTTTTTTAAATAAAAAATACGTTAAAACATAGCGGTGAAGATATTTAACATTTATACTTTTCAAGTGCCCCATCAATTAAAATTCTGCAACTTTCGTTTGTGACCCAATGGTTGCGCCTATGGCACAAACCTATAAATTGAAGTTGGAATGGTACTTCTACCTGTATGTACAACAGCTTTGAATATATTCAACATTGAAACGTTTCAAGTGCCCCTGATTTACCTAATTTAAAATTCTACAACTTTCGTTTGTAGTCCATTGGATGCACCTTTAGCACAAACCTATAAATTAAGGGTTGAATGGTGCCTCTTCCTACAAAAGATAGTCAACTTTTAAAATTTCAAACGGCCCTAATTTGCATGACTATCAACATGGGGACTATGTTTTTTCAACTTAACTGATAAAAAGATTACTACAACTATAATAAGACCTATATTTAAATACAAGGGTCCCATATGGCACATGAATAGCCAGATAGATAGACACACAGACAAAGACAGACAGATAGATAGATAGACAGACAGACAGATGGACGGACAGACAGACAGACGGACGGACAGACAGACAGACAGACAGACAGACAGACAGACAGACAGACAGACAGACAGACAGATAGATAGATAGATAGATAGATAGATAGATAGATAGATAGATAGATAGATAGATCCTACCATGCGAACGGTTGTAACAATATATGACTACATGTATGTGTGTTGGATTTTACACAGATTTATTCTGTATCCCAACACTTGTATTGTAACCAAAGACAACAAAAAACCTCAAAGCCATTGTTTAATTACATCCTTAATTTTTTGTGCATCTTTATGAAATTTAGTGGGATTGTAGAAAAGGTCAAAGTCTCGGTTGCTTATGATACTAGTGACGCCACCTACAATTTGGCACAAATTATGAGTTAAAATGTCTTGTCAAAATTCCGTATCTCAAAAAATTACTGAATGGAACATGCCAAATTTATAGGATATATAGATTATGTCCAATGCTTTTACGTTATATAAGATCAGTGACCTTGACTTATTTTGTTAGGTCAGTAGACATGTTAAGTTGGAAGAGGTGATTTTATTATGGCTTGGACCTCAATGGCAAAGAGAATTGAACTTCCAGATCAAAATTGTACTTGGGTACATCGTATATAAAACTTAACTTGGGAACCTACTTTTTGGGTCACCTTGATCCCATGATTGTGTGACCTTGATCTATGTTTCACTAAGCACTTAAGAAAATGATATTAAATTCAATATCTTGATAAATAATAAGGCGAATGGTGCAGTGGGAACGCATTTCAGGAAATGATTTTTTAGTGATGGTGTTGCGCAGAACATTATGCCCATGGGCGTTTTGTTAAACGAGAGCGTGCCCTTGCAGAAGGGTTTCAAGCAGTTACATGCAGCATTTAGAACACACTTTGCACTGGATCACTCCCGTACTTGTGACATGCAGACATAGACCTCTAGAAGACACCCAGAGGCACACACATAGCAGTGTTTGAAGTAAAGCCATTGTACTTGTCCCAGACAAATATAAATGTGACGGACAAATCCAGTCACCACCGCACATTGACATATTGCTTATTTTTCCCACTTTTTAGTAAAGCCTTGTCACCATCGTCTGAAAGCCATTCAGAAAAATAATTAAAGATGTTTGATTTGCATTTATTGTCCAATAAAACCGCAAATGACAGCCTACAGAGTGTAAAACACAGGTGTGTTGTGTGTTTCAATAGAACTATATGTTTATATGTAAATGTTTAAAATGTATGTATTAGTTTTGAAATGAAGATTATGGTATACTCAGTGTAATCTCTTGTATGTATAGTAGGGATTGATGAACTCAGCGAATTCATTAATCAGAGATGGGGGGGGGGGGTGGTGGTGACTATGATAGGAAATGTTTTATAACAATGTGGGAGGTATGGATACCACAAGTGTGAGCATAGTAAACTTATCAATAAGTGATCCACTCCTTGCATTGGTCATGTTTGTTTAACAATAAGGGACATTTATACCAAGAGTGTGTGAATTTGTATTGTATAATTAAAGACAAGCAAGTTATTAAACCTGGTGGCCATGTCTATGTGTGATGAAGTACAAATTGTTTTACAACAGTGTGGGAAATGAGATAATAAGCTAAACAGGATACAATTCATTCATTGTGGCTGTAGTACTATGCTGCAGTAATTATGCATATAGGAAAGACCTCAGTTTATAATAGTGTCTGGCCCAATTAACTGGTAAAAGGTAGGACTCTGCCAATGACTAATTACCCTGTATGGAAAGTGCACAAGCCAAACCTACCTTTTTATGACTGTATATTAATGTGATGATAGACAAGCCGTCCATGTCAGTGTACGTGGCATGGAAGCATTGGTGTCATTAATCCTATATTCATCAGTAGAAAAGTAGAGGAAGTAAGGTTTCCTTCTGTTAGCCAATGAAATCTTGGTTTAATTAAGAATGTAGGCAGATGCAGTAGCCAATCACACGAGACCTGTGGTATAACCGGGATAATATATCTGTTAGTGATTGAAAAAAATGAATTGTTCTAGATACTGATGTGGTCTTCAGTGTTTACCTGAGAGCATGAGTATGTATGAACAGTGAATTTTCTGTGCATGCCAATTGTGACCAGCGTACAAGCCATATGGCCAGAGGGTCAGTTGCTCAGGCAATATGAATTAATTCTTCATGGCTATTTGAAGAGCTAAAAACCTTTCAAGAGGATGGATGGTCATCACACTTCTCAAATGACAGCCTATGGAGGATGGACCATCACCAAACTCCTCAAATGACAGCCTATGAAGGATGAACAATCATCGAACTCATTCAATCAAGTCAACATTGTGATTGTCAATAAACAGCAATATCTTATTATCTGGGCAAACATACTCTTCTATAGATTTGTGTGTGTGTGTTTTATTTATTAGAGAGGTGTCAATCGAACTTTAATTTTTTAGGCTTGTGATAAATGTGCATCCAGTCAATTAAAAGTAAAAGATGTAAAATTTGATTTAACGCTGATAAGGCATACTGCCGAACATTATTTTACGGAGTATCAAAATGTAAAAGTAGATAGAGGTGTCAGCATCAACATCAATTGATTGCTTTATGTTATAGGTGCGTCCACTAAAATGAAAATGAAGGTTTAAAATTTCAAATTGTGCTAATTAGACACCCTTAGAAGATTTTAAAGTTTTCCACTTTAAACATTTTAAAGAGGAAGGAACAATTTCAATTCAAAAGATTGTGGTCAAGATATGTTTGATTATATTTGTAAAAAAAAATTTAAACATTTTAAATTATATTTTTTAAAAGTAACCATTTTTCTCCAGCGCAATTTTATTCTCTAGTTCATATTCTAGTTGTTTTTCTAAACATACAAAACAGCATGGGCTTAAGAAACAGGGTTATTCAGAAACATTCACCATCGCAAAGCTTCGTGTTTTGAGAAAAAAGCGATTTTGAAACATCTCTTTTCCGCTACCTGGTTTAGGCTGGAGCTTGACGGCTACATTAAAGTGGCCTCAGAGAAGTGAATAGTGGTCTGGGTCGCATGGGTGGATAGGTATCAAATCCGTTGTTTTGATTCCTTTTGTACTTTCCGTTGTCAAACAATATGACTGAATAACAGTTTGGTTCATATGTTAGCCTATAAATGCTTACATTTTATTAACTGGCCGTAATGATACTGGGTAGTATATTCCCTTCGTTGGGGTTATCCTGATCAGAACATATCATTTTGGTTATCATTTTTTGTGTACAGCTTTGTTTATTCAGTTCACTGTGTTCTATTATAGCACCTTTACGTGCCAGGTTATCGTGTTTTTGTCGCATAAATTTTCTCTGAGTCTGAGTCAATTTTTATTGTTCACACATGGCCAGCTTGCATGCAAAGACGATATAAATATTTATTATATACAAGTGCCTTCGGCTGCGCCCAGGTAACAAATTCGAATGACGTCAAAGGAGGTAATGTGTAGGAGGGGAAAGAACATCGCGTTTAAACATAACTATCATGTTTTAACAAATATCAAAGCTAACTAAGGCCTAACAAAAATATACAAATGTGTGATTCCGATAACCCGACCGACCCCACTGGAAAGGCCCGAGTCGCGACCCAAAGCAATATTTATGAAACATAAAATTTAAAAAAACAAAACAAAAAACAATAAAAAAATAAATAAAATAAATGAAAATAAAAAAAAAGAAAATAGAAAACAACAACAACAACAACAACAACAACAACAACAACAACAACAACAACAATGTAAGAAGAATTTCAAGCCGCCGTTCACTAATCAAAATTGATGACACTGGCTGAAAGATTTTATCAAGCAAGTGTAGGGTGATGTTTGCGTGTTATTTTGCTGTAAAGTCAACTCAAACACCGTAGTTTATTTCAACTTGTCTGCAGCGGAGGGTTAACTTGGGCCAGGCAGACAGCGTAGCTACTTAGCTACGGTCTTCCGTAAAACAGCATAGCTATTATATAGCCCAGGTTGAAAAATTTAGGTCTGTGCGTTGTTTGCTAGGCCTGTGTGCTGCTCGTCGATAAACTACTTTTACATCTTGAGTTTTTAGACATGACTAGGCTGTGTTCTGTCAGTGAGAAAAATGAAAATATAAAACATCTTTATATATTATGCTATACACCAATTTTTGACCTTAACCTACTGTAAATGGGTGGTATCCATGGACACTAGAGCTATTTGCACCTGGTCAGTTCCCAAGGGTTCATGCAGCGTGACAGGACAATGCGAAGATTCCTGGATGTTCCATTTCAAGAATAGAACAAACACAGATCTGTAAGAGTGACGATCCACTGTACTGCACACCGCTATGGGGTGCCAGGTGTAACATCATCGATTTCGTGCACAAAATCGTAATACTTATCGTTTTCGTGCACACACAACAGGATTCACAAAATTGTAAGAGCACATTACAAAATCGAAGTCCCACCACGAAATTAAACTACTCTTACGATTTTGTGAACGAGACTGGAAGAAAAAATCACAAAACTGAAAGTATTTCACAAAATCCAACAAGCTTGTTGAATTCTGTGTGCGGAATTGTAATACTTTGTCAATTTTGTCCACAAAATCGTATAATATTATCAATTTCGTGCACAGAAGTGTAATCTTTTATCAGTTAGGTCTACAGATTTGTTAAATGTATCGATTTTGTCCCCAACATCGTTAGGTTTGTCAATTCTGTCCGCAGAATCCTTCAATTTAGCAATTTCGTCCACAGAATTGGGTAAGGTTTTGAATTTCGTCCACAAAATCTTTCCACCTTTGTCCACAAAATCCATTTTTGATCAAATGTTAGGCACAAAATCGAAAAACATGTCACGCAATCCATATTTTATCCAATTTTGTGCACGAAATTGGAAGAACATTTAACAAAATCCCTAGTTTACTCGATTTCGTGCACACAGTTGTATGAGTATGACAGTTTTGTTCACGGAAGTCTAGAGATAATACAATTCTGTCCACAGAATCGTTCTGATTTCAATTTCGTACACAAAATCACAAAAACTACCCCTAGTTTGTGCACAAAATTTTACAAGACATGGAATTGAAAAACTTTATCGGTTTGGGTCACGCAATCAGTAAAATGTAACATTTTGAACCCTTGCGTGCCAAGTGTAACAGCTTAGAATTTCGTACCATCAGAGACCCATGACGACGTTATCAGAAGCTAACAAATCTCGCACATAAGTCTATGTTTTGATTTGGACCGCTCGGCGCGCAAAAAAAAAAAATCAAAAAAGGATTATAGACCTAAAGAAAAAAATGATAGACTGAAAATAAAAAAATGGACGAAAGGGACAGCCAACATTGAGAATTTCATTCAATATTGGCCAGTCTGCAATGTAACGTTGCCAGTCTCCTGTCGTACGGTCAATCGATCCACAGCTTGCTGAATTGTCATGACAGTACATACTAAAAATGCGGATGCAAACTGCGGGGCCTATGCTAAAACGCAGACCCCAACTGCAGACCCTTGATATCCTCCACACCATCCCGAACTGTATTATTTATAAACCAGCACAATTTCAGGCCGAAATATGCTTATTTATCGCGACATTTAAAGTTCTAGCTCGTGTCTGTGGGCTATATGTGGAGTCCCGTGACGCGTACGTGTAGACCTACCTGCGCTCACCATTGCACTCACATTCATTGATCACTGCAGATTTTTCTTTTACTATCAAACCAGTTTTTATTCAAAATATAGGCTACAATCTGGCAGTTTCTAAATTTGCTGAAAAGTCCATTTATTTGTTTCCACGAGAGCTACCGGAGTAATGTTTCGTCATTCTTCATCGGGCTTTCAAACCTCTGCCTCCTGCCTGTGTGTCTCTGTGTGTTTTGTTTCGTCAGCTCGCTGTGTATTTTTATTCTTCACTTCAGCTTTGTGCCATTTGAGGTTTCTGAAGGGGAAAACGACCGAAAAAACGCTCTTACCACCTGTAAATCTTTATCGGTTGTCACCTGTAGGGTAGGTTCACTACAGCATTGGTCACTTCAAGTTGTTTAAAGTACCCTATAAACCTGCCTATGTATAGTAGTCTTAGCCTAAATATATGGGTGTATATTTTGTCTTTCCTTTTACTTTTTCTTTAACTTCTCTCCCAATCTTTCTTTGATTGAATTGGAGGGGAGGGGTAAGGGTTTTAATGTTCGTGCTGGCGAAATTGCCACTGGGAAAATTTTGTTTGTGGATATAGTGTTGAACGCAACTTGTGGCAAATTGTAAACATTTAAATACGACACAAGAAGTTTTTGCATTGAAAAACAATCTGTAAATTGTAACGCTAAAGGCCTAACGTTATATATACGATCCCATTATGGTCATTTCCATTATCCTAATTCTTTAAAACTATCATGGCAACGTAAATGACTGTGTGAAAGTATGAATGTAAACTCGACGCGTCATGTGCTACGCTTTCTACAATGGGAAAACGTGTCTGCAGTTTACTTTGTATTTGTAAAGTGGTAGAATAAAATGGAGACAATAAATTTTTTGGTGTAGACAGTGTTATGTCATTTTCATTCTTTTTTCTTTTATGATGGCCAAGAATGGCGGACAGGCAGACATCTTACCACACCTGATGCTTATTTCGCAAAGTGAACATGGCTTACAATGTTGTTTGGATAGATTACAATGATGTTATGAAAACTGGAATTTGAATATCAATGAAGAAAAGTCCAAAGTAGTTATATTTAAGAGGTCTAGTAAAAAAAATTAAGAGACGCTTCTTTGTTGGTAATGAGGAACTAGAAATAACTAAAATATATACCTACCTCGGCATTGAGGTGACATCTAATGGAAATATTTTGCTGGAGCCATAAAACATTTATGTGAAAAAGGTAAAAAGGCTCTTGGATGCTAAAACATACACTGGCTGGTAAAAAAAATGACATTTGTTTATATTGGATTTATTTGATGAACTGTTTGCCCCTATATTTCTTTATGGTTGCGAAATACGGGGTGCATATATTCTATCTCCTATAAATTGCATCGGTCAAGACAATATATCATGTTATTTCAAGACTGAATTCGAAAAGTTACATTTAAGTTTTTTTTTTTGAAATATACTCTAGGAGTGAACCCTAAAGCATGCAATATTGTGGTTTTGAGAGCTCGGAGCTTTGCCATATTCTTGGAAAATACCGAAGACTATATGTCAAAACTGGTACCAAATTATACACCCTAACCATGACAAATAGTTGTATGATGCCTATAAATGTAACTCCGAAATTCTGTCAATGACTAACTCTAACTGGCTAAACACTGTGAAGGACACCCTAAAATTAATCGAATACGAAGATATTTGGAACAATGGCGGTGATGAATTTGGAGATTTTTCGGCAAATATTATACAAAAATTATAACGAGAAATTTCTTATTCAGTGGCACATTAAATTTTCTAGACAATCTTTTCGAGATAAAAAATTAAGAAAATATTCCAAATTTAAATCAAAGTTTCAAATGGAAAATTACTTAAAGGTATTGAAGAATATAGATGAAAGAAGAAACTTAACCGGATTAGGAATCGGTGCACATAATTTAAATATTGAAAAAGGGAGACACAAAAGACCAGTTAAAGTGCCAGTAGATGACAGAATATGGGACTTGTGCTCTGAATTAGAAGACGAATTTCATTAAAAATATTACTTTGTCAAAAGTTCTCTGAAGCCAGGAACTGAAGGATAACGTGTCAGAATTTCTAGTTGATTTTGAATATTTAACTTCTGAAGATAAATTTACTAAGTTAATGAAATTTGATGACGTGGAAGTAAATTGGAATTGGGGAAAATTTATAACAGAAACTGTATATATCAGAGGGAAGTGAAGGGAAGATATCCTATTCTTTTGGTTCAACTCGGTACACATATGTTTGTATGTTTTTTTTTTTATACAATTCTTATTATCATCTTTATCTGTATGTGTTTGTAAGTGTTTTTTATGCTCCCAACAGGTTTGCTGATGGGGGATCTTTATGATGTAGACTGTGTTTGTACTGTTTTTGTTTTAGATCCATAGATAAAATACCATGGATATGTATGAAATGGTGCAGTTGCAATAAAGGTCATTCATT
Source organism: Hermodice carunculata (assembly GCA_964020975.1). Lineage (NCBI taxonomy): Eukaryota > Metazoa > Annelida > Polychaeta > Eunicida > Amphinomidae > Hermodice > Hermodice carunculata. The sequence goes on from OZ026630.1 coordinate 7,600,874, forward strand.
CATCCAGTGCTCTTCATTGCCAATCGCACATTCTCTGCCTGGAAGAGTGTAGGCCTACTAATCATTTGGAGAGAGAGAGAGAGAGAGAGAGAGAGAGAGAGAGAGAGAGAGAGAGAGAGAGAGAGAGAGAGAGAGAGAGAGAGAGAGAGAGAGAGAGAGAGAGAGAGAGAGAGAGAGAGAGAGAGAGAGAGAGAGAGAGAGAGAGAGAGAGAGAGAGAGAGAGAGAGAGAGAGAGACGCCACGCAGCTTTTGGCGTGTTTGCGAGAAAGCACAAGACCGAGAAATGACCAAAATTTAGTGCAGGCCCTCAGTTCACCGGTCTGGGCTAAATCGACACTTTCCTATAGTCGTAGAACTCTTGCGAGAAACTTGCCTTTTGTGAGCCACTCGACTTTTATTGATTCCGAATTTTATATCGCTGCCATGGAGGTAGAAGAGCTCTAGGCCTGCTTCGAAAACACGGGCGAAACAAACAAACACATGTAGAAATGGGCTTTCCAGCAAATTTTGAAACGGTCAGGTTTTAGGCCAACCTCACGGTATGCTAGACCTAAACTTAGAAAAGAAAGTGATAGTCAAATAAACTCACGTTAACAACTTATCCTGGGGCTGTTCTACGATGGTCGGTGAGCCGCGGCGGCCTGGCAGTCACTAACCTCGAGTCTCGGGTCACTGATGTCAATGGTGAGCGTGATACCAGACTCCAGAAACAAGCTAGAATTTGCGGAACTTCAAATTTCTTGATAAATAAGCATATTTAAGACTTGGAATTTTGATGGTATATAAATTATTCTTCAAGTTATATAGTGTTATGCAAACTATACAGGTCAAGATTCGCGTTTCAGTATATGGGCTGCGCGGTTCGCATCTGCGTCCGCGTTTTAGCATCTAGGCCTACCGCTACGGCGGCACATGACTTATTGTGAGACGTGGTGTTTGATGCCCTCTACAAGTCATTGTGGGAACTCACGAAAATGACCACAATAACGAATCTGCGGTTTCATTTGCGTTTCTGTGCACAGAACGTCATTCCTTCCAATTTTGTGCACGAAACTGGATAAATCTTATAGGATTTTGTGAACTGAATACCGTTTCCGTCGACAAAATCGATAGGATGATTTGACTTTCGTGATAATAATTTACACAAAATTGAAAGGTTACTCGCTTTCGTGGATGAAATGACAAATTTGCACACTAAAGTAAAAACCTTATACCATTTTGTGGACGCAATTCAAAACTATGCGCACAGAAATGAAACAACAGGCTTTAATAAATTGTGTGAAACTGATTGGATTTCGTGATTTTTTTCCCCAATTTCGTCCACAGAATCATATAAAGCTTACAATTTCGTGAAAACTTGTTCAATTCTGTGAATTATATATTAGAATTTTGTGGGAGATTGAGACAAAACTGATAAATTGAAGGACAATTTTCTTGACAGAATTGATATGGCCTTTCTACAGAATCCAAAGTTTTTTTCAATTTCGTGGACTAAATTGGCAGACTTACAGGGTTTTGTGAACAAAATTGGTATGCTTAAACGATTTTGTGGACAAAATTTGTAGCTTTGCTCGATTTTGTGGACGTAATTGATAAACTTATGGATTTCATGGACGTTATTGATAAACTTATGGATTCTGTGGACAGAATTTATATACTTAACAATTCAGTGGACGAAATTTTTCGAGTTTACGGATTTCGTCCACGAAATGGATTAAAATAACCACAAAAGTTATGTTACACTTGGCACCCCATACACCACATAGAGAAATATAAACGGTCCCTTATTTCTCATTCTCTGCATACATTAAACCGTGTTACCACGCTGTCTCATTTTCACTTCACGCAGATTCTCGTTCCCGTTGTCAACCCTATGGTTTGCAAGCTTCATGGTGAAGTTTAGATAATAGTGATATATAAAGGACACGATTTAAATACACAAAAAGTTTCAGCAAAGACTCAGCTGGTATTCTTTATTGCCGATATAATGAAAAGCCTGAGGTGAAGGATTGCGTACTCATCTGGAAACCATTTGTGTCAGTAGAAGAGGAAACAGGAGTTGCTTCAATCTTAACCGAACTTCTACAAATATAAGAACTCAGTAATTGCAGAACCACTGGCTATAATAGATAAGCAGTCACTAAATGCAGGCATCTTTCCTGATAAATGCAAAGTGTCTGAGATGCTGCCAATCTATAAAAAGAAGATGATACACTGCTGAAGAACTACAGACCAAACTCTCCTCTTCTAGCATTTTCGAAACTTTTTAGAAATTGTAATTTATCATTAACTATATTCTTATTTAAACTCACATGAAATGTTTTACAACAGTCAACATGGTCTCAAGGAGCTGCATTCAACAGAGACAGCGTTATTGAATTTATTGATACAATATTGCAAATATTGGATTCCGGGGAAATACCTGCAGCCAACACCTGGACCTATCTAAAGCTTTCGACATTTTAGACCATAATATACGTTTGCATAAATTACAGCATTATGGAGTCGATACTACTCCACTAAACTGGTTCGAAATCTGTATCAGAAAAAGATTACAAAGCGTCCAATTACAAAACATAATGTATGTTCGGATACATTATCTATCTGCACCAGACCACCGCAACAGTGCATTCTAGGACCACTACTCTTCGTCATCTGTATAAATCACTTGACATGTGCCTCTTCAAAATTCAATTCTTTTCTTAATGCCGATGAGACAACACTCATTAACTCCCTTTGCTCCTTCCAGCTGAATGGCATAGATATTGATAATGAATATATAGGAAACAACATAAACTGTGACCTTGAGCAAGTCAATGAGTGGTTAGCTGTAAACAAACTTCCCTTAAATGTACATAGGTCCTAAGGCATGATCTTTCACTTCCCATAACTACATTTTATATAAACATTAATCTCAAAATTAAAGACACCAATACTGAAAGGACTGTCGAGTTGTATTTTATCTATTTATTCCTAGGCCATAGATGTTTAAAAAAACTTCCGTGACGGCCCTAACGATAGCGGATACTTCATCCTTAGTTAAGGTCATCCAGACAGCAAGGTTATCTTTGGTATATTTTGTATGTTTCTGCCAGTCTTGTTTATATTTTATTACCTCATGTTTTTTTAAGTGTGTCACATAAACTGGTTCTGAGTCTGAATCTGAGTCTGAGCTTGAGTCTGAATCTGCTCATGAACAGCCCGGGGAGGAGGGGGAGGGAGGGGGAGTCTGAGCATTACACTGTTAAGGCTACTCGGTACCTTTGGGTTCGTAGTTGATGCCATCTTAAGCTGGGTAATCCCTTATCATAGACATTTAATGTTGGGGCCTCTTATGTTTTCTGTGGAATAATCCATTATGATGAACTAGGTTAAATTCTTTACTCATATTAAAAACATTGGTTATGTTTTCCCATTAATTTTCCTCAACTGCAGAAAGTCCTTCTATGCAAAATATTTATGGTCTTCTAACATGCGATAATTGCGGTATGCACCAGTCTTTTCTCTCAGAAGACCACTTCCCTTGAAAAATTGCATTTTCAAGACTTACGAGAAAACCTTGCTTAAATTTTATGTGATCACAATACAACGAATATTATCCACAACTTCTTTTTTTTTTCATTTGCAACCCTCGGTACATACGGGGGGGGGGGTATTGCTATTGCCTGCATCTGTTTGTGAATCCATTCGTCCGTCCCTCCGCCCGTGTATCCTTCTTCTTGCACGTGATTTCAGAAGAACCAGATAAGCTGGGATCATGAAGCTTTTTAGTAGATGTGTAGCTCTTTTTTAAGTTTATGTCAAGGTCAGAGGACAATTACCTTGGTCCAATTTTAAGGTCACCTACATCAATTTTCTGTGAATTTCTTGCACGCAATATCGGGAGAAGCAGAATTGCTAAGGTCACGAAACAGTTACAGATAATCATCCTTGTAAGGCTCTTCGTCAAGTTCAAAGGACAGTGACCTTTCCCAAATTTGAAGGTCACCAGAGGCTATCTGTTGCAAAAATGTCTTGTACATGAGATATCTGAAGAACTGGATAAGATCCAGGATCATAAGACTTTTACAGTTTATAACTCTTGTGAGGGACATCTTCATTTATTTTCATTCGCATCTACATTGGTCTTTTTTAAGTAATGTATTACTTTGTGATGATATCTTCTGTCATTTTTACAACTTTATTATGCTCAACATTTTTTGAGATGTAGTCAGATATTATTTTGAACTCCAAGGAATGTCAGGACCTGACTCAGTCAAACCAATTCCTCAAATACAACATATTAATGTGCTCTAGTGCTTTACAACAGGGCATTCTGAGGAATTTTGCCAGAGTATCTGTTAACTATCTAAATGATGTACTGAACAATCCTGAGGATCTTGATTGCTATTACAGCTGACTCTCCATATATTGAACACAATAATCTTATCGACTATCTTATGCCATTAATAGTTTTTTTTTTTTATAAGACGTGAATATCCAAGTCTTAATGCCAAGTTTGACCCTTGCTTGATGTTAACTGAACATTTAAAGAAACATAATTTTGAATTTAGCGCCATTTGCATCCAAGATCGATCAAGATTCAACCAACCTTTCATTATTCAATTTATACAGTTACACAGCAATACCTTTTGCAGCCACTTGTACTTCTCATAGTGGACTACTTTCTTATCTTCATGATAACTTTGAAAATCCTTTTAGAGATATTTACACTCCCTACAAAAATTGGGAAAGCTTGTTTATCGATATGTTTGGAAATGGATTGGAACAGAAGATTACATTTTGAAACATTTACCGATCATCTCGAGATGCTAATAATGATATTGATTTATTTTTGAATGACTTCAGACCAACAGTTGAAACGTCTTATGAAACATCAGACAAGATTATTGCTGGAGATTGTAATATTGATTTGTTGAAAATGTACAACAGAAAAAAGTATGCTGACTATTTAGATTTGATGATTTGTGATGGAATCAACCCTAAATTAACTTTGCCAACAAGGATTACTGAGAGATCCGTGGTAATAATCGATCATACATTTTGTAACTTATCACATCATAGAAAGTCTATCACATCAGGAATATCTTTAATAGACATGTCGGATCACCTACCCTCTTTCACTTGTGTTAACACTCATATTGAACTGAATGGCCACCCAAGATAGCTGCAGGTGGAAACAAAAGATCAAAATTCTTTGCACATCTTTATACTTACTAAAATGAAAAAAAACAAATGAAAAATGTAGACCAAGAACTGAGCTCGCATCCGAATAGAAATTATATAATTTTAGAAAATACTACAGAGTTAAAGAAACATACTTACCAAAAAGACTATAAAATTTCCCAAGCACGAACATGAATTTACTGCTTGGATCACTGCCGGCATTTTGAAATCCATTATATATCGTGATAAATTATACAGACAAATGAGCAGTACTGGAAAAAACAATCCTGAGTTCTCTATTACACAGAACCTTAAAACATACAACACTATACCAAGCAGAACTATTCGTCAATTAATGCTACAATTTAACCAGTCATAATTTCAAAAATTCAAAAGTTAACACTAGCAAGCCTAGCATACCATTAGAACAGGTCTGAATATAATTAAAAACAAGAAAGTATTCCTTTAAATGTTTTTATTATTAATGCCACAAAAGTACCAAATAAGGAAACAATTGTTGAACATTTTAATACAATTTTACAAGTCTTGGACCTAAACTGTCAGCAAAAATTGATACATGAAATAAACCATAATTTTTCCTCTATCTAAATGATAACATTGAACATGCTTTTAACTTTACGCAGACAAATTCTGATCACATTGTGAAATTATAAATGATTTAAAACCAAAACAATTCACCGGATATTATGAAGCATCCATGAGACTAATTATAAAATTGATTCCTTTTCTTGCTGAACCTCTCACTCTGATTATAAACCAATCGCTTACAACAGGATTTTTCCCAGAGAAGCTGAAAATTGCCAGAGTGGTTCCCTTACACAAGAGAGATGAAAAGAATGTCTTAGAAAATTATAGACCAATGGTCTACTCCCTGATGTGTCCAAAAATACATAGGATCATCATAATCTTCGTAAAAAAATGGAACACTATGGGATGGCACTGCATTACTTTGGTTTCAAAATTAGCTAGAGAATGGATCATGATTTCTCTTATGTGATTATGTCTCTTCCAAACCATTGCCCATTAAAACTGGAGTTCGACAAGAAACCATAGTAAGACCTCTCCTTTTTATTATTTATACAAATGACATGCACTATGAATCCTCAAAGTTCAAATCAATTCAGTATGCTGATAATACGACCCTTATTAGTCCATTATGTTGTTTCTTGCTTCATAATGACACTGAGCAGAATGAACTTGATGTATCAAATTATATAATTTTTTAATTGAATAAGTTTGTTTACTGGCTTGCTGCTAATAAACTATCATTAAACATAAAGAAAACAAAGCACACGCTAGTTCACGTCTATCGTCTATCAACGACATATAAATTTCAACTTATTTTTTAAAAATACACTTTATCATATTTCTAAAGTGAAAGAATGTGTATTTTTTAGGGTTAACAATTGGGGAACATTTAAATTGGAAGGCTCATGTTAACAAAACAGCAAATAAATTATCTAAGGTTATAGGTATGTTTAAAAGACTTAATAAATATTTTCCAGTTAGTGCTCTGTTTTTAATTTAAAACTCTCCTGTATTCATATGTCAATCTTTGTATTCTTGCCTGGGGTTCCTAATGTGGACGGATTTTCCTTTTACAGAAAAAGCTGTGCGTCTTGTGTGTTCTGAAACGTTTAATGCACATACAGATCCACTCTTTAAAAAACTAAATATCTTAAAAATAACTGAGGTTTTTCAACTGAGATCATTGAAGTTTTATTATAAATATGTTAAAGGTGGATTACCACAATATTTTCACAATTTTTACACAGTTTCTGTGCAGACTCATACATATTTTACAAGAGACAGAGATAATGTTTTGCTTCGTATTCCCATCACAATACCTGTGAAAAATGTCTAAGATATCATGCCCCCTCCCTAATTAAAGCCCTTCCAGTCTGTATTACATAGAAATTTGAAAAAAAAACCACAGTCACTGTGGTTTATCAAATTACATTAAAGGATATTTCATTAACCGGTATCAAGATTTATGCACTGTGCCAAACTATTTTCTATGTATAAACTGATTCAGGAATCTTGATTATCAATTTTAATATTTTGAAATTATGTAAATAATCTGTTTGCCTTCAAGTAACCTCCTTTCTTTTGGTGGCCCCAACAATAGCGGACTTTTGTTCTTAATTGGGGTCATCCAGACGTGCATATTGTCTGTGTTTAAATTTATAAATTTATCGCTGTTTAGTAACAGCTTGGTTACATACTGTATTATTTGTATCTTTATTTTTCAAATAGACATTCTTTCTGACTCTGACTCATTGACTCTAATAAGAGTCTAGCTCAATTTTTAAGTACAGTGACCTTGACCTGATTTCAAGTTCACCAGGGTCAATCCATTCTTAAAAACATGCAAGGAATATTAGAGGAAACAGACAAGTTAGGATCACAAAATTTTAACAGTTGATCATACTTTCGAAAGGTGAATTCAAGATCGAAGGAGAATGCCCTTGACTCAATTTTATCATTTTGAATATAAAATTACACCAGAAATATTGAACACTCTACTAGGCCACAATATAACTCCAATGAGTTTCTACATTTTCACTGCTACCTGGGCCAACCAAGGTCATTTCGGTCCGACTACCAACCCAATCATTCAGGAAGCGTTTACTTCAGATGAAAACCCGGCACCCATAATGTTACAGTAGTTTTACCCGTTACAACCACCTACTATTATTCAACCAAGGCCATGGCAAAACGTGCCTAACATTTTGTTGGTAAAAATGATCGCTTGGAGAATCCCTTTTCCAGCGCATTGAGCCCGTATATGAGTATATTATTGTACGTTTCTCTTTATGCCTGCATGCATGAGATTAAATGTAGCAAGGTAAATTACAAGGGTGGATTCACGGCTCGTTTTTCACAAAAACAGCATGGCAGCGGTCTCTTCAGTCATAGGATAATTAAAATAAGGATCGCCTTTTCCAATTTGTGAATAACAAGAGGTGTGCAAAGAAAATTTGCTTTTGGCATGGACGAATACTTTAAGAGACTAAGACATATCAGCCGCTGATAATCGATGTTAATCATTAAGCTTATGTATCTTACTATGTCTTTATGACGTTAATCTTCCTTCTCGTATGTCACGTCCATGGATGAATGTAGTTCATTCACTCCATGGTACGTCCTTGCTGTACATAAATGTTAGTCTTGTGTCAGTAACGCCTTTTGATGGCAAGACGGTGTGTCTGGTCTTGACAGGAGCGACAACGCGCGTGCATACAAGATCGGAGGCATGGTTCGTCGTATTCAACCAAAATGTTTAGCTGAGCAAAAGAAATTTGCCTGTGACTTAATTGGTGTACATCACTTTATTCTCGTCTTTTGGTTTTACAGTATGACGAACGTCGTCGAGAAATGGCCCTTTAGGACTATTATCATTTCAGCTTAACCCAGGGGACATGCTACAAAGATATTTATACGATGTTTGAGAGGGAATTCCAGAATCCTAAAGGGAAATCCCAAAAGTGTTTTTACCCCCAGACCAGGTGGTTGGTTCATTGCTAAACCAACCAATCAGACCGTGCGCAGTTACGACCTTTTTTTCTGGCTCCTATTCAACCCGCGCGTCAGGCCTCCGCGTTGCAGAAGAGTTATAATGCCCTGTGTGCATCGTATTTTGATTTTTTAATTTCATGAATTTGTTGCGCGATTCCCAGGTCAATGTGTCTTGCCGATAAAAGTGTGTGCATCGGGTAACAACTTCGAACCATTTTCACCGTTACAAAAACAAAGTATGGATTCCATCTCACGCACCAGTCGTGCAATAATGACTTTTGCAAAAAAGTACATGGAATATTGGGATTTTATATATACATGTACTGTCCTTAATATGTCTCTATGATGAGACATTCATGATACTGTGTGATACTCGCACCAATGTACCTGCCCTATGTTTGATGCATTGATATGTAATTATACAAGCGGTTAAGCAAGCCGCGCTTGGAAATCAAGGAGTCGTGTTAGTTTTTCGGCTTGTTGTTCAAAATGGCGGCACCCTTGAAGCGATGGGCACGTTAAAACCCAGCTAAATTCCCTCTTAAACATAGAATAAATGAAATCTTACATGACTGTCTGATTGGAAGTTACGGTGTTTTTTCTCACTAGTGGTCCTTGGTAACTCCCTCTCGGCCATGTAAGATTCTCTATATATCCCTGTGTAACCCGACTATATATAACATTTACCTAGCTCCAGTGCAATATACGGTAAATTAATTTTGTGTTGTACACAATTATAATCATCTGGTCCTGGAAAACATGGCAGCACGAGCTGATTAGGATAAACCATGGTTTCCTCCGCCTCATCTGTACTCTCCCCCTCTTCGGCCCACGTGTGTCACACAGGACCCCGGCGCAATAGCAGTGCTTTTACTGTGTTAATGCAGTCATTTCATTCCTAAATGGCTCATATTGTTTCCAAAAAAGGAACTAAAAAGACCCTGTTTCCATAATCTTAGTTAAAAGCGAAAATATCCATTACCCCTTTTACCGGTGTATTCAACGTGATTTTTATTCCATATTTTTCAGACTGTACTGTACTGATTTAATTTCATACGACTTAAGGCTGTTTTTTCCACTGGATCCGATTTGTTCGATCTGATCCGTGGCGGTTATGGTTGCGCTTCGCTCTCCGTCTTCGTACGCGGTTTTGAAAAAGGTAGAAGTCACTGCTGGATCCATTGTTCACTGAGTTTTCCTATCTTTTTTTGGTAGCGTACAAGATTTAATTTTGTAAATATTAGACAATTTAGTGGTAATGCTGTGTCTTGTGGCTCTTTCGGATCGGATCCGATGCAGTGGAAAAGCAGCCTTGCACAGGTCACTGCACCATTGTCTTCACAGAGCGTTTCCCAGCCTTATTTAGTGTCGAATGTGGCCTTGTTCTTGTCCCAATTGATATTAATTAAATTATGCAGAATCCCAAAGTGATCAACTTAGTCCAGTAATCTCATTCCTAAATGGCTCAAATTGTTTCCCAAAGAGGAACCAAAAGACCTTGTTTCCATGATCTTAGTTAAACCACTGCGACGTTTTGATGCTTTCGTCTCCCAAAAGCACTACGCCACATCCTTCCAAATTAAACCAAAGAGAAACAAAATTCCTACTTACATATATAAATCTAAATTTCTAATATTTTAAAAAGTAATATAGATGGAGATGTCACTTCAACTTCAATTCATGGGTAAATGATACATATGCATCCAATGAGCCATGAACCAATGCTGTAGCATTTTCATTTAAAGGTGGCCTTCTACCTGTTGCCTGCTGCGCGGGCTGCGTGACTGCACAGCACCATGAAGGACAGAGGCCTCGACCGCGCGCTGTACATTTACTGATCAAGTCAGAAATTTAATCAAGCAATCTCATCAATGATTGATTAATATTGTACTTACACCAACTACAATAAACTTTGACAATAACAGTTGGAACCATAGGCTTCAATTACCCCTATTGTCAGTGGTATTTTTCGTCTCTATGACTACATGCTCTTGCTATGTGGTAGCGTGTAGTCAGGTTTTCCCAAAAGACGCCTATGTTTGCCTGATTGCACGGTTGAGAAGATACAATGCATGTCTATTAGCATCATATCAGCGTGAAGGCGACAACACCAATTTGCCAGTTCAGATAAAGTCAACTGATTTAGTCAGATTACTGCTTGAAGGGTAACGAGATCTTTTTGTGCTTCATCGTTGAGAAACTTCAAAGAGAATAGTAGCTTTGTGACACTGTTAAGTGTCTCGTTCACTCGGGAAAGTGCACTTCCCCGATTTAAGTCTGCAGCAATCGCTTTCAAAAATCAGTGCCATGTAGTCGTATTCATAAAAAAATTGGATCGTTCTTCTAGATGCGGGGCCCAGTGGACCCGTTGGTCATTTTTCTGTCCCTGTGTTTGCCATGCCAAGGTCAGCAGGGCGTTGGCTTCTCGTGGAATCGTGTGGAACCTGACTATCCCACTCTAGGTTACAGACTGACATCTGCTCCCGTCAAACGACTGAAGGGCATCCGTCTGGTGATCCAGTGCGCCGCGACCTGTCTCAAAGAACCAAGTTGTAAATCGTTCAACTTTAATAAATTGAGGACATTTTGTGAGCTCAACCAAGATTCCCATCTTCAGACACCGACCGCGCTGAAGCCCTACCCGTGGTACGAATACTATGACAGGGATACCTACCAGGTCAACCAGGTGAGTGACACCCACAGTGTGCACTATTGGAGAAGTACCAATTCACAACATCTGAACATACAAGTGCAAAGTGCAAACGGAAGAGACATACATTATTTAACACGCACCCCCCCCCCCAAAAAAAAAGCACGACCGGCTCTACGGGTGTCTGAGTACCTCATGCCTATGACACCATGCCCCTGTCACAAAATGTTCACTTGTGACGTCAAAAAGGGTACCAGCATTGTTTTCATGTTTTGAAATAGTCGGGGGTGCACAGGGCCCATTTTGGGGGTAGGTGTACACTTCAAGCTATTTTTGGTCTGGCCCTTTTTCCATAAATTAGATGGCTGATCAGAATCCACAGGGCAACCCTTTCAGATCAGTTTACCTCACCATGAAAATCGGCATTATTTCTGGGTACATTGGTGGGTTCGGAGCGACTAAGTTTTCAAGTACTTTTATCAAAATAATTTTAACTTATGCTATTAAAACCCCCACAAAACTGTTTAACTTTTAGTTTGGATATTTTATGTATCCAGTATGACAAATTAAGAATGAATAAGTTTCAAAACATAGTGTTGCTCCATTTTTGAGGTAAAATAATGCATATTTCATGGTAGAATTTCCGCATAATTTTTGGCATGTTACGTACAATGTTTGGTGCATTGATATCAAACATCCATTTGAAACTTTTTTTAGTATCCATCCACATGTCCCTTAGATAATTATAAGAGTCTTTGAACACAATTTAGTAAGCATTTTACCAACACATAAAGTGATAATAAACTTTAAATGCAACCCCTACCCCTTAAGAAAAACAGTAAAAAGTTGCAACATTATGCAAATCACAGGAACTACTTGATGAGTCTTCGTTAAGAGATTGTCCACATTTGCCTGCCTTTCCTTCACATTTGCAGGCTACGCTACATGGAAGCTTAGCCTTCTTGCAGGAGCAGTTTCTCATACACGGACTCTTTAAGCATTTGCAGGTCGTAAGAGTTTGCATGGAGTCTGGAAAGCATGAAATATCCATGGCACGTGGACTGAGGATGCCGTTTTCTTCTTTCAAGCCAAACAGTGTGGGTGCCGGAAGATTTGGATCAATCAAGTGGTCTCGCTTTTGCTCTAAAGTAGCGATGAGGGATCTTTGTATATGGAGTCAAAAAGAATGTTCTGTGGGGGGGGGGGAGCGGGGCGACAACTTATATTCCTGGACTCATTGCTGACAAACAAATGTGCCCTCAATGCAGCAAGGGAGGAGAATTGTTGCCCACCATACATGTACGCTGCCATCAGAAGATTTCTAGCTTCAGTGATAAGCTCTTCACTTTGTACCTCATTGTTTACTTCACCAAAAGGAGCCAATTCAATTCTAATATATCTTTCATGGTATGGTGGAATATGGTTTTAGGTTGCGAAAGTTACAATGATGACTCCGGACCTCTTCATATTTACACCTTTGCTGCCACAATGACATTTCGTTAAATGAATCAATGGATATTCATGACAAGGCTGGAGGTGTACAGAAGCACTTGGTCATGTGAAACAAAATATACAGTGACATTTTCTGTACTTAGGGAAAGTTAATCAAGCATTATAATTTATGTGCATTTGAGAGGAAAAGTGAAAAAATGAATAAAGTAAACAAAAAACAAACAAACAAACAAAATTCACCCCCACTCCCGCACCCCCACCCCTTCCCCCCAAAAAACAAGAAAAAACCCACACACTTGCTTGACCACTGGGTTTTGAAATTGTAGGGTATCCTTAGGACGGGGTGCGATTTATTTTGGGTTTAATAGCAAACACAAATGAGGGAACAGTATTTACACAAGCTTTTTATATGTTTTTTTTTATTGATTGGTTTTAAAAAGTTTTGTCTGCGCTTTTGTTTTCGCTTTTTTTGGGTTTTTTGTTTGTTTTTTGGTTGCCTTATTTTTTCACCAACTTTATGTGTTTCTTGCCTGTTTTGGGATATGAAAACTTAATTATCATAAGTGATAGAATAATCAAATATGTATAAGTTCACATTCAACGCCTTTCCTATTGATCTTTCACGTAAGCTTTACACTAGATGGGTCCATGTGACAATAACAAAAAAAAAATATGGTGATGGGATAATAATAAGCCATCCGTACAGAAAGACATAAGACAGAACATTTATCCGTGGATTCCTGTATTGCCGACGCTGAAGCAGATCAAGGAAACCCGCTTATAAAACGTATTTTGTTGATTTGATTATAAGGTGAAAGGGCGAGCTAGACATTAATTTATTCCTTTGACCGCTTAGCCGCGCGTTCTGTATGGGTGCTGTATTTCTTGATTTTGATATATGAGTCACAGGACGTTTTAGAATCAGGATATGTTATATCTTGCATGCATGATTTTGAAGAAAACAGCATATATATATATATATATATATATATATATATATATATATATATATATATTAATAAAGTAAACACCTCAAATCAATATAATTTTCATTACATTCATTCAGGTTTAAGCTGTTTCTGCGGTAAAAAGCGTGTATGGAGCACTGCTTTTTCGAGTCACTGATACTTGGGGTCATTTGTCAACAAATTTTAGATCTCCATTCTGGTGAGCTTCTATAGGGATGAATGGTCTTGTATTTCAGCGGGCAGACACTCCGTTGCAAAGACAAGCTTGCATTGTAACATCACTGCTCGTACCCAATGCTCTTGTCTACACAAATGATTTTGCGGTAGAATTTACTTCTCCAAATTGATTTTATCCTAGATCAAAACTGAGGCAAGAAATTCTGTTGACTTGGGTATTGCTATAATAATATGACTCCATTCAATTCAAAATAGTTTCTAACCAAAAAACCAAAAAAAAAAAAAACCAAAAAAAAAAAAAACCAAAAAAAAACAAAAAAAAAAACAAAAAAAAAACAAAAACAAAAAAAAAAAAAAAAAAAAAAACCAAAAAAAAAAACCAAACAAAAAAAAAAAAACAAAAAAAAACTTTAAGTAAAGAACTGTTGCAGACGATATTTTACATCCGGGTGCATTTGAGCGATTTTAGCGGGAAAGGGTTATGGAGCTCTAACTTTGTTTTCCTATATATTTTAAGAAATTTTTTTTTGATATTTTGTGTTCAAAGAAATATGGACGAAGTGATAACTAATTTCACAAAGGTGAACAAAATTTATACTTTTTCCATCTTAACAGTGTTAAGAGAAACTAAAATTTAGCCTGATTTCGACAGTCAATAATATATAAAGTCTTCACTAGTGTTGTTTAAAATCTGGAAACTATTTTAGGTTCTTTCTATTCGCAGACAGGCGTAAATATTGATTTGATCGTTTAAAATTGTGTGATTATATTTATTCTGATGCAAAGTACCTTTTAATTCAAGAAAATAGAAACGTACGTCACAACTAGATGCAGCATCTGATTCTGCAACCTAACTTCCCACAAACTGCAACTGAGTATTTTAACTTAAACAGCTCAATTCCTGTGCACTTTACCTTTCAGTACTTTATTTTTTTAACATTAACCAGACGAAAAGGAACTAATCCTTATTGAAGCCAGTGGCACTTCGAGGCATGTCCCATGTTAATAGGTCCCCACATGTAGTGTTCAAAGTTGTTAAAACCGAATCTAATTTGATATACGCAGAATATTTAGCACAAATGAATTGGTTCTGCCTACTATTATCACTTTATGGGTACATTTATTTACCCAGCTGGAGATTTGTGTCTCGTGGCCAATTCTATGATCCATGAACTTTGAAACTTTATTGCTGCATCAAACATACAGACGTGATATTATGCAATATATACAACCATCCACACATATACACACAAGCTACATTAACATCACATTTTGACAAAATCAAAAGTATACACGATAATAGAATAATAAGAAGTATATACATAAAAACCCCTGACTGGAAAGAAGAAAAAAAAATCACTGTTCCTGATGCGTCATTGATGTTGTTGGTATTTTATGTTCAAAAATTAGAAGGGTCCTCTCTGCTCCATGAGGGCTGCAAAGAAAATTTCAATATATTTTATTTTTTCTATATCGTCTAACTTAATCAAAAAGGTAAATTTATCATTATTGTCTAGTTATGAGAATGGAGGGAAAATATCGGCCATTTCCAAGAATAGTTTTTTTCTCTCCTTTTCATATTTTTTGCAAAAAATGATGACATGTATTTCATCTTCCAATATATTGCATTTGTCACAAAGTCTTTCTTCCCTAGGTGTTTTTTGTTTTCTTCTATGTCTACCTGTTTCGATTTTAAAATTATGTGCGCTGATTCTAAAACGTGTTATATTTTTTCTGATATATCGATCTTTTATTGCTAGTAAATATAGTTGTCTTTTGAATTCTTTTTTAAAATTAGTGTAGGTTCGTAACTTTTTATCAGCTCCTGAATTAACTCTCATATCTTCTTTCCACTGTTCCAAGAAATATTTTCTAATCTTTGATCGAAATTTTAATGTCGGAAAATTGTCTGTCAATAGGCCGATATTTTCCCATATTTGTGTAAAACCCAAATTGCAGAAACTGTCTCGTATTACTGTTATCCATTGAAATTTTCCCGTATGTATATTTTCTGCATTGCAAAGAAAACCGTCATAAAGTAATGATTTTGGTTCCATGTGGACTATTCGTAACCAGTTTTTACACATTAGAGAAAATATTTTTAAAGCTAGAGGATATTCACCAAATTCACTCAATACAGCAATTTTGGTTGATTTTTTATGCACACCCAGACAAAACCGCAAAAAACTAAAGTGAACTTTTTCAAAAGGAAAACAAAGATATTGGCTGATTTCTCCCTTTGAAAAACATTTGGCTGCCGATAATATATATATATATATATATATATATATATATATATATATATATATATATATATATATATATATATATATATATATATATATATACATACATACATACATACATACATACATACATACATACATACATACATGTAAAAGAACTAATTAGATGCTGTCCATAAAGTACCTGTGAATAACAGAATTCCTGGCACCGGTAAAAACCAGAAAATATATTTGTCTTCCACAGCAGGCTTCAGCAAATAACTCAGATGATATAAATAATAATGGTTTTACATTCTATTTCTGTGCTTATTAAGCCACAAAGATGTCCAAAAAGTCACTGTGAATTACAACACTTATGCTTTGATGGTACTATTTGTGACTGAGGATTTCCGATGTTGACGTCTACCCAGAGGTCCAGTGCATGGTCTCTTGGCTTAAAGGGCAGGCGTAGGCAGCTCCCGGCAGTGAGGTACAATGACTAGAATTGCACTGACACTTGAGATACATATACAGTGGTCCCCAGCGTGTAAGACCCCTCTCACCAAAGGTCACCTCTCTGAAAAGACCGATATTCTAAGCAAAAAGTGTCATATTCCTATTGAGGCCACTAATCTGAAAGGCCACTTTTGGGATGCATTTAGGGTGGCCTATACGAAGATTTCAAAGGAGAATGTATGATCATACTATGGAGCAAGTTACTTAGCAGACGGGTTCTGATGGACTGGGCTAATTCAATTTGCATGCAAAATGATTGACTGGTTGATTTTATTTTACTCATATGTACACACTTTATCAAACGCAATCTATATTTATATATGCACTAAAATAGCAAATATACCTCAGAGAACCCAAAAGGCGTGTTACAATAAAGATATTAAACAAACATTGTGACCCCATTATTGAACCATATGTACCATGAAATGGGAGCACTAGAAAGCGGAAGGTTTTCAACCAATCGTTTATTTCCATAGTGGGCCACCACGGATAAAATATAGCAATGGATGGAAAACAAGAAAGAAAACATCACCAAATGAGAATATGGAAAATTAGAATATGACTTTTGTAGAAATATGTAATCAAGAAAATATATGAACTCTCTGAAAATATAATAACCTGGACTATTAATTATAAAAGATTTAAAAAAACGCAAAAAGTGGCAAGAGTCGAGAAAGCTGTGAAACACCCGTATTTTAATGCTACAATTCTCGCCATGTAAAACTGCATACTTTTGTATTTGAAAGTACTCGACGATTTATAGGCTTTAATATCATGAGGGAGATCATTCCAGAAATGTGTGGCATTAAACACGAAATTTTTCATGCCCTTGAGACCTACCGTGTGGCATTACAAAATTCAGAAAGCTGTCTCGAGTTTGATGGTAATGAGAGTCCGATCTCAATTGACATTTTGTAAATAAGCTGGAGCCTTCCCATGAAAAATGTTAATTGAGAGCTTGTTATTCTCAAGCCATTATAGAATGATGTGAAGTTCTGAATTTAAAGAACTTTTTCTCAGAGATGTTTTTATCTGCATATAAAAATAAGTTGTATCTGTGGAGTGGGCAGATCTGAACCTGCGCAATAGCTTGGAGGTAGATATCAGTAACCAGCTTGTATATGTCCTAGACGTGAGGATGTGTATTGCTGGGAAGTTCAATTAAATTAGCGTAACTTGAAATTCCCCCAGCTTTTGTTTGTATGCCATAGGATTTACCTGTAACACAAGCCCAGATTTTGAACTGTAAATGACACCTCTTTCTATAATTGGTTTGAAGATATTCGAATTAAATATTCTAATGAGTTCCTAATTTGCATAAATTCAAAATGTTCGACTTTTGTTTGTGGTTCACTGGATGAACATACAGCACAACCTATGAATTGAAGTTGTAATGACACTTCTATCTTCAATAGTTTTGAAAATGATAAACTTTGAAGTGTCAATAATTTGCATAAACCTGGATTCTACAAATATTAGAATGTGTCCAGTAGATGCGCAGCCACAACAAATGTACAAATGGACGTAACATTCGGCCGCTATGTTGAGTACTTTAGAAGCCAGATGGGATTAAAATTTTCAAATGGCACCAATTTGCATATTTTCCAACCAGTTTAGTCTTCTGAACGACATGCAAAACGTCAACATAGAAGCAATATCCACACCAAATTGTAAGTTTCTGTATGGTGTCTGAGTTCAGGGAGAATGTTGTGTATAAAAGCCCTCAGAAAATAAAGGGGGGGGGGGGGAAGAATATTGGGAAAAACAACAGGACTTAATACACCATCATGCCAGATACCATAAAAAAAAACATTTGCAGCGTCTTATGTACGTAAAACGGCAAAGGTGCACTGTGAGATGGTAGATGATATAATGTTATGTAGATATGCACAACCACACTCACTGTTTCTACCTTATGCGGGCCATTCTGTGCATGACATGTTTTACCTTCTAGTTCTTTTTATCATTTGAACTTTGTATGAACTGATGGAATTGGTCAATAATTGATTACATTCTTAGTGTCCAGGAATTTTTTCTTAAAACGATATAATGACCTGAGAGTCGAAAGCCTCCAGCATAAAAATAAAAATTAAAATCAGCGGTGTTAATGGATGAAGTAATGCCAGTCACCGAGTTAATCAGAAGCTAAATCAGAGGCTTGTTTAACGTTTTTATTCGGAACACATTCTTTTCCTTTTAATCTTATTATGATTTTAATTGCATCTAACAGCTTCGGGAACATAAGCTGGGTTAGCTCAGATAGTCGAATGTCCTCTACATATCTCTCATAAGCATTTGTCGATTACGATTAAATATATATTTGTTACATCTTCAATTTTGTTCTGAGTTCTGCATAACCTTCATATAAACTATGCCGGAAATATCTCTATCTCGATTCTTGGGGGGGGGGGGGTGTTGTTTTATTTTTTTGTTTCTTTGTTTTTGTTTTTTTTTTTTGTTTTTTTTGTTTTTTTTTTTTTGTTTTTGTTTTTTTTGTTTTTTGTTTTTGTTTTTTTGTTTGTTTGTTTGTTTTTTTGTATAGTCCTAACACAGTTGGAACTGTCCTTATTGCCTACACAGTCAATTCATAGGGCGGTCATGTTCGGGTACTCGTACAATGTATAGTTTTCAATCGGCGTATCTGGCAGTTTCCTGTCTCATACCCCTTAATCCACACATGGGTATCGTTGTTTTGGTTGAACTCTGTCTCGTTTCTTTCATAGTGTCTTCAGTTTATCAAAGTTTTATGTTAAAATGTAGTGTAGCAAATCAGAGATATGGGGTCCAGCACGAGTGACATAAATATATGGGCTTTTCTGATACAGGTCAACTTGCCATTTTGCTCTGGGGAAAAGCCTTTTAGTAGCGGGGCACGGGCACTTAACCGAACACTTCATGCTATTTTTGGTTTTCCTCCAGAATATGAATTATAGCACCACAGTGTCTTAGAATCCAGAGGGCAACCTACTCAAATCAGTGTACCTCATGCTCTAATCAGCCCTTTCCATACATGGCATATAACAATTTTTTCAAAAACTGAATATTTACCGATGTCTCCTCATGTGACTCATCTGTGAATTAAAAGATATATTAAAGTTGACTAAAATGATGGAACAAAGTTGTACTGGTGTTATAGGCTTCCCAAGATATGATTCTGGTTCAAT
Source organism: Hermodice carunculata (assembly GCA_964020975.1). Taxonomy (NCBI): domain Eukaryota; kingdom Metazoa; phylum Annelida; class Polychaeta; order Eunicida; family Amphinomidae; genus Hermodice; species Hermodice carunculata. Next base: position 7,620,732 of record OZ026630.1, read on the forward strand.
AATAGCTAAAACGAGTAAAAATATGGCGCCTTTAGGGAGAAAATGCTTTAGAATTCAGCCTATCATTTTCAATAAACTTGTTGTTTCACACGATACTTATTAAATGTTCCTATAGTTTATGTGTTGCTGCTCAAACATATTGTAGCTAACCAGGGTCACCCCCAAAATAGTAATGGAATAGCTGTAAAACTTTACAGATGGTTATTTTTGTACTGGATTTACCCCTACCCCCTTAACGTAGAAAAACGCCTCAATGCAAAGACAATGTACATTGTGTTCTACATTAAGCAATAGTAATAACAGTTGAACAGATTACCATATTGACTTCTCAAATCACGTGTTTACAATTTTTAAATACAGTCCAGGGGTGACTGTTGACCTCAGGTTGACCCTGTAATTTGACCCTACCTGGATTAACCTTTCGAATTTTTTCCAGTTTAAGTTTCAGTTTCTATCTCAGTGCAGCAGCTTTTCATTAATTGCGAATACGCTTTGAGCAGCTAGTGTAGGGATACTGTCTGTGTGCAGCATCTGTAAACCAATTATCCCACATATCCCCATTGGGTACATGTAGGTATATTTACAAATATACTGAGCTCAAAGTGTAAATAAATAATGATACAATGTAAGTGCAAAAGTACTAAACTGATCATATACTTGTAAAGGAGTTAGTAACAATTTTATCGAAATATATGCTTTTAAAGATAAGTTATATATTTAGCAATTATGACAGGATGCAGGGGGAAGAAAAGATAAATATAAATTTTCAATTTGCCTGAAGTAATAAAAATTGAATAAAGTTAAATCAACCTGAAAATAAAGTCTCGTTAAATATTTTCCAAAACCCAAAGTGGTGTTTCACTGAGAACGAGAATTTATCAAGCCTCCTGTCTGACGAAAATGTAAATATATATATATATATATATATATATATATATATATATATACACATATATATATACATATATATGTATATGTATATGTATGTGTATGTGTATATGTATATGTATATATATATATGTATATATATATATATTACATGGTGTGCCAACTTGTCAAACTATATGATAAAAACATTAATTGTCTTTTATATGCTGACTATTTAATCTTAGTATCTGAAATCGAATGTGGACTACAAAATTGTTTAGATAAATTACAACAATATTGTGTAGATTGGAATATGACGATTAATATGCAAAAATCTAAGGTGGTGATTTTCAATAAATCCGGTCGAAAGCTAAAACGATGTTTTACGTTAGGAAACGAAACCCTCGAAGTAACACATACGTATTGTTATTTGGGCATAGAACTGAAAACTGACGGTTTCTTCAGTAATGCAATCAAAATTATCTCAAATAAAGCAATGAAAGTTGTCGGTAGACTTAAAAGATTATTTTTCAATACACAAATAACTATACCAATACTCTTACGTTTCTTTCATACCTTAGTTTCACCAATATTATTATACGCAAATGAAATTTGGGGACCATATATATATATATATATATATATATATGTGTGTGTGTGTGTGTGTGTGTGTGTGTGTGTGTATGTGTGTGTGTGAAAAAGGTCTGTAATCCATGTAATATGTAATAACCCCTTGGTTTATAACGCTTTGTATATATATATATATATATATATATATATATATATATATATATATATATATATATATATATAAATGCCAAAAAACATGAAAGAACACCATACATACAATACAATTCAAAACAGTATACAGTTCATGCAATATATCAAGGGTCAAGCCACGAGGAACAAAAAAAAAAAAAAAAAAAAGTCGTGCATTTTCTGTCGGTCTTTTGCTTGACCAAACGATCTGATTGGTCTCCTTATCTTATGTCAAAGTTCAAGCTCTCTGGGACTTGGAGGTGTCACGCACTACACCACTCACAAATGAAATAAAACACACGCTTGAAAAATAAGGGGGAGGTGGATGTAAAACAGATCGACGTGCAGTCACTTGCACTGACAATATTATTCTTACGGGCCAAGCGGCCACTTGAAAGACTCATCATGTCATCGAAATTGCCCGCCTTTTAAAAAAGAAGGGGATACATGTGAACATTATTATTTTTCATAACCAATGTTAATCAGTGTATCGTATTTTCGTCTCTTCTTTCTCTTTCTTTTTCTTCCTCTCTTTCCTTTCTTTCTTGTTCTTTCCTTCTCTGTTTCTTTCACCCTTTCTCCCTTTCGTTCTTTTGTTTGCTCTCTCTTTCAATATTTCTTTCATACCTTCTGACTTTCTTTTCTCATTAAAGTGTATGTGTCCACACACACGTTTCTGTTTTTTCCTAAAATTCTTTCTTTCTTTCTTTCTTTCTTTCTTTCTTTCTTTCTTTCTTTCTTTCTTTCTTTCTTTCTTTCTTTCTTTCTTTCTTTCTTTCTTTCTTTCTTTCTTTCTTTCTTCTTTACTAGCAAATTTGTCCAACACTTTTCTCTGACACTATTACACATATAAACTCCAAACTTGGCATAATTGTACCTTCATACAAGGAGTTGAGCCTTCTTATAAAGAAGGAATGAAGATGTTAAAAATTTATGCAAATTAGGGGCATTTGAAATTTTCAATCTGGAATATCTTCAAAAGTATAATAGACAGAGATATCATTCCAATTGTACTAGAGGGTTATTGACCATTGGGCCTCTAATGAATTTAAAACAAAAGTTGGAGCAATTAAAATTATGCTAATTAGGAGCATTTGAAATTTTAAATCTTTCTTGAATATCTTCAAAGGTATTACAGATAGAGATATGATTTCAGCTTCTATTAGGGTTTATTGACCATTACGCATGCAATGAATCTAAAACAAAAGCTGTAGCAATTTAAATTATGCTGATTAGCAGCATTTGAAATTTTAAAACTTGAATATCCTCAAAACTATTATAGATAGAGATGTCATTTCAACTTCGACTAGCGGGTATTGGCCATTGCGCATGTAATGAACCTAAAACAAAAGCTATAGCAATTTAAATTATGCTAATAAGCAGTTTTCAAAATGTCTTCCACGCTATAATAGATTTATACCATAACTTCTTTGTTCTTTGTTCTCAGCAGTGATTTATTCTACATGAATTAAGAATAAATCACTGCTTCAAACAAAGAAGCCGGACTACTTGTATTACGTGATGTAGCACGTGGCACAAGTAGCCTGACTCTTTCTTTGTGAAATTCCTGGAAACAATGATAAAATAATGGAGATGGAAAAGAATGATCAGTATACATAAGTGTAACACTTTAATAGTAGGCATTTTAAGGAATTCAGAATAATTATCTATCCGGGAATTGTTATTGGAAACGAGGTTGATCTGTAATGAAAAGCATTGACATGCAAGTAACTAGGTATTGTCAGCATGCTCCCATCTGTGTATAAAGTGTTTTAAAATGAAAGTCGCATTTGAATACTACTTGCTTATGTCCATACCAAAATACCCAGACATCTTGTAATAATAACTGGAAGAAATTACGTGTTATTTTAAAGCCAATGTAACATATAGACGGATTTGTCAGTGGCGAGTTCCTTTCTGATGATTTAATTTCTGTTTTCTTGCCAAGCTTCAAAAAGACGAACAGCCCATGATGTTTTTTACGACTATTTATGGGAACCTGCCTGGTCTGTAATTCTTTTATTTCCGAGTCTTGTTTTGACCTTTCAAATCGGCTGCTAGCATTGGTCTCATCTGGCGCTGTATTGTCATCGGACGATACTGGTTCTACCTCGGGTGTGTGTGGCGTCCTTGTCGCAGACACAGTTTCCCAGTATTTCTTAGCTCTTTGCAATTGGTCCATATCAGCAAGGGACAACTCATCGTCACTGAACTCCCTAGTGGAAGTTGGCCATAATCTCTGACCACATTGTAACTAGTCTTCATCACTGGAGTTCCTGCAATATAAATTTTCTATATAAAGGGTGTGCGCTCTGATTGAAGTTTGCAGAAAATCTATTGAAAAACTGGATATTGCGGGAAATGTTACAGAATTAGTAAATGTAAACAACTCTCTGAAATCGACACGCAGTATGGGGTACTTTCCGCACTGACTGGCAAAGGCAAGCGCTTGCGACCTGTTCGTCAAAAGCACGGATGCGAGTGGTCGGCAAAAACAATAATGGTCAGTGCGGTTAAAAAACACAGGATTCTGGCTAGGAATATAAATGGAGGTGAAACCTGTCAGCTGAGATGCACACGTCACGCGAAATGTTGGCGTCAATGCTGCATTATTTTGACTGTAAAATTGCGTTTTGTCGCTAATTTTACCAGGGTATACAAAAAGTGTCCATCACATGAGTACTAAAACCACAGTCAGATTAACCTTCATCAAAATGTTGGAATGAGACACCACAAGTTAGGGTGATTTATTCTGAAACCCTGCATTTTAAATCCCGGAGCTTCGCTGATGATGATTTTGATGAAGGTTAATCTTACTGTGGTTTATTGTTAATTATAAATCCCTCCGCTTCGCTCCGGGATTTAAAATGCAGGGTTTCCGAATAAGTCACCCTAACTCGTGGTGTCTCCTATTCAGAGATGTCATTCCAACTTCTACTCCTGTGTTATGGGAGAGTTATACATTGCCATACCAATATGCTTTGAAGACACACTCACTGATTTGCTATGCAGCAAATCATCTTTTCTAGCTTCTGTCTGTTTTGTCTCTCGGTGGATTGATTGATTGGTTGATTCATTTATTCATTCATTTATTGCATAGATATGCTTTGTGCATCACATTTTGATGAAGGTTAATCCTACTGTGGTTTTAGTATTCATGTGATGAACACTTTTCTGAAACTGTCTGCAAGAATATGTTATTGCACTCAATGGTAGGATCTGCTTGCATGTCTGAGTACAAATCCGGAACAAATTGTGTTCCCCCTTCTCAATAACATTTTTTGTTGACATTATCAAATTATCACGGAGAACATTTCCTTCGCACACAGAGAATCTTGAGAGAAGTTTGAAAAATGTCACAAATCACTGTCTGGTGAAGAGAACGTTTGGTGGAAATCCATAATTTTTCAAATCAACTTGAGTCTCTTTAAAATAACAAGCCACATTATTTTCAGTGAAATATAATGAGTGGTCTTGTTTGGTATAGTTTCGAGTTGTTTTTGAAAAGTCACTTCATAACACAAAGCTTTCCCTGTTTCCCTTGGTAAAACGTTGTAGTCCCCTCAGACCAGCCCCAGCCATCTAACACGGCGAAATTTATCTGGCTTTTTTCACGTTTGCATTGTACTTTGGTAAAAGTTTGTACTATATTCTGGCAAACGCACCGAGCTGAATGGAATTGTTACCAGTTGCTTCCACATACCTGTTATGGATGGAAGTGAGACCAAAGGTGTGCCCATTTCCAAAGAATATATATATATATATATATATATATATATATATATATATATATATATATATATATATATATATATATATATATAGATATGTGTGTGTGTGTGTGTATATATATATATATATATATATACATATACATATGTGTGTGTGTATCCTGCTTTGTTGGGCTCCGTTTTGTGTTTGGGCGTGTGGTATAGCGTTTCTCCTAAACAAAAATTCTAAATTAGTCTTAGACCGATAACTGTTATGAAAATCATTACTTAAATAAAAAAAACAGAGTATTGAATAGCTGTTCAAAATATACTAGTTTTGGGATTCACTTGACACGTGTTGACAAAAATTAAAACAAATCGTTTTGATATTGGATTTCTCATACTTAGTACTGTTGTGTCATTAGGACGATGGTGAGGATATTGGCGATAATGGTAGAATGTCCATGTGCTCACCAATACACACATATATCCATGCTTCGAATTTGCAGTGCAACGACATGTTTACAGTGTAATGCATGGCACCCCTGGGGCAGGTGGAGCTTGAACTTTGACATAAGGTAAGGTGACCAATCAGATCGTTTGGTCAAACAAAAGCCGACAGAAATACACGACCAAATGTCCCTGAAAAGATTTGCGTGGTATTTGCATTGAAAAAAGCTATTTAATCTTATTTTGCGGAGACAAACATAGGATTTTATTTCAATCTGGCGTGACGTTCACATAATACGAGGAGAAACAACCACACCGTTTTGCTTGAAAGTTGCCGAAATGAAAGTTCAGGGGATATTTGCGAGAGCGATGTCAGCCGGTTCAGACTCGAGTTTCATATATGGATGTTTACTATAATATAATGAATGGTGGTTTACGCTACAGTGCGCGCATGCAGTTGCCCGCGGCCTGCTTCAAGCGTCTCTGAGCCTACAAACACAAACGTTTCAAAGGGGGATGCCAAGGTCTGGCACAAAGTGGTGAAGTGAGCATGTTGCAGGTTACTCACTCCTTTTTCGATGCTAATAGATAAAAAAATTAATAAGTGCTTAATAAGAGTGACCAAATGTAAATTACAGTGCGGATTATGGCAAATGAGATGCATGCGGCAAGGATCGACCAGATTGAGAGGATGTGTCGCAGGGGTCAAGTAATTATTGCATGTTACGCAACTGGGTCCCGACGGGTGAAGTTTCGAAGTTTGGTTCACTTATTATGTCTGAGTGCAAACCCAGACATTTCGTTTTTCCAAGAATTGTTTTCTTTCTTTCTTTCTTTCTTTCTTTCTTTCTTTCTTTCTTTCTTTCTTTCTTTCTTTCTTTCTTTCTTTCTTTCTTTCTTTCTTTCTTTCTTTCTTTCCCTCTTTCTTTCTTTCTTTCTTTCTTTCTTTCTTTCTTTCTTTACGACCAGATTTGTCCGGAGTTTTTCTCGGACACTATTATTCCGACAATCACCAGACTTACCATGATGACTCACCTACCAGTGAAATTAGGCACCTGGGTTGGAATAGTCATGATGTTCAAAAGTATGCAAATTAGAGGCAATTAAAATTTCGAAAGCTGCATATCTTCCAAACTATTTCAGATAGACACAAAGTGCTAACCTACACATATAGGTTTGAGACAATTGGTAAATCCAATATCATACAAACAAAACTTGAGGAATTTTAATGTGAGCTAAGTTCACTGAATTTCTCCCCAATCCATGTGCAGGCATTGAACTGCTTGTTGTATGACCTATTGCTTGACCTCTATGGTGGTTGGCAACCATTTTGCATTCATAATTAATAAGCTTGAACCTGTCTCACAGGCAGCTTTCTATCCATGCATGCCAGGTGTATGCTTTGGAAGTTAAGGTCTTGCAGCAAAAAAGGGGGCGGGAGAGACTCCCAACAACTGTATAATGAGGCTTTTAATAAAATACAGAGAATCTCTTTCTGTTCATGCAAGAAAAGATCGACTTCATGCTGCCATATGTACCTGGCAGGCTGTAGTTTCGACAAGAGCTGCACAGACCTGTCAGTGCACCATGACTGAAACTGGTGTCCTAACTGGACTGTTTTGTTTGAGGCAATGTCAGTCTGCTCAGCTTATCAGTCCCAAGGGAACACAGGCTCCAGACTTCCAGGGAGAACAAGCCTGAGTGTACCCTCGGTTAGAAATAGACTGCATACAGAGCTGAGTCGGCCAGGCCTAGGAGGGTAGAATTTGTGTCATCTCAGTGGAGACTTTTGTGTCTTTGTTTTCTTGCAACCTGTGAGATGAAGCCTTTTCTTCATAGCCAATACTGACGCAGTATAGTGCTTGTCTTGGTTCACAGTTACATGTATATGCAGTTTCTTGGCAGCTTGTGTTAAAATTTGTTTATGTAATAAAGGAAGAAAGACAGTTTGAATTGCATGTATACACATCCCCTTGAATTACAATCTGTATACACTGTACATATATATGTGCATGTATGAACAATGTATATATACATGCACACATACTCATCCATACTCCCCAGAAGGGCTGACCCCCTCAGGATTGGGTACTTTCCTCTGGTCCCAAGGATGCTCACTGTAGAGAGGCTTCACTGTATTAGTAAACACTGGAATTTTCTTTCTTTCTTTCTTTCTTTCTTTCTTTCTTTCTTTCTTTCTTTCTTTCTTTCTTTCTTTCTTTTTTTCTTTCTTTCTCTCTTTCTTTCTTTTCCTTCTTTCTTTCTTTCTTTCTTTCTTTCTTTCTGTCTTTCTTTCTTTTCTTTCTTCTTCACAACCAAGTTGGTCTGGAGATTTTCTCAAGCACCTTTTTTCTGAAAACCACCAAACTTGCTATGGTGACTGACTTAGGCTGTGAAATTGTGCATGTCATTTGGAATAGTCATGATGTTTAAAAGTATGAAAATTTAGGGGGAATAAAAATTTTAAAAGCTCCATATCGTTGCAGATACTCAAAATTTCAATGTGCATATAAAGGTTTGTGACACCTGCCAATATAATGGACAGTATAAGTTATGTAGAATATCAAAATATGCTAATAAGGGGCTTTGAAAAATTTCAAATTTGAACATCTCCAAAACTATGACACATAGACATGCCATTTCAACTTCAATTTATACGTTTGTGGCAATGCCGTATTAAATGAACCATGAACCAAGGTTGTAGGATTTTAATTTATGCAAATAGGCTTAACATGCAAAATGTAAATCTTGAATAGCTTCAAAACTATTATAGAAAGAGGTGCCATTCCTACTTCAATTTTGGGTTTGTGGCAAAGCTTTATCCAGTGAACCATAAACCAAAGTTGTAGGTTTTCAATTTATGCAAATTAAGCAAATACACAAAATTAAAATGTTGAATAGCTTCAAAAATATTAAAGGTATTAGTTTCATTCAAACTTCCTTTTATAAGTTTGTGCCATGGCCACATCCAATGAACCAAGAACCAAAGTTGTAGCATTTTACTTTATAAAAATTAGGCTAATACACGAAATTTAGATTACGTTGAACAATGGCAAAGTGTAACATTTCAAATTGTTCTCATTTTGACGGCACCCAGACATATTTGCCTGGAAGCAAATCGTCTTTTCTAGTTATTACCTATACTTACTCATTTCCAAGCTGTCATCCAGTGTATTTCTCCAATGGCAAAGAGTGCCTTTCCCTGTCCTTTTCTTCAGCAATGGAAGACCGCTGAACTTATGTGCGTGCACCCTTTAACAAAAAACATACATCTACACACACAGAAGTATACACCTTGCGACCATGAAGTCAGGCATAGCACCGCAACGTACAGCACAGAATTTCCCTAACGCCGTCACTTTTTCCACATAGTTTGATTAACATTATGAAATGATACACACCGGAGAAATCGTAAGCGCTTCGTTTTCCAAACTCAACAAGGAAAATGTTGGGTATATATTTCTTCACTCCAAAAATGTTTATGTAGCACCAAAATATCACAAACGGAAATTTAAGTCAACACAACAACGCTAAATTAATTCTATTGGACAAGCATTTGATAAAATAAGCCAATCAAGCAGAATATTATCAGGGTTATAAATAAATAATAAGTTGTCATTCCTTGTACAAACCACACTGAAAAAGATTCAGATATATTTACTCAAAATAACACGAGCTCAGGCGGTTGATTCTGTTATCCCTGGAACTACATGTACCTGCAAAACATGGTGTCACAGGGTAGAAAACACCCAGTTATGTAAAATAACTAAGGTACACATTGAATAGCAGTTATTTAGGCTATAGTAGGACTGAAAAACGGGAACATTGTCAAACATATATGAATCTGTAAAGTGGGCAATTTCTGTTTTTTTCAGTTAATTTCTGTTACACTTACAGCAATTTTAATGGTACACATTTCTGAGTATTCGTTAATGAACGGTAACTTTGTATATTTTGAAAACCCATTGTATGCATTAGCATAATATACTTTATCAAACATGCTTCGGATGTCACTTTTACTAGATTTAGAAGATATCAACGTATTATTTTTGTATAGCTTCTGACAGGGACAGATAATCGGAGAACATTTCTGTATCGGGTATTATATGAGTATGTTGTTGTCAGGGCCAAAACGTGTTCTCAAAATGGCCAGGAAGTTGGTTATTTTAAGGGCTTTGATTTATATGTCTTTACGTTCAAGGGTATTCAGGGTCTTAAAAAAAATTCTGTACGTGTGGGTGCTTTGCTGCTGCATATTTTATCACCTTTTTATAAGGTACACGTTCTTTCGGAAGAATGAATCTAGGCCAAAAGTGAAAAGTTGAGATGTGACAAAAAGAGAGTTGTCTACAAGGAGACACAGTGCAGTCGGTACATCTAAACACAATCTCTTGAGTGTGCCGGTGCCTCAGAAGACTTTTTGGTAATTTTATATACTGGGATGTCTACAGAAGCTTTTGGTGAATCTGTGCACCCTATTTAAAGATTAGATTCATCTACCCCTTTTAATTTGAGTATTATTAATTTTGATAGATATATCAACATGTAACTTTTGTTGGAGAAAACTGAGCAATAATGTATTTAGTTTTTGAAATGTATGAAGATAGTCAACAAACTAATGAGTAGTCCCGTACTTTCTTATTTCATGTTTTTGGACAGATTTTGATATGTTGATCTGTTGACCCCGAAGAGATAGGCTTCAATTTAATTATGTCATAGGCGTGAAGGATTGCCTCAAGGTCATGAGAGACAAAGTGCATAACATTCATGCAGATAAAAAAAAACGCCGGAAAATGTCCAGGAATCTATCCTTTTCGCACTCCAATGGTGATAGATAATGCTTTAAATACACCATCTTGCTCAACAAATTTAGTTCCATCTAAGTGTACTGTCACGTGCATGCCTATCACACAAACGTACTGCTTGGCGTTCCACAAAAAATTCTCTGGAAGAATAAGATACTGTGGCACTATATTTTTTCTCTATCATTTCGAGCCAAAGATTGTTCAAAATTTTGTTGCAAAAGAGTACATCAGTGGATGTCAATTTACAGAAAAGACAAAGATTGGCATTTTTTCAAATATCGGTTCAACCTTTACATCACCCATGTATGTTTCTAGAGAGTATTATTCTACATTCCTATTTCCAAAACTCTTGATTGCTATTGATTATCTTGAAAAGTTTACTGCTTTGCCATGCCCAAACAAAAAATATGATGGTCAATGTTATTTATGCAAATCAAAAGAGCCGGTGGAATTCATTCTCCTACAACCATAACCTAAACCTTGTCTTTTGGTCCTATATTGGCGTATCTGAATTGCTTTATTACTCATCTATACTTTGGCATTACATATTCCAAGTGGTCGGAAAATTGTCGAGAATGGCTTGCATTTCCTTATATGTGTCGGTGGCAAATGACTTTGAAATTCCTTTTTTTTCGAAGTCAAATGCCATGCAAACGGACATGGTTTCATTTAAATACCATTATGGACATGTTATTTTGCAATCAGAAATAATACGTGAACTTATAAATGATCGATTGATATTGCATCATAACATTAATATTGGATTTTTGCTATTATTTCCGCATGCATTCTTCCATAATAGCTCTTTGTACGGAATTTGACGGCCAACGCATTAAACAGTTTGTGAGGAAATTGCGCACTTAATCAAATTATGTCATTGCGATCGGATGTGAATAAAAAATAACTTGTCAGTATGCGGCTGTCCAATGAAGGAACACGATTGTAATTTTAGGTTTAATATGACAGTAAACAGACAGCCATGCTACGTATGTCTGCATGGAACTTAAGCTGTTTTTTTCAATAAATTTCTTTTCATCATCAGAAGTTCGATTTTCCTGTAAACAATAAGCCATCATTCAGATCCAAAATTAACTTTACATGCCACTGAAATACTCCTTGAGCTACTTAACTGGACATGCGAAATCCATAAAGCCATGGTCTGAGGAACATGCTCTTACGGTCTTACTTACCAGTGTTTCTAGTTACATGAATATAAATATATTATGTGACAATGATTATATTTCAGTGATATATTTATAATATACATACAGTTTCATGTTTAGAAATTAGAAGCTGGAGCAGTGAATGAAACACTCAGTGTACTTAGAGTGCGAAAAAAATATACATTTTGTCTTGCTGGCTGTTCCACTCTGATAAAGAAAATTTGTATTGAACTTTAAAAGGATTTTCGTGGTTACAGGAGGCACTAGGGCCTTGCACCAGCCAGCCATGCAGGAACCAGGGAGTGTGTGTGGACACATGGTCCCCTCAATCACAGTACACCTACCAATGCATATGTGCACAGGGCTGGTGGGGTGAGACATGTGAAACAAAAGGTGGGTTCTGCGTTGCGTTTCACGCCATATATCGTAACGTTTCAGGCTTAAATGTCAACCAAACATTGTGTTACCTAAGGTAGCGTTGCAAATGTAAAATGTTTTCGGAACCTTATTCTCAGTGTGTCGTGGGAAAGGTACCCTTTGATTTTTTTTCTCAAGTGAGTTTCGGCTGTTTCAAGTTATTATAATTTGGCGTCTTTAACAGAACAACGGACAATATCTTTCATTTAAACTCAAGATTGTTAAATAAATGGACAAGGTTGGTCAGGTTGGAAAATGATAATACAGTGCATGTATCTTGGGAAGATAGATTGTGTAACAATAGGTTGGAAAAACCTATGGAATACAACGGTTCATGATATAAATGAACAAACCCCTAGAAGACATTTGCATAGATATGGTCATCAGAAATTTGTTTATGCGGTGAGCATGATCATAAATTATTTTCTTAAGACTAAATTTTAAGTAAGAGAGCATCAAAATTTAGAACTTATAGAATGTTCAAACAAACGTTTCGTCGTAAATCGAATGAATCACAGTAAAACCTTCGCAAAAAGTTTGCAACATTACGTTTAATCAATTTTTGAATTAAGGCTGGCCGATGTTTTAAATAAGATTTATCAGACAGACCATGTACGTTTATTTAAAATTATAGTGAAATGATAATCATGTTTTCGAAAGCGTGAGAACACTATTCAAAAGACACAGATACACTTAGTTCAATTTCCAGTAATAAACAGAACTGGGAATGTTGTTTATATTTCAACCGGACGCGGCTTTGGTAGCAGCTATATGTGTACAATGCTTCTCGAAAGAAAAAATGATTTTCTTAAAAACTGGTACAAATACACATTATGAAATTCATATTTGGGTCATCCTGATATATTTTAGTTTGCGTGCAATGAACCCGTATGAGTACAAGGGCTTAATGAATGATGTACTTGTTCTGTCCCACATGATCAAAGCGAGCCGCAATTGTCCGTGCCTCCAAACAAAGGCCAAGGAAGGTTGTTTATCGCCAAGCACGATATTGGATACTTAACACATTTATGATTATTTGCGCATCAACATTTGCGAGCCAAGGGGAGAGTGACTGGAATAAATGAAAAAAAAAAGCCATCCGCACAATGCAAATTAGCTAATTGTATACGAAGACATAGATTTCTAGAGTTTGTATGATTTTGTTTTTTGTTTTTGTCTTTTCTTGCAGACTCCATGCAGTGGGGGTCTTGGACAGCCTGGTCGCCTTGCTCCAGCACGTGCGGACAAGCCTTCAAGCATCGCTTCCGTCAATGCAGGCAACTTCACACCGGTTCGAAACAGCTAGCATTCTTCTGCATTGGAAAGTCACAAGAATACTCACCATGTACTGAACTTCCCTGCCCAGGTAGCTCTAACTTAAATGCAACACGTCATTGACCAGGCTACGACTAGGTTATCTACACATTCTGTGCTTCTAAAAATAACATTTTCTGATTTATTAAATTTACCTCAAATAATGACAAACTTGGCACGGCAAAGTTCAACAACCTACGGTTCAAATACCTCACTGATACAGTTTATTACGATTTGTAAAGGTCAGCGCTGTATCTGTATATGACCTTTCTACTTCTGCGATGAAAGATAAAGACTAACACTGAACAAAAGTACCACGAATGTGACGCCACGGTCTAAGGACTTTACTTGTACCAGATGTAAAATAAATGTAAAAGATACTAATTTTGCAATTGACTAGACGCTTTGCCAATCACTTATAAACTTTTCGTCACCAATTTTGCTACGTGCTTCAACATTCCTTCAGAATTACATTTCATCCAACTGCAACATGTTTGATCCCTAAAATGAGCAAGGTTCTCAAAGTTACCAGACCGGAGATAAATTTACACAAACACCCTGAGGCAATGATTTTGTTTTGTTCACAGCATGGAAGCCATGGAGCGCATGGAGTTTATGTTCTTCAGTCAATACATGTGGACCAGGAACTCGTCACAGGTCTCGTTTATGCAGCCATGGCGGCACTCCTGGACTGGATGAGCAATGTGCAGGACCAGTAAATCAAACCGAGGCTTGCTATCATTTGGAATGCACTGGTATGAACGAGTTACCTGCACCTGTAACCGGGTTTCGATTGAAATTTTATTCCTAAATAGTCAACAGTTTCGATCCGCAGACAACTGCAGTGCATATGATAAAGGGACACCATAACTAGATAACCATAAACAGTTAAATCGATCCGTTACATCAAATGATTGAGAAACACAATATACATGCATTGTTTCTTGTCCAGGCAATCCTCTTGCCATTTGTATCGCCCTTCTCTTTCTCTTTCCTTGTCAATCTTTGCAGCCATGTGCCTTGGATGGGTCTCTGTCAAGTTTGTGCAATTGCCGAGGCTCCTGTTATTCTCGAAATGTTAGTTAATAGTTATCTTCATTCATTTGCTGCGAAAATCTTTTAGAAAGTCTTCTTAGAAACCGCTTGGTCTATTATCTGGAAACTGCACGGATTCACCCCTGCGCCCTCTTATATCTTGATTTGTTCAACAGTTGGTATTAGGTTATTTTCCACGTTAAAGAGTTTTTCGACATAGTAAAACCATTCACTGGATTTTCTTCAAAGTTGACAGGAATGTAGCCTGCCTTCAGTTACTACCACACTTCTGTATTTTCTTATGCACACCTCCCTGCCCCTTGGCAGGCAAGGTACAAATGGCCCATTATGTGTGAAAATGACACAGTCGATTTTCATTATGGGTTTAGATGGGAAACAACTGTGCCGTACCAGGGTTCCTTACGGTACCATCACTAAGGGTTATGTGAATATTATATACAATAATGGACAATGATTGAGGTCTCATTGGACTTGGTCTGAACTTCAGTAGTACATGAAGTGGTGCTGCAGTCATTTTTTTCTGATTTATAATGAACTTTTGAATAACGTAATGCCCATACATGCATATATATTCAGTGCATTCTCTTGACATAAATACAAAAGACTTTCATTCTTTTCTGACTCGCCCTATAATTCTACTATTAACATCCAAAGATTATTAGAAAGTTTGGCCACAATAATTTACAGTTTTTAGACTTGACTGTTTTGCTACTTAACTTTATCTTTTGGCATCTTTCTGTTTTAATATTCACTATCAGACATTTTTGGCTTACATGTTTTCTGTTAGGTAAACCCCCAGGGGCTACAGGTAGCAAGAAGCGGCCTACGACAGTTGCATGTTTGCCTAATTGTACTTAAAATCCTGTTAAGAAAAATTGTTTTGATAGCATGTTTTTGGCATAAAAGCTAAAGACTTCCATTCTTTTCTGATATGCCTAAATGCACATTTACTCAGTATTAAAAAATTACTCAAAATTGACAGTATTTTCTCAAGTGTCACAAACCTGACACATTAAGTTGACACATTGACTCAGGGTTGGCAGTTAAATAGAGCTTAATTGTTTGAGGAGTAGGTGTCATCGTGGAGTTTGTTTTACATCTCTGGTGCAGGATGTACATTGTTACAGTCCTTGTTAGGATTTCCCTTGGTTTGTACAGGAGGTGGTCTAGCTGCAACTGTTTATTTTACAATCACTGGGACTGAATATAATGCCCCAGCTTGTTTCCACGTCAGTTAAACATTGGCGGATGGTTTAACTAGGATAAGCTGTCCGGCTAGAAAGGGTACATAATGGTTCAGGGGTAAGTCAAATTGTTCTTATCTGAACCTGTACTATGAAAATTTGGTAATTATGGTTTGTTTGACAGGTGTTCTTCTTTGATATGAAGCTCTGCATTTATAAGCAAAACTTCGCATATTTAGCTAATTCATCAATTGCCACGTTCATATTTATTCATTATTATGTGGGTTGTCTTTGCTGAATATTTAGCTTAGACAAGGAGCCGCTACTCAGAGAGACATGTACGGGTAAAAGGCTCCGAAACATGTTGAGTAGTTACCCGCTGAATATATATATATATATATATATGGATAGATAGATAGATAGATAGATAGAGAGATAGAGAGAGAGAGAGAGAGAGAGAAAGACAGACAGACAGACAGCTAGACAAACAGTCAGAGAGGGAGGTTGTCCAAGACTGCTGACCAAACCGATTCAAATGTACCGAATGTCATGTACCTTTGTTGGGTCTTTACCAAGTTTCATCTACTCTATTGCCGGAAGAACATATTGGTTTTACCAAGGATGCACTACTTATAAGTCCCTGGTTTTACAGATATTGTGACAGAAGGCAAGTGTAGGTCCGTTGGTGTTTACCTGGATTGTGGCAGAAGTCAAGTAGAGATCCATTGGTTTTTCATGTATTGTGACAGAACTCAAATATAGATTTGATTTGTTTTACATGGATTGTGACACAACGCAAGCATAGATTCATTGGTTTTACATAGATCTGACTGAAGTCAAGTGCAGATCCATTGCTGTACATGGATTGTGGCAGATGTCAAGTGAACATCCATGTGTTTTACATGGATTGTGATAGACATCCTGTAGAGGTTCCATTGGTTTTAAGTCAAGTATAGATCCATTGGTTTTTTAAGCTCAGCTGACCTGTCAGTCAGCTGAGCTTTTGTGAGGGTCTGTCGTCCATCGTCCGTCCGTACATAGTCCGTCCACAATTCACATTTTCGACTTCTCCAAAACCGTCATCCAGATTCACTTCAAACTTGGTGGGGATATGCTTCGGGTGGGCTCTACCAAGTTTGATCAAATGGTCACGCTCCATTGATTTTTAGATTTTTTACTATTTTTTTTTCTTTTTTAGGGAAATCTTAAAAAATCTTCTTCTCCGAAACCGCTCACCCAAGTGCTTTGATATCCCACAGGAACACTCCCGGGGACTCTTAGTTCTAAATTTGTTCACTACGTGGCGCTGCAATTGTTTGCTATTTTTTTAAAATCATTTTTTGTGTGTTTTTGCTATTTTCGACTTCTTCTCGAGAACCGTCACTCAGATTAAGCTGAAACTTGGTGGATATGTTCCTTGTAAAAGGGTCAAGCATAGGTGTTCACTAGGTATCACTGCTGTGGATTCATGATTTTCAACGATATTTTTCAATTCGGGTACTTATCGGTGAATGCACCTTTTCTATTGCTTACTATTACTATGCATGTCAGTGGACATTCTAATCGTAATTCACATTTTGGACTTCTCTGAAGAAACTGTCATTCAGATTCACTTCAAACTTGGTGACAATGCACCTTGGGTGGGTCATTACCAAGTTTGTTCAAATGGTTATGATCCAGTGAGTTTTGGATTTTTTATGATTTTTTTCGAAAATCTTTAAAAAAAAGTTTTAATAAGAAAGTTTAACATGGGGATTTCTTGTGATGGTTACAGCTTAAATAATTTTGGCCAGATTTGTGCCAAACGTGGTAGGGGTGTACCTTTCATAAATGCCTACCTATTTTGTGCAAATGGTCATGCTCCAGTGATGTTTGGCGCTTGACCTTATTCCCAAGGTCACAGGACAACTGACATGAAATTTAGAGTTCACTTGATAACTTCAGATCTGTTTTGAGTTGTGACCTTGATGTGGCACATGCTAATGTTTCTCTGTGAAAGTCATGCTTAGACAGTACATGAGTGACCTTGACCTCGTTTCTGCGGTCACAGTGCAACATACATGAATTTTACTCTTCACTATAACGTGAGAACTACTTGAACTGGGACCCTGATGTTGCACATGTAAGTGTTCTTCTATAAAGGTCAGACCTACTCAGAACATGGGTGACCTTGATCCTATCCCAAGTTCACAGCGCCACCATTGTGATGAATGTCTAGGTAAGCTGAGCATGAGCTGTTCACACAGCCCTCTTGTTATGGATCATGACAGAACTGAAGTGTAGATTCATTGGTTTTAGATGGATGTGACAGAGGTCAGGCATAGATCGATCGGTTTTACATGGATACTGACAGTAGTTAAGTATAAATCGATCGGTTTTACATGGATTGTGACAATAGTTAAGTATAGATCCATTGGCTTTGCATAGATTGTGACATATGTCAAGAATATATCAATTGGTTTATATGGATTATGACAGAAGTCAAGTATAGATCCATTGGTTTACATGGATTGTGAGGGAAGTCAAGCATTGATCCATTTGGTCAAATTGAAAACTAGAGAATGCTAGGAGTAATTTCGTATGATAAACATTAGCAAATCTGTCACCATGGAGGTACTGCTCAGGAACATTGTCTGTGGCTAAGAGATAGTTTTAAGTTTCGATTTAAGTATTTGTAGTGAAAGAGAATCTCTAATGTCGGAAGGGAGGTTATTCCAATGTTTGATAGCATCTGGGAGATAGGAGTTACCCGGACGCGATGTTCTACATCTAATGGGGCGCACTGATGTTGAATGTCGGCGGGGACGTATAAGCAAAGATACGTCCCTGATGTCGAAGAGCACGACCACCGTGAGGAAGGGGGTACTAGACTAGGGAGATAGGAAGGAGTCAGGTTGTGGTACATTTTGTAAAAGGGGAAAAGCTGGAAGTATTCACGTCTGTTCACGAGTTCACGAAGTAAGTTGAGGATAAACGGCAAGTTAGCATTAGCTTCAGTGAAGAGGAACACTTTTCTTTTGATGTGACGTATGCTTCAAAATACCAGTACAAATTTTAGCGGCGTTATACTGAATCGATTCTAAGGGACCAGAGAGCACCGTACCACAGTTGTCGAACCGTCCTTAAGAATTGGGCGGCTCATAGAACAAAAACAGTGTGACTAGAGATTTGCGTGATTGTTTATACTTATACCTTCGGAGTAAGGGAGTTCTTTGATCAGCTTTATTGGTAGTCTGTGTAAAATGGGTCCACCAAAATAAGAAGAGATAAAAGAGACCAGCTGTACACAGTAGGAGTGATACCAATACTGTAATTTTTCTGTTTAGTGAGATTTTTTATGTTAGATTTATTAATCTTAGAAAGGCGTCCGCTCTGAAAGTTCATATGTGCAGTCTGGACGTATCTTGATGTGGAATAACAGTACCAGCTTCAATGGTCGCGATATCAACCAAACACTTAATTCATTTAAGTGGATCAAAAACCCACTACTTATCCCTGAGTGGATTCGTGACCTTGAAAATTAGACCAAGGGCGTCCACTGGAACTTATCAAACTTATTTGGCAAAGTAGGTTGACACAAAGTATCTTTTAAATGTTATCTTTTAAACTTAATAACATTTAAGAAAGTTAAAAACTACTGAAACATGCAACAAAAAGGTAAAGAGGTAGCACCATCAGTGGAACAAATCAGGGTATACGATTACGCAGAATTGTTTCTGTGTGATTTGAAAGCAGTTGGCCTGGTGATCATTTCCTGTTCACTTGGTGACTTGAGAATTATCAGAGTCAGGGTATTGATACGATAATGCATATAGTTATCTTCCTGATAAGGATGGATAGGAATTGAACCTGGGAGCTTGATCCAGTGTCCAATATTATAAGGCTACATAATTTTCTTCATGTCAGTTCAGTTGAATATATGCCTGCCACATTCTACTCATTTTCTTAAAGGTCTGAGAACATACATAAAAGAATTATAAACAGTCAACTTTGGCATATTCTCTGCTTTTAGCTCCGATTAAACTTGATGGAGCGGATAATCTGGGCGAGGGACGATTGCTAGTCTACGACAGCCGCAGCAGCCGCTGGAAGCCTGTATGTGCACATGGTTGGGATGATACAGATGCCAGGGTGATCTGCAAACAGTTAGGCTTCACAACACCAGCAACAGGTAAGTACTAACAAAGTGGACATGACATTGTGGACATTGTGCGATCTAACATCAAAATGTTTGCTGATGATACCTCATTCTATCTAACTATTGATAATCCTGTCACTGCAGCTCAAACTATGAATATGGACCTATCTAAAATTGACCAGTGGTCCAAAGATTGGCTTGTCACATTCAATGCCTTGAAAACTGATTCTATGCTTATTTCCAGAAAAAGTAATCCACCTTCTACCCCCCCCCCCCAATTCTTTTTCAAGGTCATGTTTTGCAAGATGTGGCTCATCATAAACATCTCGGAGTGACAATAAGTTCTGATTTAAGATGGTCTGACCATATTACTGATATATCAAACAAATCCTCCAAATTAATCAATATCATAAAGAGTTTAAAATTCACTCTAGATAGGAAAACATTGGAAACCATTCATACTTCTTTCATTAGGCCTATTATGGAATATGGTAGTCAAGTATGGAGTGGCTGTGCGGTCCAAGATGAAGAAAAACTAGAATGTATACAATTAAACGCTGTTCGTATTGTCACTGGAGCAATGCATGGGACCAGCACCGCTAAAATATATGAAGAAACTGGATGGTTAACTTTATCCAAACGCAGGGAAATTTCCAAATTGACTCTTATGTACAAATTGGTCCATAACCTTGTACCGGACGCACTATGCTCTATCCTTTCTGCCGCTTCTCCTGATACAGGTAATTATACCACACGTCAGCAATTTGATCTTCCTCATTTCCAAGCTCGGACCGACATTTTTGACAAATCCATCTTTCCTTCAATTGTTCGGTTATGGAATCAACTACCTCTAGAAATACGGAATTCTGACTCTATTCAAAAGTTTAAATCAAGTACAACTCAACCGGTGGTCCGACCTATAAAGTTTGATGAATTGTATAACTTTGGTTATAGATTCCTAGCTGTTCAGCATACACGCCTCCGTTTGGATGCCACATTGGTTTGTAATTTTTCTATTTTTGTTTTGTTTTTACTATATGGTACAATCAATTTATGCCCGGTCCAAACTGCAGATATAATGACATCCTAACATTACCAGTACAATACAACCTTATGCCCCACTGTACGTCTCGTCCGTGCTTGTCCTCTCCTCTCTGTTCCTGTGCGTCTTGTACGTCCTGTATTGTCCTGTGATCGTCTTCTTCTGCGAGAGGGATTTATATAGGGCCACGCCCTCTTTCCCAATTGCATATAATTTTCATATGTATTATATTGTGTACTTTGTCAAAATAAAATACGTTTAAATCAAAGTGGACATGACAGCATTCTCATGTATTTTTTCAGTAGATCCTGTTTTATGTCGTTTTTTATTGAATATTCATGTGAACCAAAATGTTAAGGTTAAATGGGGCAACATATTATCAAGCTCGTTTGGCTGCTCGAATGGAGTTAAGCCAGGTGGAGTCCTTTCACCTATCTTCTTTTGGTGTATATATAGACGAATTGCTTCTGAGGTCAAAACAGTCCAGGTTTGGGTGCCACATTTGTAATATTCTTGTTGGTGCGTAGCATACGCTGCCGATATCGCATTATTAGCACCGACCTATTCCTCTTTGTCCAAATTGTTGACCATAAAGTACCTTTTACTCCAAAGACTATAATGTACAGTGTCACTCAGAGAAGTCTAAACCTCTGTTTTTTTAATGCGATGTGATGCCTGGCAATGCCCCATATAAACGCCTTGGTAACCAGCTTGGCCCGCGCGTGGCCGAAGAAAATATGAGAAATTTTATCATGATTTTCAATGGTGAAGTTAACTTCTTAATGGCCCAGTTCAAACAAGTGTATTCTATAACCAATTATCAATTATTTCAAGAGTTATTGCATGTCTTTGTATGGTTTTCAATTGTGGGATTTTTCTGTTGTATATTGCATGGAGAAAGGCCGTAAGAATGTTATTGAAGCTACCGTACCAATTCCTCCATAATTTTGTTCATTTGATTTGTGAAGACTTTCTCCATAAGCGTTTTCTCAAATTTGTATCAGGTATTCCATGGTCCAAATGCAGTATCAAGTGCTCTTGCAAACCTAGTTGTTTTCTGGGAGTTGCTCAACTTTATGTAACTCATTGAATTATATCTTATCAAAATACGACATACCAAAAGCTTTCTTCCCTTCCTTTGGCCCAAATACCCTGTTATCAACAATGAAGCAGGGTCTGCAGCCTGCGCAATCATATGTTGTATGTACAGCAAATATGGTCCGGGAACTGTGTCTCGTGAGAGATGGGAGATAAGAGCTAACCTATCAGGAGCTGGATGCTCCGACATAATTACTTACTTATATAGAGAATTTTATTTTTTGAACATGTGTTTTGTTTCCTGACTCTATTGTACTTCCTGTCCTGATCAATGGACCAACATTTGAACATGAAGTATAAGGAATTATTACAATATATGCATATTATATTTTTCCCATACGAGGTCTACTACGTTGCATTGTGAACGAATAAAGATAATTGCTCCATTCCCAATTGACAAATAGTAAAACAAATAAAGGCCTCGACACATTATTGCGTAAATCGTAAATCACGCGAATATATTAAATAAATCTAACATATAATTACATTAAAAATGTTATATAAAGTCAATCACTGATTAAAAACACAGTAAAAACAAATAAAAATTTCAATGCAATTTGCCTAGCTATACCATCTGACATTATTTTGCTGTTCTGTCTTGTCCCTACAGCAATCATTGATGGCATATTTGACGGAGATAGCAACTCCTTTATCCTGTCAAACATAACATGCACAGGGAGGGAGACAAACATCATGACGTGTGTCCATGGGGCCTGGCACTCACCCAACTGTGCCCACTCAGCCGCTGTCCGCTGCTCAGGTAGCTATGCCTTCTCTTATCTTTACAATGAGTTTGAAGTTTTCTTGCACATATAATTGAATTTTGATGTTTATCTGGAGCTTTGTCTTAGTGTTTTGAAGGAAATGAACAGGTGTTTTTTGGGTTGCAGAAGTTAACAACTGGAGCAGTGTGACAAGGAAATGTGTCTAAATATTTTTACCCTGTTTTAAAAATATTTTTAAATATCACCAATTTGCTTATGGATAATACTCTGTAACTTTTGTATATCTTTGCTTTATTTCGTCATCAATATTTTGAAAATCGAAATACAACCTACATCGTAACTTGTACTTCAAAGTGGTTGATATTGACTTTGAACTCTACGGTTTTTAGAGTTAATCATGTTTGATGGCGTAAATTGTCTCTTCCCTGTGGAAGCGACAATTAATGGCATGCTACAAAACATGTTAGCAAACGAAATCCCTCTTCTTCCACATCCAGAGTTTTCTATAAAAAATCTAGAAGCACTCTTCTGTTTGTTGTAAAATGGTACCTAGCCGGCTAACAATGCCCAGAAAGTTTTCCAATTAATAGTTAATTTGTTTGCTGTAATATGGTCATGTGCAAAGCACACCTCATGCGATTCCTGCCTGTGAAATATCTATCAGTTATTGACACAGAGATTATTGACGATACCATTAACATTTCTGTCGAAGTCTGAACAGATGGAGATAATTCTGCTGTACATGCACCTGTAATACCATGAATCCAATTCCAAACTCTCAGCGTTTCTGAGTAGCTTTGGTTATCACTGTGTTGGTACCAACAGGAAATTTCTTTATGTGTCCGCATCTCTACAGTAAATGGAGGGTGGGGTACCTGGTCCGCGTGGAGTGATTGCAATGTCAAATGTGGCACAGGCAATATCACGCGCTCTCGCCTGTGCAACTATCCCACCCCTAGCGCCAGCGGCGCATATTGTGTAGGGGCCTCCATGCAGTCAAAACCATGCCATCGAGAAACGTGTGATGGTAAGTGTATTTCATTGTATACAAATTAGTTTTACATGAAAAACTCATCCTAATAAACTCATTGTAAAGTCAAATAAAAAACATACAGCAAGATCAACAGAGACAATAAGTTAAGATTTGCTTTATCTATTTGCTGTGCGTAATAGCATAATGTATATCTATGCAGAAGAATTTTAAAATGTCAATATATTATTTAAGAATCCATTTCATAGAATCATGTGAATATATTTTCCGGCTAAATGATACGGCATACCGTGCCAAAATAAAGTTGCGCAAAACTGATTTCGTATCGCGTCTCCTCTGCTGGTTCGTCATGCGGTCTATTCCGAGTGCACAATGGCCTGTTTCTCAGCTTTCATATGTGAGAAATTTCGAGAAACGCATTGTGGAATTTCATACTTCACAGGAATTTAACACGTTCTAAATTCGTGCATCATGCATTTTACCATAATACCATAGCTGTTGCAGACTTAAACGTGGGCAAGGGGTGTTCCAACAAGAGCATCTTGAGCCTGGGGCATTGTCCAACGAATATCACTGGAATAGCTTTTGAATTACGAGATGACCAGAGAGAGAGAGAGAGAGAGAGAGAGAGAGAGAGAGAGAGAGAGAGAGAGAGAGAGAGAGAGGAGAGAGAGAGAGGAGAGAGAGAGAGAGAGAGAGAGAGAGAGAGAGAGAGAGAGAGAGAGAGAGAGAGAGAGAGAGAGAGAGAGAGAGAGAGAGAGAGAGAGAGAGAGAGAGAGAGAGAGAGAGAGAGAGAGAGAGCTGTTCACGTTGTAATATGTCATTGCTTCCGGGTATGATATCTTTATTTTGCTGTCACAAGTCAGCTCGTACAATGAGGATGCGCAGACACTTGTAGAATTGCAGGACACGGACTATCGTGTCCACTGATCATGACAAAAGCGAAGGGATTAAAAGGGATCAGGAAGAAAAGGAGATAAAATGAAAAAGAAAAACAAACATGATTTCGCAACATTTGTATAGGTTTCAACTGTAAATTCTTACAACTATCCTAATTTTTGTATTGATGGTACACACAGTTCCTTGTAGTATTCTAGACTTTAATCTATGTAGTACAAATGACATCATTTGCGTCACGACCACATAGACATCTGGGAGCAGTCAACCATTCGTTTGCAATTCTAAAAAATATACCGCGTTCCAGTAAAACCACCATATGCCTTACTCGAGTCAAACTTTCTGCCTTAAGAAACAGTTCCTGGGCAAAGCAAAGAGGCTGATGAGTTGTTCATTAAATGTCATCTCCCAAAAAATGATGTGTGGCTGCAAAGGATCTTTGGTGATTTGACAGCCAAAAATGAAAAGAAAAAGTTTGATCTATAGTTGAAAGATAAATAACTTAGAATTTGAACGCGCCGAATGAACTGGAGTCCACTGTAATAAGTTGTCGACAAGTTCAAAGAGTATATAGGATCACTCTGCTCCAAAAGGAGTCAGACGAGCTGCAACAATATGATCGCCGTAACGCCCTAAGATCGTCATCCAAGTAGGACGAAACACAAGCAAGGCGAGAACACAGACAAGATCACCCTTAATCTGATCGGGATCCTCGGAGTGAAACTAGACCCATATGACATACTGCGCCCTCATCCCGTTGAAAAGCCAACTGCCGACAAACCAAGAGCCATACTTGTTTAGTTTACAACCTGCAGGCTCCGGGAAAAGGTGTTCGAGGCCAGGAAGCGGAATAATGATTTATTGATCACAGATGATCTTACAGAAACCAGCATGCCTATTCCTCTGGTTCAAATCCACGATAATGAGGACTAGAACAAGTACAAGTAAGTCTTTGTTGTCAGAAAATAATGTCCTTGTGAACGTTTATCATGCTACAGTGTTTTGCATGTTTTTCTTGCCCCAAATTACCTGAGGCAATCGTTGTGTTTCCATTGGTCAACGACAAGATACACATATTACACATGAATTTGTTTAAATTGCCCTGATCATCAGACAAAAAGGGTGGTCCATTTCGGCCAGTGTGGTCAAAGTCGACAGCAATTGGTCTGTTTGCCTGATCTGTTTTGCACATTCAATGATGACAGCATTTAAAAGCTAACCACGTAATGTAATTCCTTACTTTACTCTTCCGCAAGTTTGTGGCAGAAGCCACTGGCTTCTCTGTATGATGACTATATTCATCACTGTTTGCTTACTACGACCATAAAGTATTTGTAGGCCTATTATCGAAGTGTCTTGTGCAGCATTTATGAACCACCTGTCACATGTATCATTGTGCTTATTTGGTTATCTGTTTAAGCTCCTCATTATGATCTGGACGATTGTAATTTTTCTGAAATGTTTTTGTAACTTATGCCATGTGTTGGTCATTATTGTGTTTATTATCGTCCACCTGAGTAGTCTGCTGAGACAGGAAAATCTTTTTATGGATAAATAATTACTCTAGCCAGTTCTATCTCCTCCGCCCTCGAATTAAACCTCACAAATTCTCCCAATCAGTGATGATTTCAATGAATTTTTGGCAGCGCTGGGATGTGGCTCACACTGACAGCCAAATTGGCTAGCGCCTCTTTGATCTCGTAGCACAATATGACCTGCATCAACTTATTTCTGAACAAACACGTGTCTCTGAATATTCTGGAAATCTTTTGGATCTTATAATAACCGACTCACCCGGGTACATCTTATACTCTTGTTTACTCACTCCTTTTTCATCCTACGATCACTATGTCGTCAGTGCATTGCTTGACGCTTCCGGAGACACGAACTTTGCGGTTTTCGACTCCGTTATTGATACCATGTCCTACTGATCTTATCGTTTCATCGACACATAAGAATGGGGATTTGGTCGAGTGGATATGTGCGTTTCCCATTTCAGCTAGGCGACTGGTGCCAAAGGTTGCAGGTTCGAGTCCCGCTCGTTCCGAACATAAAAAATATAGGAACAATTCATCCCATGTTGTAATATAACTATTCGGCCAAAATATAAGCCACGGATAACATGCAAAATCGAAAGACTGATCAGACAATGAAATCCTGCCTGGAACAGATACAAAGTTCATGGCCAACCAGCCAAACCCCATTTTCTGTTCACTACCCTTAATATACAACACTTTTACCAGCTCTTCAAGAGAAAAAATAACCCTACTGCAAACACTATTAAATGTTCAACTCAACTATATTTTGCCAAAACTCATCTACTCCAAAGAAATAAATCCCACCCCCTCAAAAATGGTGCCGTCTTGAGCAAGTCAATCCTCGGTAGCATGATAGCTTCAAGACAAACAATTCTAGCCAGACCCGCATGGTTTTATATATCTGGGGCATTTGATAGAACATGGCACATTAGCCTCATATTCGAATTGAAACAGTTGGGTTTTGAAAATTCCGTTATTATGTTTGTTGAAAGTAACTTATCAAGCCGTCTCCAACGGATTACCATTGGAGGGCAAACTTCCTCGTGGCTTCCAGTAAATGCCGGCGTCCCTCACAGATCTATCCTCAGTCCGTTACTCTTTCTTGTCTTTATCAATGATATCACTGATAATATAACATGCAGCATAAGATTATTTGCAGACGACACTGGTGTGTTGGTAATAGTTCATGCTCCAATCTTACAGGCATGAAATCTCAACAATAATATTAATGGGATCCACCTTTGGGGTAGGCTCGGCGCATGACTTTCAATGCTTCAAATGTATCTCAGTAATTTCTCAGGTAAAAGAAGCAAACCACAACATCCCGTTTTTATTCTCGGAGCCCATCAGCACACACACCTAGGTTTTACACTCTCAGATAATTTGTCAGCAACACATAACACGCATCATCAATAATACCAGTTAACGTTTTGCTCCTTTACGTAGATTGGAATATAAACTTTCTAGAAAAAAACTTAATCAGGTTGTATAATACCATTATACGACCTATTCTAAAATATGGGTGCGTACTTTTCGACAACTGCACAGACAATTTGTCTGAATTCCTTGAGGCTGTGCAATTTGAAGCTGTAGGAATGTGATGGTTCTGTTCCCCACACTCTTCGTTTCCTCCGCCTCAATGAACTCGGTTGGCAAACTCTAACCGGAGTAAATATTTAAAACTTATTTTGTTTGGTAAAATGTACAACAAACCGACTGCCCAATATTTATACGACCTTGTTCTTCATGATGTTGCATTCACTACTGGATGCCATTTGAGAAATCATTCTACTTTACACCAAATTAAATATCCCTCCAAACGCTTTGAGGAAACCCAAAGCGTTTTGGTTTTTTGATCGCCTGAAGCCCCTCAAAGCCCGATCACGTTTCGTCCTTATTCTTTTAATAAATGAATCCATCTAAGGTTTGACTTTTGGTCAGACAATAAATTGTTTATATGGAATGTGTTCTTTGACGATATCAAAAGCAAGCTAGTACAGTAGGTCGCAATATTACGAATAGCATCGAATACACTGAAGGCAGTGTCTAATGGGACTTGTTGGAGCAAGGCCTTTACGTCCTCGAAGTTTGCATTTTAGAATTTCCATATGGTGACCTTGAAAAGGCGGTTACGCATGACAGATAAGGAAAGGTAGCAATATATCACTGAGTGATCAGAGGTGGCTACTGGAGGTAAAGTACCACTATTTACAATGAAGCCTGGAGATAAGTGATGAAATCTAGTATACTTTCAGTGTATTCAATAGACCTAGTAGGTTCGGTAATGAATTGGAATCAGTTGTCCTTTGAAACAATATTTAGAATATTTACCCGCAATTCGCTATCGATATGATCGGAATTCCAGTCTTTGCACCTGTCATTCAAGTCACCGATTATTATGAGAGCATGAGGATTAGTTTCTAAAGCGAGAGAAATCGAAGCCGCGAGGGCATCTAAGAAATGGTCATGGCATTCGACAGTTCGGCCGGGAGGTTGGTAATAGGTGCCTACAAGGATATTGGCTCGAAGTATTTTGCTTTCTGCCCATTCACTTTCAATATTGTCACGTTCTAACTTTTTTTACTGTTTGTAAAAGGTAAAGAATAGCGAACAGAAAAGTGCTACACCACCCAACACAACTGATGTCCTATTTTTGGGGGGTAGGGGAGGGAGGGAATTGGTATCCATCTATTGTCAAGTTTCAGATAGCCCCATTACATCAGTATCCTCATTCTGTATTATTTATTGTAGATCGTCTAATTTCCCATCAGTTTTTATACTCCTGATGTCGGCATGCGCTATTTTGAGTTTCTTCGTATGAGACGGACCAGGGTTTGGACTCGGGACTTGCATGTGTGATGATTTCTTCATGGACCGTCCTAACCAACCACAATTTATCTTACACAAATCCAGTCATCTGGTGTTTTCTTTTCTTGTGTTTTCACCACAGGTTGACGTGACTCGTATAGTGCACATGAAAGTTCATCATTGCACATGAAGTCTGTTTATATTTATTCAGCCCCTGTCAATACAAAGTTTTCTTTCACAGGCTAAGCTGATCATTTAAATTAAGAAATACATGAAGGTACTGAATCGGTGTGTGAGCAAACACATATTACATATCCTTAACAGAAGTAAAAAGTGTGATTACTGGCCAAAAATTAATATTCCTGACATTTTGAACCTCCCAGAATTCTTTATGTACTCATGTACAGTTTGGAAATATATTATTATTATTATTATCATCAGTATTATTAATAATATGTGAAAATAGGCCTGCCTCAATGAACACCATGGTTAACTCTTTTTGTTCCCTGGTCCTACTACTAATTAAAACTTGAGCAACAATTTACAAAAAATGCTAGCACTGCTTTCCCGCAAACACGGGGAAAATTGCTTCTGCTTTACCGGAAGTACAAAAGTAGGGTTACGCACACTTTTTTCGGGCGCTGTAGTGAATTGCAGCCCGCATACTTTCATTTATGCCTGCGTGTATGGTATTACTGTATAAGTAATGCCCAGCTTATGATGATGATGATGATGATGATGATGATGATGA
Organism: Hermodice carunculata; assembly: GCA_964020975.1. Lineage (NCBI taxonomy): Eukaryota > Metazoa > Annelida > Polychaeta > Eunicida > Amphinomidae > Hermodice > Hermodice carunculata. The sequence goes on from OZ026630.1 coordinate 7,650,445, forward strand.
TGAAGATGATAATGATAATAATGATAATAATAATAATAATAATAATAATAATAATAATAATAATAATAATAATAATAATAATAATAATAATAATAATAATAATAGAGTATACAATTCATGTGACCAACTCCTGGCCCTATATTCCAACCTTGTTTTGTGCCTGCTGTTTAATCTTTGAAGGTGTTAATTCCCTCTCCCTGCTTTCAACGCTTTTAAAGGAAAGTGCCACATACCTCGGCTCATCATTTCTAATCGGAAGTCGGCTCTGGCCCCCCAACGGCACATGTCTCAACTGACATCGTGCAAAGAGAAAATTGTTTAACAGTCGGGGTGAGGGACTGTGGTGAACTCTAATGGGTTTACCGTGTATTGTAAGGTGAATGTGCCAAGATCCTAGTCCAAGCTTAGTGCATAGATAAGTGCGGATATTGATAGCAAAGCCAGGATATGTCCAAAAGTCACTCTCGTCACGCATTGTTTACTTTATTTTTCGTCGAGATTCTGAGTCAGAAATAGGCTGCATTGATTAATGCATTCTATGCAAATTCAGGCGTCTCTAACATAACGGGAAGACACGTATGTAATCAATGTTGTATATTCATTACATTAGGAACAGGGGAACGGCGTCCTTGTTGCCTGCATTAAAAATAAAGCAACACGATATTTGTGATCGTACACCCTCTTAACACACTTCCGTGAGTCAGTTGGGACGCGCTCCTCTCGCTGATCTTAAGGTAGGGATTTTACTTCAGTTTTCGGCCACAAAATCATCTTTTCCACTTTAGTATCTGGTCTGATGGACTATTATGATATTCTTGTGCAATGTACTGCAGGGGAATTTGACAATTCCTGTGTTTGTCGCCTTATGCTTTAGAGTATATATGCAATTGTATGTTTTTTGTTTTTTGTTTGTTTGTTTTTTGTTTGTTTGTTTGTTTTTTTGTAAAACTTCGATAGATCTTCAGTCTCCTATTGTATATTATGAGGTTTATTACTGGACCACAGTACACATTTATCTAAATGTGTACTGTGGTCCAGTATATTATATTGCTTTTGTTTCAAATGATAAATTAGACGAAAAGCCTGAGGCACTAATATTGCAGTGATTGTTGTAAAAAGACTATAAAACTTTTGTGACACGTTCTGTCCAATCTTTCTATCGCTGGTTTCCTCGTCTACTTTCTTCGAAACCCGTAATTCGTCTTTCTCTCCTCGCTTGTTTCATCTCTACCCCATTTTAACTTCTTTTCTATCACTCATAAATATGCATGAAATTTACGACATAGGTTTCATATCTTACATTTTTAAGGTGGTTAAAATATTTCAGTACAAACTTTCTGGACATATCATACCTCCTCAATTAAGAAAGAACTTTAAAATATCTTTCAATTACTAGTCATCATAGTGGAGCATTATTATTATCGCTGAACTCATAGCTCTACGTTTCTTGATGGGTCTTGTCATTACTGGGACACAGTTTTTTTATTATTTAAGTTATAAAAAACACCCTTTACAAACATGGACATAAATACATCGAAAACAAGGTCCGTAGAACAATGAAAACAAAATAGGCAACAAACTCAAATATGCAAAGTTTCCTTAAAAAGCAGTAACGTGTTAGTGGTGACAAAGCTAAAATGCATGGGATAACTTATTCTTTTTATGTCTGCGGGCAGGGGCGACAAGCGGCGCCGTCAGTTCACGGTGTACAAGGGACCATGCGAGATACTTGCAAGGTCCACCGGACAGCCGCAAAAGCGGACCCCGCGCCTCGCTCAACGGCCCAGACAAACGCCTCTAACACCCTAGTAAGCAACGAGGTTAAGATGTGTGCGGGGTTCCCATTTGTTTGTTTGTTTTTTTAAATTTATAAATTGAATCTGCAATATTTTCTGGGAGGGATTTGCATGAACTTTACTGAACTTCAACGTTAAGGAAAATATCAACTTGGTTGCGAGCAACTTTTAAATCTGAAAAAATGTTTTTATGACAGAAAAATGAAGAAAATTATATGATTGCGTCCAATCAATTCTTATCTGCCAACCATCAATACGATGGAGTATGGTTTATGATGCAAACAAAATATATTATTTTGCCTGTAGGTCCTATCGTCAAAATGAGGGATCAAATTAACAAGCCCCACCCCTTAATTTTAACCCAAATTTTTGAATATATTACTAAAATTTAATTAAAATCGAAGTGAAATTGGTAAACGTTTCACTATTATTTAGCAGATCCGTTAAATTTGTCTACAAAAATGATGACATGTATCACTGCAGACCTGTCAATGGCGTATGGCGGGAGTATCAGTTACACCAAGTGGGCATCTGATATCAGTCATCGTGGCAGTATTTTTCTGATATTATTTGAACTATGACAGACAAATGAACAGTTTCAATCTTTTGACATTATTGATGCATTAAGTCACAGTATAAGGCCACGAAGTCAGATTTTGACGCAGCGGTATTCAGTAATGTTTTTTTTTTTTGTATTCAAATTATAGAACTTCAATGCAACCGCTGTTTGTATCTTAAGTTAGCAGTTGGGTTGATCAAGCTTTGACAAACCTACATGGCTTTGTATTTTGTGTCTTTTCGTCCAGAACCACTTCCTGGTATTGATCAGCCTATTCCGTAGTCCGAAGTCTCTATACTCCATAAGCTAACCTGTCATAGGCTCACCTGTATACACATGGAAGTACTTTTGTCACGTTATTCTGTAGAAGTTCGACATAGGCTGCATTAGACCAAACAAATTTTAGGGTCTTCAGCGGGTAACTACTCAGAACATGTTTCGGAGCTTGTACCCGTTAATGTCTCTTTGAGTATCGATTCTTTGTCTAAGCTAAATAGCAAAGACATTCCGCCTAATAATGAATAAATAAATACGTTACAAATGATGAATTACCTTAATAAGTGAAGCTTGCTTATAAATGCAGAGCTTCAATATGAACACAGAATACCTATCAAACCAAACATAATTACATAACAGTACAGAACAAATTCAGATAAGAATTTGATTTACCCCTGAACTAGTATATACCCTCTCTAGCTGGATAGGACACATTAGTCCAACCACCTGCCAGTGTATAACAGAGGTAGAAGCAAACTGGGGCTATATATTCAATCTCAGTGATTACAAAATAGACAGTTACAGCCAGATACCTGTATAAACCTGGGGAATTCCTGACCAGTACTGCAACAATGGACATCCTGTACCAGAAATGGAAAAAAACTCCATGATGACACCTATTCCTCACTTTGAAAGTCTCCAAGAAATCAAATTATATTTAATTGTCAGCTCTTAATTTATGTTTAAAAGGATGAATCAAATTTGCAATAATTGAGTAAGTGCTTGGGACATCTTATGAGTAAATCTCTGCCCTGAAGTTAATGTTTCAAAAGAATGAATCAAGTTTGTGACAATTGCGTAAATACTGCCTTTTCTAAAAAAAAAATGCCTTAGCTGTAGTTTATTGACAAGGCTTGCAATGTATGTGCACCCGTGAGAGAGAAATGGCCAAATATTGTCCAAACGACACACATAATTCAATAAAATGAGTGCATATCAGTAGTTACAAAAGCTCGGATCTTACATTTGATCGACATTCAATTGTCAGCCTAAAGTGTTTTTCAGGCAATTATTTAATGGAAGCTTACTTAGCTAAAGCTTGTTTCACTCTCTGAAACTCACAAATTGCATGTGGTTGTATGTCTAAATTTAAATGAGTTGCCAGGTTTCATTAACATACAGTATTTGGTTAAAGTTATGAAATTTGCTGTTCATAAGTTCATTATTTCATATTTATGGATAGGAATTGATTGAGTTATTTTAAAATAGTATACTAATGAACTAAGCAGCTTTCTTAAGTTACCATGACTGATTTCAACAAATGACTTACTCCGGTCAAATGAAATAGGTGTGAAAGTCATTGTGAACAAAAATTAAAAATTGCTGCAGATTTACAAAGTTGTGCAGACAGAAGAGACATTTTTTTCAGCACTCCTAAAATTACTTAAGCAATTTTCGCTTAATTTTTCAAAACAGCTCCGCATGTGAATGGGGTCTATTTGTGTAGGATTTGATGTTTTACTCACAATATGTCAAAGCATGGGATATAGTATATTTTATGGCTTATCCCCTTGGGCTGGCTGTGTTAACGCGATGGTCTTATTTTATGCACAAATTTTGCTAATCTCTTGTTTTAAGAACCACCGAAGTTTATCGAGCAGACGTCAACTTGTTTAGATCAAATGATAATGAATATGCGCGAGTACATTAATTCAGTATTTGTAGTGCCATCTGTGGCACAAAGCGAACACATCACGCTTGCGGTAAGTTTATATTTCATGGTTCAAAAGGTTAACGGTTTTAATAGACATAATGGGACTACTCTAAAGCTACTTTTGACATTTTCCGAAAAACAAAACAAAACAAAATAAAGAAAAAAAAAACAAAAATGAATTTTGATACTGATAGGGTTGACGCAGCCTGCAACACGTGGCATGAACCTTTCTTGGGTGTTGCACAAGATTGAATACCAAATAGGAATATTTCCATACGTCCGAATGATGCACCGTAGAACACGTCTAAAGTACGCACCAAATACGCATATGTCCATACGTCCGAATGATGTACCATAGAGCACGTCTTAAGTACGCACCAAATAGGCATATGCCCATACGTTTGAATGATGAACCGTGGAACACGTCTAAAGCACGCATCAAAAGGCAAAGACAGGAATGAATACACAGAAATGCAATGGCATCTTTTGAAAACCGCCACGTGTGGAGATATTTTCGTGATCAGCGTAGTGGTCCGATCAAGAGGAATATTGTAAACAGTGTGAAATTGTAAACGAGTGAAAATCCAAAAGCAAAAATGTGTGGAAAATGGAAAATTATTCATTTCTTGAGGTCCAATAATTTCAGATAATACAATTATTTATGACAACACAACAGAAGCAAATATTTTTATGACTTCTTTATACAACAATGTCGGGTCGAATTTTCGACATTTATATTATATGAGAAAGTTATTCCTTTCCAGCAGAACACATAAAAGGCACCGGAATTAGGTAAACAAACAGTTTACCATGTTTTTATAATTAAGCTTGTGGACCAGATGCCACTACTCCTTTGCTATTAAAACATGCTGAACCTAGTATCTCTTCTCTCACCAAACAGTTGGACCTTTCTCTAGTCAATTCTAAAGGGCCATCGGAATGGATGAATGCACACGTCATCTATTTTGATGAGCAGGTCAGCATATCTTTGCCAAAAGTACAAACCAATTTCACTACTGAGCTGCGTCGGCAAAGTTTTTGAACAAGCAATTTTAAAACATGTCTTCAATTGTCTCCAGGACAACTGTGTCCTGTCCGCGAGACAGTTTGACTTCATTTCTGGTGACGTAACGATCAGCCAACTCGTTTTTTTTGTACCAAACATATAGACTTTTCGAAAGCAACTGACAAACTGAAATTCCTGTAATATTCTGTGACATCATAAAAGCATTTAATAAAGCATTCAATAATTTATATCAATCCGGTTTGATCAATAAAATGAAGAAAACAAGGGTTTTTAAGGTATTTTATGAAAGTGGATGCAAAAATGCCTTTATGACTGGCATCAACGTGTTGTTGAGGTGAGGTGTCTGCTTGAAGCAGTATCGAAGCAGGTGTTCCACAAGGCTCTGTACTAGGGGTCCACGCATATTCATGATCTACGTCAACGAAATGGTAGATGTAGTCAAATCAGAAATTTGTCTCTTTGCAGACATCACACCACTATTGATTCAAATGGATGGGCCAGTTCAAGGTTCAAGAATTGTAAATCCAGATCTTTCATCAATGTCTGACTGGGCAAACCGAAGACTAATAATTTTAACCCAGTGAGGAATAAATTATACTACTTAGTAGAAAAAAGGAGACAAGTTGATCACTCAAATTTAACTTTTCAAGAAACAATACATTCAGCAACATGAAAATGTTCAGCAACATAAACATCTTGGTATTATTTTCCTCTGACCGTTCCTCTCCACCACATATATTCATTCGCTGTGATATCGAGCAGGTGTTCTGAAAACCTACAGTAAAAACTAATCATACGCTTTGAGGTTGCGTCAATAAATCATTCAAAAATATATTAAAACAGAAGTAAAAGGCAGCTGCTTTGAAGAGGGACTGTAGAAACATTAAAAAGTAACTGTGTTCATTATCTTATTTAATGATTGCCGAAAGACACCTGTGCCGTGTGTAAATAAAACCCCAAAACTCTGCAGACCGAGTCAAAGCAGCATTCTGCCTCCAAAGAGATATAAAGATCGGAGAATTATTCGCCTCATGATATGACACCATTTTAGTGAGTAACGTGCAGCCAAATATGTTCTGCAAGCTGCTGTCAATCCGTACTGAGATCCACATATCAGCTTCAGGAGGGTACCCTATCTTGGCAAAGGTAGAACGCAATGCCATTGTACAGTATATACAAGTCACATTATGATTCAAAGCTGCTTTCTTTGATATGGGAATCATGACACCAACTGCAAATATCATAGAAACCAAACGGTATGTGATTATCTGAATATAAAGAGAGGCAAGCAGTTGGGACAGTAACTCAGATTTGTCAAACGGGATGTGTTCGGACGTTATCCCATCATAACCTGGTGACAAGTTATGTTTCAGTGAATCAATGATTTATCAACTGAGTCCGGGTCCATTGTGTGGCAGCAAACCTGTCATTTCATTTCAGTTCAGTTTAAACATATTTATTTCATCTGGATGACCCCATAGTACATCGAAATTACTGATGAGTTGGACTCTCCAGAACATCGAAACACAAAAATTATGTAACAAAAAGGACAGTACAATTGTTACCAAAATAGTTATCTGCATTGTGTAGGAGCATATTTTCACCACCACTCGGATTATTTAAAATTTATGGATACAAGGTTATACCAACATACAAATGTTCAAAGTTTAGCTGCTCTGAAAAAATACGAACAGTAAATAAATCCAGTCAGAATTATTGACCATTGAAATGATAGATCTTTTTTATCGAACTGTATTCGATCTATTATGGACTGTTTGAAGGCTTCACATATTTGAATATGTGACGGTTGGATAAGTCATTACTGCCATAGAGGAATATTTCGACTGGCCTATTACTGTCATTATGAATAATAAAAATAATAGGGGAAAACAGCAATCTGCACTCTATTTCCTGTGTTGTCTTCAACTACAACGGCTATAATGCGATTTGAATTTGTTTTCAATTCTCTGTAACGTGAAACTATAGCCACACCACTATATGATCTATCTCTATAGTCAGCAGGTGTATCAGACATGCCAAGTTTACAAAAAATATGTAAAAGTATGTTCCTTATTTTGGCACAGTTGGGAATTATCTATCACACAACGGATCAGATCTTATTCATCATATCTCAACCAGCTCGAGATCTCCCAAATGGCGCCGGTGCTATTTATGGCTGTCAATGATGCACTGGTCCCCAAAGACATGGCTGTGCGTTCATAAGAAGTGGTTAACCTTTGCTGTTTTAACTCCGCGGGGCTCATAGCTTTTTCGGCCACTGGGCAGCTGTTTTGTTCAATATCTTGGGTTGGAAAAAGGCCTCACTATAGTGCCAGCCAGCAAGCTTTCGTCTTTGAGTACTTTGTCAGCATCAGCCGCGCTGGCTGATGCATGGAAAGACTTAGGGTCGGATCTCTTAAATAAGATAACAAAAGTTTTTATAAGATAAGATAGCTTTATACCTGGCTAAAAAGTCCATATAGTACAGTACAACATACAGTATTATTGGAAAAATGATAATAAAAAAAGATGAAACTTATGGTACAGAAATATAACACCTGTCTGTGTGACATGTAGAGCAAACGTTAAAAGTTACCTGTACAACATAGATTGTCACTCACATATGTAAACAGACCTTTACACATCGCTACCAATACAAATGTGAAGAAACAACTTTCACCCAACTTGTGTAAGCACTCACTCATAAAAGGCAACTGGTGGTTTTACACTAGTCCTCTCAAACTTTGAAATATTATCCATTAATTACAAACTTTAGTTCTTTCCAAAACATATGGCCATAAACCACGTAAAACCCCGAATTATATCAGTTGTGCCAAAGATTAAAAGTAACATGGTATGCTTGCCACCTGTTGGTGTTCCTGATAGCATATATGCTCTGGAGCACAGGAAAGGATATTGGTTACAAATGTCATCGTCATCCGAGAGTGACAAAAGAACAGTTTGACCAAGATACACGAACCGTTTAACAAACTCTAGCTTTACGCTTTTTAGTTTTACAACAAGATTAATGTCAAAATGTATTTTGGGGTCAAACAGCAGACATACACAAATTTTTTCATTGTACACAATGTCTTTTTAGCGCAGCCTCAGTAGAAGTGGTTCCACTTATGACCAGACTCTATAGAGTTCTTAACTGACATACAGTTGAACAATGCAATTCTCAGAGAACTAACTTTAAATGAGTATTTATTGACACACAACAACTAAAGTACTATCGTCTTGATAATGCTTCTTGTAAACCTTTCGTAGCAGCACGTTCTCGGGCCACATTAGAGAGTCAACATTGGTCAACCCATTCGTGAGTATGCTAGCCTGGTGTGGAATGGCTTTACTGAATCAGTTGCAAAGTGACTCAAAGATGTCCAAAATTAAAGCTGCTCGTATTATAACTGGCACAGTGCAAGGTACCAACATTGACAAGTTGTATGTGGAAGTTTGCAAACACTGGTTAAACGTAAAGAATAATCTAAACAAACCCTAATGTATAAATAAGTTAACAGACTTGCACCTGAACCTTTGTGCTCGATTATCACTGCGACTGAAACACCACTTTTTAATACTACTCATCACCCCTTTCACCTAACTCATTTCCAAACTTGCACTGACCTTTTTGCTACATCATTCCTTCGTTCAACTGTCACACTCTGGAACCAGCTACCCATCAAAACCCGTAACTCAGCCTCGATCCAAACTTTCAAATCCAAGATAAATAAAACTGCATCTCAATTGACTAAATATTCTCTTTTGTTTAACCTTGGTGACAGATTTAGTGCCATTCACCATACCTGCCTCTGTGTGGGTACCATTACATTACATTTTCACTTGTTCAAAATCAGAGTTAAAGATGCACCTGCTAGTGCCTGTGGCTCACCTACTGAAGATACATTTCACTACTTTTTCCTGATTTCCAAAATGTAGAGAGCAACGTTTACTACTGCTCACTACAATCGTTCATGTTGCTTCCGTTACACCACAAACTTTACTTTGTGGCTCCCCGGCATGCTCTCTTCAAGGATATAGTGATATCATCTTTCAGCTGTTCATGAATTTATACAGTGAAAACTCGTTATAATGACACCATCTGTTCCCTCAGAAATGTGTCGGATAGCTGAACATGTCCGATAGATGAGGCAAATAACAAAGTAAATAAACCTTTCCCTTGAAAATTTGTGTCATCATATCGGATATCTGAGTGTCTTATAATGAACTTTCATTATATCTGCTATTAATCACTTTAAACTTGGTTTTGGTTCAATTTTGATATGTTCTTAGCTGAGCACCAGCGTGCTCGGTCTTGCAGGCGTGGGGTCAGCCCGGCATGCTCTGTTGGCCCTAATTAAAAGCCCGTTTCATTCTCAATTGCCGCATGCACGCATCTCTGTACTTGCAAGCTCCAAACTGGTACTGACGGTTTCATCTGATACTCTGAATCTATAAATCGATATTATTCCTATCATCCATGCGCCATGTTAAGTCTTGTTCGTGTCTACGTCTTCCTACTTGTTTTCGTGTCTGGAGCGTCCCGTGAGCTCTCTCCCTACTTCAAGAGCGATTAGAACAGGGCAATGTCCTCTTTCCCAATAGTTGACTCTCGTGCACCATATTTTCATGTGTAATTTATTTGTAAAAATATTTAAACCAAGAATAGTTGAAAAATGCCCACGGCCCGCCCCAGGTTTGAATGACGCGTATGTGTTATACTCAGTGTCCAGTTTTTCTTCAATATATCGAACGACATATTCCGGGTCGATGTCAGGGGACAACCTGGAAACAAATACCTTGGCATCATGGTTAGATTTGGTTGATTTAACCCCTGTCAGTGGGCATGATTTGGCCTTACCAAAAACTGGCTAATGCCTTCTCTGGTGACGGGCTTTAACGCGTTTTTCAACAGTTTGCTATAGGGCCTGCTCACCGGCAAACATTGTAGCAGTTGAACATCAAGACTGTTATTACTGCATTGTACATGGGTGGCTGAGTTGCTCGCTTTTGACGATGACCCCACTGGGGCATAACCGGACTGCGTCACAAGGAGCGTGACCAAACCCTCATTGTGTGGTAGACTAGTACCTGGGCGTAATTGGAGGTGCGTGGAACAAACCAGGCAAGGGCCAGACAGCTTCAAGGAAAAATAAGGGAGAACAGTTCGACTGGTTTTGCATCTAGTGAGGCATCATCAGGAACTGGTCATGATAGTTAGGGACTCTGGTTTTTACGCGTGGGTAACATTGGACGTTAATAACGCTATGTGGCCAATGTTATACGCAAACGGCGTTTGTGCTCAAACGGTTCACAGGTCTAGTGACCTGCTGTTACAGGTCATGCAAGGATTACGCGTGCTTCTTTGCGGTAGGCCTGTGACGTCGATGAATGTGCACCACTGGAGTGACCCAGTAGTTAAGGGGAACCCCCAAACAAAGATTGAGAGAGAGAGAGAGAGAGAGAGAGAGAGAGAGAGAGAGAGAGAGAGAGAGAGAGAGAGATCACAGTCTTGGTGTGGGGTAAAGGTAAATCTTGGATGGGAGTTGCGTAGATGTAATATCAAGTTACAGAATCCGATATTAGGTGTTTCTTAACTGTCATGTGGTATGAATTGGTGTTTATACCTCAGTCTCTAAGTCATGATGAAAAATTAGCATAGAACATGAAAAATTTAGCATGAAACTTGGCGAGTATGCGTATTTTCCCATGACGTTGAGACCAAAGAGTTCCATGTGCAGAGCTTGCGGATCCAATGGTATTCTCCCTTTAGTCCTAGTACTTCACTTTTTGAGCTTTGGTGGAGTTGGAATGTGTTCTATGATCTGGACCTTCCGTGTTAGGCCTACATAGTCTGACCTGGCAAAATGTCTGCTAAGTGATTGTAGTCTGCCACTTTTATTTATGTGGTAAAATTGCTTTCAAAGTCTATCCATTAAGTTGCATGAGGTCTCTCCAACTTATTGTTTGTGACATGTTGTACATGTTATGAAATGTATCAGGTTGTTGTGTTTGCAGATGCCACCAGGTGGTGTGCTATAGGCACGTTCAGTGTGTGTACTGGTAACTACACCAGAAGTACCTAGTTTAGGACAGTATCTGCAACTAATGGAATTGCATGGGTGCCTTTGGGTAACCCCTGTGATGGGGGGGGGACTTGGTGGAGGGGACGATTTCACAAATATATCCTTACTGATGCAAGGCAGAAATGCACAAAACTCCACACAAGAACATGACAAATTATACTTAATAACAAGGTCCCCCCTCCAAAAAAACAAATAATACAGAACAACTGGGGTACATTGGCTCTCTCAAGGTATGGGTCAGCTCTGAAAGACAAAGAGGTTATCCATGCGTACCGCCGACCTACTAAGCGTCAAGATTTCTGATCTTCTTTAAGGTGTTTGTCAAGAGCCGGCAGGGATAACACCTCGCTGCATAGTACCCTAGGATCTTGAATAAAAAATCCTCAAATTCATTGGTTTTTGTGCAAATTCCTCTTGACTCTCAAAACTTGGCCATCAGGTCCCGCTGTTTTGCAGTGCTTTTGGTGTGCGGTTGGAGGTGTAGCGAGTTCTTTTCCATACGCTCCTCCAAGTTGCTGATCGTACAGTCAGCTGCGACACCACTGATATATAAAATTCCCATTAGTTGTCTGACGAGCTGCCTGCACAGGTTCTGTTGTTTACCAACTTGTACGATGTTTCCTGCCATTGGCAATATTTGATTCAGCAAGAGCTACCTTCTGAGGGCAAACTAACGCGATCTTGAACCCGCTGCTCCCGGTGAAATGTCACTGCAGACGCTGGCTTATGCTTACTATCATCCTTCTGGGACTTAGCATGTTGGTCTTCTTAAGCTTTTTTTCCGTTTTGATCCAGCCCTTTTAACACAAAATGGCTCATAAGTTATCTTATTCTTGGTTGGATGTGTCATTTTTGGAGATATGATTGTGTGAAGCTTCCAAGCAGCTCTCTATCACTGCTTCCAAGCAGCTCTGCATCACTGCTTAAAAGCGGCTCTGTATCACTGCTTGTGGAGACTCAGTTGAATCTGTCTTCAGCACCTGCTATTTTCATCAGTTTTGTCATCCACTCTGATGTCCCTTTTAAGTTTGAACAGCGTTAATTCTAGTGGTTGAATTTGACAGGGCAGAAAGAATGTCTGCTATCTCAGAGAATTTACGTGTCAATGCTTGGGTTTTTGTGCACACTTTGTGCGTCTCTTGCGGTAAACATCTTTTGCAACACTTCATATTGGCTCTTGCTGACAATACTGAACCCCCAGTATATATATATATATATATATATATATATATATATATATATATATATATATATATATATATATATATATATATATATATATATATATATATATATATATATATATATATATAACCCTTCGTTTAACAGTACTGATACCCTTTTTCAGGTAACTGAGGGAAACTGGGATATGGCAAGCTCAATCAAAGCCTCACGTGACCCATTAAGACTATCAATATTTTCATGATCTAGCTGTGCCTGAAAATCCGTGCAATTGTTATGAAAATATTGTCCAAGCTTTTTGCCAAAAGCCTTCACACATGTCCTTTTGCTACAAGCATAAATTCCTTTAAGATCTGGTATGACTGATACATTTTAGGTATTTTGTCAGATTTACCATCCAGATCAGCAGCTATTGTCACACAGTGTTTTGGTAATAATATTTGTGTTACAGCCCTAGGTGACCTTATGATAAAAGCAAAGCCAACAAGGGGATCTGGCTGAGGCCTTGTCGAGTGAACCAATTGAAATAAAGTTTAAAAAGCTCTGAACTTTATCTGAATTATGTACCTAGTAAACAAAATTATTAATTACTTTGAACGTATTGAGCCCCCCTATCTGTCCATGTCCAGCTGTGATGTCTTCTCACTCTTGTATTGCGGCAAATCGGTGGGCCCTGCCATACTGTGCAGCGATTGTGTGTATGTTGGTGTCCTGTTTAATTGTTGTCTATTCTCCTACGAGAGGGATTTATATAGGGCTAAGCCCTCTTCACAATATTTAATTGCCGATGAGAATATTGTATTTGTACATTGTTGAAAAAAACAAAATACGTTTAAACTGATAAAGTTCGTCACCTAACAGATATACACAAGCTTTGGTGTCTATAGGATACGTGTGGTCTGATACACACCTTGTGAGAACATCAGTATAAAACATTCTTAAATTCTCAAGAATCTAACGTTTTTTTCTTTTGTTTGTGTGTGTGTGTGTGTGTGTGTGTGTGTGTGTGTATGCGTTTGTGTGTGTTTTATTAACTTGTGTGCTTGTTTCCCAGAAATGATATGGGAGCACGTTGTTAATACTCATGCATGCGTAAACATTTTATAGGCCACAAAAATAACACAAGTTACAAGGTATTCTTTTCACATCATATGCTTTTATTATCATCGATCTCTCCACTAACATTTTTCAGCAATTTCAGTGGCTACTGGCAAATCGAGTCACACCAAGACTTTAATATAATTTTCAATAAAGGCAGAATTGGAAACTAAATTGACACTTCTCCAATCATACGCTGCTAAGAGGTAGAATAAATCCCAAACAGAACTGGAAAATCATATTGAAAAAAAAACTTATTTAAGGCGATGTGAACTGTACGTGTGTAAGCAAAACGATGTCACACATGCCAGGCAGCCAATGATGATGATGATGATGATGATGATGATGATGATGATGATGAAGAAAATGATGATGATGATAATAATAGTATTTTCATTATCATTATTTGGATAACTACCCCGTTACAAAGGCGCACCGGTAGACCAGGGGCAATTAACGGTGCGTAAGAGAAATGAATAAAGTCCATCTCAGGAAACAAAAGTGAAAGATGAGCGTCAGAAGATAAAAAAATGTAGAGATGTATTTACAAAATGGCCAGAACTCTGTATAACTTGAATATAAATTCTGTGAATTTAAAAAAACTACCGACGGACTGCCCAAGCTTCCCTTAAAAATGACAAAAAATACTGTCTATATCTTGATCATTTAAAAGCATGCACACTTTTACACGGGGAATGCGTGTGTCAAATACTTCCACACCCGCGGATTGGATGAAACTGAAATGCAATGAAGATCAGTAAAAAGTCCCATACGCGGAACCTCCAAAGCACGGCAAGTTAAGGAAAAATGTTGTAAATCTAGGCTACCTACCTTGTAACCTTAATTTTTTTTAATGGTAAGTGTGTCGAGGCACATTGATAATTTCGTTAACAACCTCATGTGTGGGCAAACGTGCTAATATGAGAAAAGTGAAAACTCTCTACATTTCTTTTTGTAGGTCATGAAGCTGCACACATGTGTTTTTCCCGCGCCGCCCCTCTTCGCAAGACAGCCATTTCTATATGTCACACGTTTCATAGGCTAAGCAGTTGGAAAATGCTTATGCACGGAGGACAAATTATTGTACTAAAGGGTATTTCAGCTAGCCATTTTGGTGTTACGAATCAGCATGCGCAATGTCGTGTTAAATAGATTTTACCAGCTTTTCTGCTGAAAAAAAGACAGTGCCATAATAAGCTATATTTGAAGGATCCAAAGGTCTTAAAACAACCACAAAAACGACGAACCCATTGACTTTTCCAGCATGCAATTGCTATGTTGAGTCCATTATTAGCACGACAGGACTTGGTATCTTGGGATTAAATGCTCTTTCCAATTAACCAATTATTAAATCCCATAACATGAAGGTAATCATTGTGAGCTCGCTAGCACGTGATCTATAACTGTGTTTCATCGACGGATGTTGAGAGTATGCCGCCATGATGCTGGTCGGTGAGTTCCCTTGAATCAAGCGTCTATCGTCCGGCGTTAGTTTCCAGGCGCCCCATAGGTGAACTTTGGTGACACATGAAAATGAAAAACTGTTTATGGCCTACCTAGACCCTCCCAGAGAATAAGAAACCCGTTTTCTTGGAGTACTGATTGGAGCATTGCCCAGATTTACTGCGAGTATGCAAGAATGCTACATGACAATAAAAGCGTAACGGAAGCAATGTTAGCTGATTTTAAGGCAAGACAACGTATATAGTTTTAAAATCTTCATACATGCTGAAGCTGATGTTTAAGTTAGAAGAGTGCATCGCAGTTCCGCTGACGCGAATATGGACAGCTAGGTATTTTCTGTGAATGCCTATTTATGTTCAACATATGGTATATTAGAAAAGCGCGAGGGAGTCTGTATATATATTAATTGATTGTATCTTAGTTAAAAGGAGTTGTGCCAATCAAATATCGGCCATATCCGTAATTACATTATAGACTTTATGTCGATAAACATCTTTTATTAATCTGAATGGGTTTTACTTTTTACTTAAGCGCTTGCAATCTAAAGTGTCGATTCGTTTTTGTCTGTACTAATCACCAGCTGCTCAAACCATCAAATGCACATAACCTTGAACTTATTACTCACCTTGTTTTTTTTGGGGGGGGGGGGGGATTACCAATCTGTTTTGTTTGTGGTACACGGTACAGTGTGTGCGTAAATAATTTCCTGTCAGCAGCGCAGTTGTTATCGTTAACCTGGGGATCGTTAAAGAGAGTGAATAAATGTCCATGACAGATGTGAAGACAACTGGGGGTCATCAGCACGCTATATTTATGATTCAATAGACAACCCATATTGCGTACACGCTTCTCAGAGGCCTCGCGAGGGTCCAAACTTAATTAAATTCCATTTCTGTATGTCATCTCATTATGTTTAAACAATTTACAATCCTTTCTGATGCTACTTTTTACCATCTTTAACAATTGCCCATGTAACGTTGTGCTTCGGTCTCATATTATATTAGAGTGGAACCCATTTTGTCCTCGTATCCGGCCATGCCCCTCAGTCGCTCTATGGATTTGAGTGGATGTAGTCAATTTTTCGTAGCATTCATAAATAAACACAAGGGAGAGGTAAGAAGCCAGAAAAAGGTAAGATTTCATTGCATTTTGCCTTATTGCCATTTTTGGACACGGGGTGCTCCATAAATCACGTCATAGAAATACGAGAAAACGATGCTTTTATGGGGATAATTCAAAGTCCAAATCAGAAGTAATATCCCAATTGATTATTTAATTATTTTCAATTTTACCCATGGTATGATCAATGGTACTATGAGTAAGATACATGGCAACCTACATTTTACCGTGTATGAATGTTAACTGCTTTCTCTCCTTTGCCAGCCAACCTGTTCATCACTTCGTGGACTGCGGTGAAAAGATGATTTTGCCATCATGTCACAGGACGGACTGGAGCGTTATTTCTTACGTTGGTCGAGGGTATCGGAAATCGCGTTTTCGTACTGAGCGTTGCGGTTGGCCGTTTGACGAACCAGTTCCCTTGCACATATTCATATTTATCTATTCCCGCGCGATCTTTAGCATACACAAAGAAATTGACATTATCCCTTTTCGCGCTTCCCCTTTTTGTCCAGCATTTTGTCTGTGAACAGTAATAGGCGATTGCTTGCGTGTGGACAGTATAATAATATGATACTTGTTTCATATCACGTTCGTTTTGATGTTTTGCACTTGTTGTCATTTGGTTTTTGAGCAGTGGGCTGATGCTGCATTAATTTAAATCAAGTCAAATGTTTCATTTTAATGAACTAAATGGTTTTGTTTTCACTAAGGAAACAGAGATGTTGTATTGCAGAAATTGCTTGTCAAATGTGTGTACTAAACAAAGCGCTTTCTAACCTCAGTTGATGGGCAATTTGGGTCCTGGTCTATTTGGACCACATGCAATGTCACTTGTGGTGGAGGGACACAGTCTCGTTCGAGGCAGTGCTATGGCAGAGCATTTGGAGGCAAGGATTGCATTGGAAACTATAACGAAACACAGGCGTGCAATACACACCACTGTCCAGGTAAATTATGGCTGTTTTTTTGTGATAAGAAAATCATTTATTCAACTCCTTAACATGAAGTAATCGAGGAACAACTCCCGATAAATTTCCAGTAGTCAGATCAAATGCCCTGTTCTATTCGTGCGTAGTTCAAGTAAGATTGTTACCTTGTGTCGCCTTGATTTTTACGGAAACTAAACTTGAGAAGAAGGTAAAAGGAGTTTTAAGCAAGCAGGGCAAGTTAGATGGTGTTACTTGACTAACCAGCTCGACCTTCGCCGGACACGATATTCTGTTAATTCACAGGCATACATGACGTCACCAGTGGCCAAAAGACTTCCCGAGCCAAATCATAGAATCAACCGTATTATCAACCTGAAATAATATACAGCTTTACATTAAGTTAAAAGTAATTTTTGCAGCAACGTGATGTTTTTCTGTTCGGGACGCAGTATTTTCATTATAAAGAATGGTTCAAGATACCAAAATAACTGCATGTTTCCAATTTGAGACTATGCGTGATGACAAGGTTTGGTGTTGTCCCTCTTTTCCATCATCTACGTTTTCCTTGCTGTGGATGAATTCCTATGTAGTGTTTTGATAATGTGCGGTTAATGCTTTGGATAATATCAATCATTCGAGATATAAACCTATTGCATTCTGTATAAATTGATATGACTCTTCGTATCTGTAAATTTAGTATGAAATGAAAGCGGTTTTCACTATTTGAGGTAACATATTATGTACCTTGCTTTTTGGAATTCTATTATTCAACCTTGTTTGGATAGACAGAAAAACACGCGTAACTGTAACACTCCACCGTCATAATATCTGCGTGGTTGAAAATATATTCTTGTATTGCTAAGTTTACAGTGCTGTTGAAATTCTGTTAATTGATGAAGACACGGCACAGTTGACATATGGTAATGATACTGACAATTGAGTTTCACATGCATTATTGAGTGGAAATATATTGCATAATTAATGCACAGGAGCTTCTCTAACAATAAACAGTGACAATAAAATATTAAATATGCATGTACTTTATGCAGCCCAAATTAAGAATTTGCTTTATGTCTGACATTTGAATGCCAATGATGATAAATGACGATGCCTGTAATGTTTCCACCACTATGATAAATGCACAGAGCCACACAGCTGACATGTTTACACGAAAAGTCAATCAACAGATGTAACCTGCATTAGGACCTATTTCCTACATTACTAAAGACCAAGACCAATATTTTTTAAACCAAAATAAGTGTTCAAATTATAAAAAGATAATTATCTACCTGAGGCATAACACCAACGACATACTTCGTGGTTCGTTGGTCTCTACGAAATCACACATAGACCACCAAAGTATGTGTGAACAAATCAACCGTCATGATATGATTGCTGCGACAGCAGCCCGAGTTGAACGTTTATTGCGTGTAAGATCTGAGGAAAACGGCGAAAGGAAAGTTACGGAAATTAAGATGATATTCTTGAAAAGCAGCCATCTTGCCGATATAGAAGTAGTAAAACAGATTGGTTCCAAATAACCTAACGTCTTCCGTGTTCAACTACTGCCATGATAACTGCAAGGGACAGTGTTTGCAAGACATGGGAAGCAGGCAACTCGGTTTATGAGCTGAATGCTGTTCACCATTCCCTGATATATATATATATATATATATATATATATATATATATATATATATATATATATATATATATGTATATATATATATGTATATAAAGTCAGATATATACAGATAAACGTTGATTAATGTGCTACATCTTTGTGAGCATGACGAACAATTTGAGAGTTTAACACTACCTGGTAGTGTCCTGGGAAATGTGAATACAATAGCATTAAAACATCGTAGGGAATTTGTCGTTGTAGTCGATGGTATTTTCAAGCAATGATCCGAATCGAAGTCATTCAATGTAAGTTGCGGTGGAGGAATACAGTTTCGAGAATGGAGTGCATTGGTCCATACTATGGTCGACAGTTTGTCATGGTGCATGGAATGAAGGCAGATCCTGTTCAAACTGGCCGTGCCCTGGTATTTTGATGGCCTGCTTCAGTTTCTTTTAGTTTTGCTTGTACCTGTATTTCCTCTATCACTTTCCATCTCGATGAGTTTCTCTGTGATTGAATAGTCGTTTTCTTTAAACTGTTCGCAAAGGCATTAAATATGATACTTTGCCAACATACTCTCGGTTGTTATCTGAAGTTAGACAAGTTCTAATAGAAATATCTATCATTGGTTACTTTGCTAACTCACTCGACTATCATTTGTACTGGCCAATATTGGACCATAGCCTTATCGCTTCACTCCGACCCCAATGAAATCCCACGCATTTCAAGGACCATCTTAGCATTCATCGCTAACAAAAAGTTGACATAGAAAGCCCCTCACACTCATTTTTCGTGTGGCAAGATCTGCCAAGAAAGTTGAACGTAAACATTTGATTTCTTCCTTGTATTATTTTCATTGCTCTTCCCTTCGCGTGTATGGAGAGGGCCGATCAGTGCTGGTTGTTATTTTATAGTGGATGGCTATTTTGCACCTTGGTCGTCTTGGAAGTCTTGCACTGTCTCGTGTGGTGGGGGAAACCAGACAAGACATCGGGCATGCATTGGGCCTTATCACAGAGGGAAGGATTGCTTTGGGGAACGGAATCAAACACAGGACTGCAACACACAACCATGCCCAGGTATTTTTGTAGCTATAGCAACAGCATTCTTTGTGTTTTCTACATACTGGCCTACATGGCTATTCCATAGATGATATGTGTGTTCCACAGAAAATATTTGACACGGTGGATTGTTACAACGATATTAGCGGACGTCTTTTGTGATAACAGTTTCATAATAATTAATTTGTCAAAATCACAAAATGTCCCACTGTTTTGGGATATCTTAGGCATTATTTGCGTGAAAACCCTACACAATAGTATAAACACGAAACATTTAAAGAAAGAAAAAAATTTCCAACAAATGCAGACAGAAACCAACATCAGCATACAAAATGTCTTGCATTTTAACGTGAAATGTGGTGTTAAGTAACAACAGTTAAATGTCTCTAAGCAAATTACCCACACATACAGCTTGAGACTAAAGTACTGGCACAAAATTTATTGTACCCTGAAGCGGCATGTGATGATTTTGATGTTTTTGCTTTATAATTCATGGAGTTTATTCGTAACGATGTCGAATTATATCATTCTTTTCTTGAAATCAACGACTGTGGTTTGTGAAGTTTTAAACATAGCATTTTTACATGAGTTTTTTTCATGCCTGATATCAGATGTGTTTCTTGGCAGTTGATGGCATATTCATGGGATGGTCATCTTGGGTGTCATGTAATGTTTCATGTGGCAGAGGAATACAGTGGAGGGAAAGCGAGTGCAATGGTTCATATCATGGCGGGTTGGAGCGTTCAGGCTTCTCGAATGAAAGTCGATTGTGCTCAGCACAGCATTGTCCTGGTATCAAATTGTTGTCGTAGTGTCGGTCCAACAGGGCGTAGAATGCATTCAAACTTACAAAATGCAGGCACATCTGCATTGATTAACAGCTCTGTGGTTCAGTCGGTTTACTCTGTCATGTTACAAACCAATGCAATTTCAAGTTCTTGTACCCTTCTCCTGTCAATTCTTGTCGTTACATGCATTGATGTCAGCTGATAGTTGGCTGGTATGTTTTGTAGTTGATGGCTATTTCACATCTTGGTCGCCTTGGGCAGCTTGTACTTTATCCTGTGGTGAGGGAACACAGACAAGAAATCGTACATGTGTGGGGCCTTTTCACGGAGGGCGGAACTGTAAGGGTGAACGGAATCAAATGCAAGACTGCAATACTCAGGCGTGCCCAGGTAGGACTCCACTGCCTTGCCAGCTTAAGTCCCAAGTACAAGCATTTCACGCCAGATATTACCTGTTTTGAGTCACACTTATCATATCATTCTGCACCAAAGTCAACTGGCTTTAGTTCACTACCAAGGTTTCGTAAAAGATGTTATCTAGTTCTTTACTGTAACGGAGTGACTCCTATGTCGTCGTCTTTCACGGCTGATTGAAATGAAAGAGATTGACCTTTATTGACGTCATGATGCCTTGCGTAACTTTTGATCACCAAAGATTCCCGGAGCTGAAGGATTCACATGGGTTGGCATATGTTTCGCAATATCTTTCCATCATTTGTCAGTGTCCTATCTGAGAAGACATTTCCTCCTTTGGCAGTTGATGGCGTATTTATGGAGTGGACATCTTGGGCTTTATGTAATGTGACATGTGGTGGAGGAATACAATGGAGACACAGAGAGTGCAAAGGCCCCTATCATGGTGGATTGGATTGTTCAGGACCATGGAATAAAAGTCGATCTTGTGCAACAAACAATTGTCCGGGTACCATTTTCATATTACTGTCAGTTATGTTGATGGATGTATCCCTCTTTGGAAAAGCTGTCTGGTTTTTAAGACAGTATGCTAAATGCTGCCTATCTGAAAAATATATCATATTTTTCTTCCTAAATTGACTGGCCCACGTTATTTCTTACGCTCATTTTTCTAGTATGAATGTGCTCTTGAAGTCTATCTAACGCTAAATTGTCAGTCATAGTGCAGTTTATCGTTCATCTTTCTGTCGGACCATTCATCTATTGTATAAGTCTGTTTTAGTGGACGGGATTATCACACCATGGTCACTGTGGGGCGATTGCAATGTTTCATGTGGTGGAGGGACACGTTATAGAAACAGGACTTGCGTTGGTCCCTTTTATGGTGGTTTAGACTGTGTAGATTCCAGAATGGATGAACAGCATTGCAATATGCATCCTTGTCCAGGTATGCATGTAAATCTGTTTGAAACACCAAGTTCTTTTTTCCTTGAGACTCTCTCTCTTTCTCTTTCTCAGAGAAACATGCAAAGGTGACCTATCATTTGTAAACAATGTCAAAACTCCACATACGTCACATACGTAGGGTATGTGGCACACCGATTACTCCGATATGAAAAAAAACCCTACGTGTCTACACAAATGTGCACCGGTCCATACTTTAAAAAAAGACGACTATTGATAATACAGAATTATTTAAGCTGTTTGAGCTCTTTTTGGCTGAGTACCCTCAAACGAGTGAGTATTTGATGAATGTTCTAAGTGAGTTTATCATTGAGTGAAATACAACTGAATGACGCAAATTGCAACCCAAACCATGAACACGAGATTTAATTTCAGTGGATGGCACATTTACCCCGTGGACGTCTTGGGGAGACTGTACTTCGTCCTGCGGCGGAGGAATACAAACCAGAAACAGATCGTGCGTTAACAGAGCTCACGGCGGGGCAGACTGTATAGGAAATCGCACAGAAGCAAGACCTTGCAACACACATGAGTGCCCAGGTAAATTAGTTGGAGATAACAAAAAAAAAAAAAACAAAAGCAAAAACAAAAAAAACAAAAACAAAAAAAAAAAACAAAAACAAAAAAAACCAAACAAACAAAAAAACAAAACAAAACAAAAAAAAACAAAAACAAAAAAAAAAAAAAACAAAAACAAAAAAAAACAAAAACAAAAAAAAAACAAAAAACAAACAAACAAACAAACAAACAAAAGAAAAAAAAAAAACAACAAAAAAAAAACCCCGTTCGCCTTTTCAAATCTGTGACCCGGGTACGGATTTCGGCCCGGGCAGCAAGTGGAAAAAGTTCCTAATACCCCGACATCTGTTCCATGGCGAGTGATTAATATCGGCTTGGCCTTCTTCAAGATCATTTGAAACTTCTCGAAAACACATTTAAGAATCTGAATGCAATCGAATTTAAATATTTCATTGGTGTAAGTATTGTTTTTACTTTCAACCCATGTTTCTAATTAAAGACGTTCGGTACACCGCGATATGCGCAACCATTTATGGTCCAATGCCTCTGTACAGTTAGAGCTGATATTTGTCGATGCCTGCACTAGCTGCTGATCGCTTTTCCTATTTTGCACAGTTCCGTTTGAGAAATATGGATTGTTTACGAAGAGTGAAAAGGAAAAAGAATGGGCGGTTTGTTAACAAATGCCAAAACAAAGGACTAAATGCTTTAAAACAAGGCAGAATACGTCGAAACACGGCAGTGGTAGACAAAAACGCATGTACACAATCAGCGAACGCTGACCAAGCCACCATCGAAAGTGCCACGCCCACCCCCCAAATGCCACATGCACATGTAAACACTGACAGTTATAACTGGGATGAAGGTCGTAGAATAGTGGAACTAAGTGTACTAGCCGATAATCTTGTATGCGAGGAATGTAAAAAAAAAAAAACAAAAAAAAAACATTGTCCCTAAAAAATACAGAATGAGAAAAACGATATGGCTTGGCCAGTGTACTTTACATTTCTTGTGAATGTGGCACAATAAACGCTGTCCCGACGGGGGGGGGGGGGGGGGGACCACAGTAGTACCCCAGCGTCAAAAGGTGGCACAGGCATATTTGATAATGTGCTGGCATTGTTATCATTCGACAATATATTAAGGCAACTATAATTTTGATATTATTATTTTTACCTCTTTTTCCACATTGCTGCATTGCACTATGGAGAGAATCTTAAAATGTTTGCCTCTTCTAAGTAAAACTATGAAAGTATATATTATGACTGGAATATAAAATTAACGACGTACTGCCGTTTATTTAACCTAAATACATGTATATTGATATGGTATCGAAGTTAGACAATGAATGGATACCTTGTACCTGTGAACTTAGAACAAATTATGTCAACATGCATGAATTCTTTGTACAATTGCGGAAAAAATAGCACCGTATGATATCTTTTTTTGTTAATCAGTGAAATCAGTGCATATTTTGGAAACCCCCTACAATTTTTCAGGGATTTGTAAATATTTTTTCTATTTCAAACTTAAAAAATAACGTGCGCACTTATACATTTTTGCAAGACGAGATGAATTTTAAGTCACATTCCAGCATGTTTTGTCTACATATTTGTTATTAAAAGGCTTGATACACATTGCAGACACTCATATTGAGCTATTTTATGCATATTTGTGCATCCTTAATTTATTTTTTGGCTTTTACCCACATATAAAATGTTTGCTATCAAATTTCTGTAGTCCTTACATGTAGCACCTAGCGACAAAAGTAGCAACGTGACATGCCAATTTTTTGCTTGCATTTTGTTTCAAATGCCAATATCTTGGTTCACACCAAAACCCAGAGATTTCTAAAATTGTTTGACCAGTGTACCGAACGTCTTTAAGTTAAATCATTTCAAAACGTGCTTCGCTTTAATGTGTATCGCGATGTTTATACACGTATTTCTCTGTGTTGAATTAAAATGCGTTTGTATAGTCGAACCAGAGTTGTAAAAAAAGTTTGATATTATCCATGAATGAACATGTTTACTATCACCTGTTTATCATAATGGTTGTCGACACTGAAAGTTAGGCAAAGCAATGCGTGTCTCTTTCTTCCCCAACCAGTTGACGGCGTGTGGGTGACATGGAGCCCTTGGGCAGAGTGCAATGTTACGTGTGGAGGTGGGATACGCATGCGTAATCGCAGCTGTGCGGGACCCATGCATGGCGGCAAAAACTGTAGTGGCAATGACCTTGATGTGACTGAGTGCGCTACCCAAAGCTGTCCTGGTACGTGGCATATATAATTGTTCCTTGATCATCCACTGCTTTCAACACCATGGCACCAGTAGGATAATACACACACACAACAAAAATCCGATCATGTACATGTTCTTATGTTCATATGCCCTCGTAAAAAGATAAGAAAATATTGTGCATTCATTCCAAAAAATACGCAGTAACTTCTACAGGAAGAAAAATGTCTGAAATTTTAGCATGGCTTCACGCAGTAGCATTGAGAGTCACCCAAAAAAAGACAGTATCGGCAGCCTGCAGACTGTGACCTTCTTAACCACGTTACTTTTTTACTTGTCATAGTGAGCATTAAAGTTATGTATGAGTGAGCAATTTGATGGGAACAACGTTCATAGTAGGTGCAATGTTTATGATTCTTGAATAATGTTAGGCCTTCTGGTTTCCAGCTATGGCCTAACTGTATTAATTTACTTCAGCTGACTCATCAGTTGGCTGAGGTCCTTAGTTGATCCATCAAACGTCGTCTACAACGACATCTGATGGATCAAACTTTGTTTGGACTTCTGTGATTTGGGAGAGTTTTTGATGAAGCGCTTTGTTCATTATTATTATTATTATTATTATTATTATTATTATTATTATTATTATTATTATTATTATTATTATTATTATTATTATTATTATTATTTATTTATTTATTTATTTTCTATTTTTTGTAAAGTCTTGAATACTTCTAATGCCAAGCCGCCTGCTTTTAAATTGCATGGGGACACTCCTGGACTTCTGTGAACTTTAATGGCTTAATAAGTGCCGCCGTGATTTTTTTCTCATTCTTAAATGAGTTTTTGTGTTTTTTATTGGTATTTTCGTCTTCTGCAAAACCGTCATACAGGGTGTGCTGAAATTTGGTAAAAGTATAACTTGAAGAAGGACTAAACAAAGTTGTTCTCTGGGTGGTGGTGTTTTGTGTCCCTCATTTTCGACGAGAATGTTTCAGGTTAGGTACTTTTCGATTGATGTATACATTTTAATCAATAACAATCATGTAACCAACGGGGATAGCAGTGGTAATTCCACACTTTCAACAAGACGTACTTCAAAGCTGGTGGGGAGGTGCATCAGGTAACACTGTTCAAATGGGAACCCTTGAGTGATTGTTTGGATTTTTATTAATTTTTTGTTCATTTCCGGGGAATTCCTTTCCAAAACTACTTGATCAATAGCTTTAAGATTGAGACAAACACTTTTGTGTACTGCTGGACCAGGGTGGGACTTCCTTTCGGTTATATGTGTGGGTTAGCTGAAGATGGCGTCCTTGTGACCTTAAACTGTTAGCATCTATTTCATGTATTTCATACTCTCTTACCACCACCGCCACCCACCCCAAAACAAGAAAAACTTGAAAAAAAATGACCAGAGAAATATGATAACCTGAGTCAATAAACGTTTCAAGAAGTTACAGGAGGCAGACCTTGGTCCAATTATCCCGAACAAAATATGAGAGGAGACCGGATAAACCTACGGAGCCCCAGATTTATCGTTCAGTACGGTCATCGTTCATGGCAAATGGGTTGTTTTTTCAGTTCCCGGCGAATGGCTGGAGTGGGGATCCTGGAGCCTGTGTTCCAAAACCTGTGGCGGCGGTCTGCGCACGCGAATCAGGGAATGCAACATGACTACACACGGGGCCTTATTTACGACCCAGTGTCAAGGTATCAATTCGACTACCAAGCCCTGTCACAATTATAGCTGTTCTCCAGGTGGGTGCATATGACGTCCAGTGGCATAGCATGGTCATTTACATACAAACCCCGTGACACTTTTTTATCTCAATAATAATTTTTACAATTTCATTTTGTTGTGGCAGCATCATGAACAAATTACAATATTTTTGTCGTGTATTCCACCACTCTATTTTGTCCTTAATAATCACTTAAACATACTGCACCACATCATTCCGATGGGTTTTTTTCCACCTTTTGTCATGATCAAGTATGCTTCTACGATGAACTCAGCAAACAAAATGAAGCACAGCTACTGTATCTGTATAACACAATTTATATATTCAACCTGTTTCAAATGTTGATATTCCAGCAATTTATCAGTCAAGTAGCTATTTTTCGTTATAGGCCAGACCTCTGTTTGCCCCGGGCTAGAAAGCAACAAATGACATTTGAATATATTGTCCGGATTTAATCGGGACACGCTTTTACGGCAAGAGTAGTGTATTATGTCTCCGTCCACAAACTTCGATTGCGACCATTAATTATTCTTGGACTTTTGCATTTTCTTCTCAGATTGGTCGATGGTTGTCATGCCCTTTCTAATATTGCAAATCGTGTAGGTGTATATCTAAAACAGTTTTTGTAAGGGTGTTAAAGTTTGCTACATATAGGGTATGACAGGTTCTGCCCGACTTCCGTTGTTTCCCTTTTATAGTCACATAATCATAATAATAATTTGCAAGTCGTGGTCTTTGCCCATTCTTGCCCTTTAAAAACAAGTGTTAAGTAGTACAGCTGGTTTACGTTCTTCATCGATAAATGTATTTCTATTGACTTAAGGATATATATATATATATATATATATATATATATATATATATATATATATATATATATATATATATATATATATATATATATATACAGTAAAAATTCGTTATAATGAGACCATTTGTTCCCTTAGAAATGTGTCAGATAACTGTATACGTCAGATAAATGAATCAAATAACAATGAAAATGAACTTTTGGGTCATAATAGTGAATATGTTGGATATCTGAGTGTCGTTACAATGAGGTTTCACTATATATATATATATATATATATATATATATATATATATATATATATATATATATATATATATATATATATATATATATATATATATATATATATGTGGGTCTGATCCAAAATAGTCGGCTTTGGTAGGGGACGGAATTGATAACTTGTTGGAGCACTAATTCAAAACTCTTAAGTACATGTACTTGACAGGAATCCATTTCAGCCCTATGGTACACGTGGAAGTTAGAAGAATGTGAGCAGGTTTTCTGCACAGCTCTGTTGATTTTATCCTTTTTATCAGTAAAATGTCTTTGAGACGGGAAGGAATGATAAAGTTACATTTTCTGAAAACTGTAATTTATTATTGCTTTTGTATCAAAATTACTGAACATTAAAGACAGTTTGTACTTAGTTATATAGGCACAAATTAACGGCAATCTTTTGCACACACATTTAATTTCTATACTTCAAGTTCTGTGTGCAAGCGCATTGCCAGAATAACAATAGGGAGAGCGACGGGACGGAAATCATTGCCAGATGTTGTATGACCTTGTCAAATAAGCTATACGTGGCACATGAGCACCAGCATAAAAGTACAACTAACATAATAACAAACTGTGATCAGTGTAGATGTTTTTGGGCCATCTAATACCGTGGATAATAAGTTTACAATATCCACAGGACTTGCCTGCTGAGTTGACCCTTGACTTGCCTGCTGAGTTGACCAAGGGCCGTTCATTTTTTGTACTGGGAGTCAGTGCCGGATTGCACATGTGCAGATCAAGGCGGGATCAGCATGAGCCTGGAGTCAAGCCTATGTCAAATAGGTGCATTGGTTTGCACATGTCTGGGTTTAACTGAAGCCTCACTGAATTTAACCCCAAGATTTACATCAGGGTCCAGCCAGGATTAAAAGCTAAAGTTAAACTTGTTTTCCGGTGTCTGCACGCACTACTTTGCTGTAAAGCTGGTATAGCACTGTACCGTGGGAGATTATATTGACTAGTTGCATTAATTTGATTTGGTTGATTGTATCATTTATTTATTCAGAGTAGGAGATACCGCGCGTTAGCAGGATATATTCTGAAAGCCTGCATTGTAAATCCCGACCGCGTAGTCATGCCTCTTTTGTCACTGGCACAATTTTATAGTTTGAAACCCTTTTCACCACCTTAATCCAAGAAACAGTACAGAACTACTTTTTGGCCTGCCTGTGCACCCACGTGCCAGGTCCTCCTTGGCACGATCCACTGAGCACAATAAGAGATATAAAACGTTCCCCAACGCCCAGGTCACTGGATGGTGTAGACTAAGAGGTTAGAGCAGTCGCTTCAACCTGTGGATGTCAGTGCGGTTTCGTATCGTGCGGTGGCCGTATTAATATGCTTTTTTTTTTTCTGAAATGAAGCAGAGAGAACACTAGTTCTCCATGGCAAAATTCGCAGTCCAGCATCCTGGTCATAGAAAGTAGTTCTCATACAAGTGACATCCACAGGGATTAAACTGGAAAAACTGCAGAAGAAATCCCTGGCAGTGACAAAAAAGGCGTGGTTTAATTTGATATATTTACCCAGGGACCCCTTCATTGCCACAAGACTGGTCTCACCGGGGTCCCTAAAAAACAAATTAACAAAAATCATACGATATACAACATAAACTTGAAAGCAAAATTTACAATAAACAGCTGAATGGTTCACAAGTTGAAGGAAATGGAGGCATTCGTGGATGCAAAATGTTCCTCCATGCTTACTGGTCAAGGTAGAACGAAATCATATCTTTCATTTTCTCAATTATGTTACAATAACAATTCAATGTAACAAAATAAGATAGGTACAGAATGATATACAAGAAAAATATGCCTAATTGTCTGCAATGACCGCAATTCTTCAAGAATGCCGATATATTAAAATGGTCTCATTTAAAAGTGACCCAAGAGAAGACTGATTTGATGGATGACTGCTTTTATTGTCCATTGGCTTTGGACGGGCACCTCCACCAGTTGTCTTCGGGTATCTTTTCGTCTCAGTAGTTTCAACTTTCAAATTTTCCCCATGCATTTTAGTTGATTTCTATCCCTATTCTGTGCATTGGCTTTGAAATTATTGCTAATTCTTTTTGCGGCTTCCTCCCTCTTCTGGGTCTTAGCCCTATCATTTTTGATACTTTCTACTACATTTATCTGCCCCTACTAATTTTAGAATTCGATTCTCAAAATTAATTAAGTCTCTATTTGCCATGTATAGAAAGGAAGAAGAAGTGGGTAGATGGGAAAAAGGCAACATCACAACAGAATCTGTGTAAACAGTATACATACTCAGTACACAGCAGTGTAACCTGGAGTCACCAGACCCTGACTTGATCTTGACAGGTGCAAACCATTTTGACTCTGGGTCAATGGCTTCATAACCCAGAGTCACGTAGCCCCAGATTATCAATTTAACTCCGGGTTACGTGACTCGGACATGTGCAACCGGGCGTAGGTCTGGCCACCCCACATGCTGCTCACTGCAAGCACAGCAAATTGTCACCCACTCAGCCAGTTTTATAAGCCAGGACAGGAAATGGATAATTGGTGAATTGAAATGCCTTGTTAAGGGTCCGTCCCACAGGGGGGACCCTTTCTGTTTTTGGGTTGTCCATCCGTCCATTTGGATGTCCGTCCGGATGTTCACATTAATGCATTGACTCGGGACCGTGTACCCGGGACCCCCCACCCCACCCCCACCCCAATGCCAAAAGTTGGGTCCCGAATCCAATTTTTAATACCCGACTACTTTCGATATAAATAAAAAAATTGCAGATCTATGTGTATTTCTGCCTTTTACACTGCTATGTTCTTTCTTTCTTTTTCCTTTTTTCCCTCAGGAATCGACAACTTGTCGAATGGTGGAATTATTATACTGTACCTGAAAAAAAAGGAAAGCTAATTTTTTTTCTGTGTATCATTTCAGTAAGAGTTTTTGCCGGGTCTCGGGTACCCGTTACGGGTCCCGGGTATTAAAAATATTAACTTATTGGCGGGTACCGGGACACGACTTTTTTCCCCTACGTCAATGCACTGGTTCACATTATCGTTACCGCGATATCTACAGAATGCCTCAATGTATTTTTGCTCAAATTTCACAATATGCTTACCTTACCTGGCAAGGTGAACTAATTATATTTTGATGTCATCATGGCCTAATTTGAGCAAATGACAGCTTAATTAGATATCCGTTAGGAATTGTTACCATGATATCTCCAGAACGCCTCCTTGTATTATGCTCTTATTAAAGTTTGAAAGGAATAATTAACGGTATTCCCCATGGGGGAACCTTTATGTTTTCGGGTTGTCCGTCTGTCCAGATATGCACATTCTCGTTGTCGCGAGATCTACAGATTGCCTCCATGTATTTTGCTCAAATTTGGCAATATGCTTACCTTACCTGGCAAGATGAAGTGATTAGATTTTGGTGTCACTATGACCTAATTTGAGCTAATGCTGGACCCTTCGGTCAACGCCTGGCGTTGAAGATATGTCCAGTTCAAAAATTGAAATGCCTTTTAAAAATTTTCCTGCACATGCTTGGATTTCGAAGTCATGATTATGCTTAATCATAAGTGATTACAAGCTGGTCAGGCCAGATTAGTTGATCAGTATGGGGGGCTGTGTTGACAAGAGAGGGATATATTTATAAAGAAATATGCTTGAAATTCTGCAGACTCACAAGCCACTCCAGGCAAGTGTGATCAGAGGGTAAGAACATGTAAGCAGGCATAAGGCCACCGTTACCACTACAAATGCTTGTTTTAAGTAACTTTACTCAAAACTCTAACCTGTCTAAACAGTGGATGCAGTGCTCTGGGCACCCCTTGTTGGTATTGTCTCCATGCATTATGGTATATTCACGCAGGTCAACGGACTGTTCTGTCTGCTTATTTTTGTTGGTTTGTAACAGCAAAAATGCACAAATTGAAGGAAACACTTGGTTTAAACGTATTTTATTCGAACGAATATAAGTGGGAGGAGGGCAAAGCTCTGTATTAACCCCTCTTGTGGAAGAAAGACGGATGAACAGGACAGACGAAACAACACAATACCAAGTGCGATGCTGTAGCTATACTTTCCGTCCACTGTAAACGGGCCACGGAGCATGGCATTCTGCAACAAGTTGAAGGAAGACACCACAAGTGTAACAAGACAGACAATGGGGCTATAGAGAGATACCTTATCATTTGCTCAATGTGAAAAGATGTAACTATATTTTCAGAGCAAGATAACAGTCGCAGGATTAACAAGGAACTAACTGAATTATGTTATGGCATCAGACTGAAAGTGTCTTGTTTTTAATATATAATCAGGAACAGCCAGAAATATATATTTATTATTTTTGAAACTGTAGCCTGAAGCACCATACAAGATTATTTCCAGACTAAAAGGATCATAAACTATTACAACGCTGTGGAGATCATTTCTTGGTATGATATGATAGGGACAGACAAAAAAATTATGCCATACATCTTCAATGTCTTTCCCGCATCTACACTCTGGAGAATCAATAACACCAATATCAAACAGGTGACCATTCAGCTGACTGTGGCCCGTGCGCAGTCTAGCGTTGATAACTGCCAGGAATTGTTTATCAACATATTAAAGTTGAGTTTGTTGAACTGATCTTGGTAAATTCTGGGTATTTTTCTGTTTGAAATCAAATAAAGACTCTGAATTTCGTACTTCAGAAGGAAGTTGGATTAACCTGGTTCCTTTTGTGAGAAATAAACATGGCTTCCGTTTTCAAAGCGTTAAAAGTTACAAACCAATCTTGAGAACAAGCCTCTATGGAAGAAAGATCAACGTTCATCATGATTGCCGACAGATACGGATTATCAGCATTAAGATATAAGGATGTATCATCTGCGAAGAGTTTAATTTTCGATCGAACAACGTCCACAATATCATTTATAAATATCAGGAACAAAGTGGCCCTAATACAAAGCCCTGGGGGACACGGGCATTTATTTGCTCCCCTGAGATGCCTGTCCATATGATACAACGCGATGTTGGCGAACAAATAAATAATTTTCAAACCAAGTATGCAGAGAACCCGATATACCACTAAGCGCTAATTTGTGCAATAGACCATCGTGTCAAACACCATCAAAAGATTTGTTTATGTCATGAAAAACAATTCAAAACTCCTTCTGTCGGTCGATTGCAAGGCACAATTCGTGATAGAAAGAAGCTGGTTGACTGCAAAGTCACCAGGAATAAATCCGGACCGGTTTGCGGACAGAAGTAGATTATACCTAAGAAAATTTTGTACGTGTTTAAATATAACTCTTTCCATTACCTTCCCAACACAACTGAGAAAAGAAATTGGACGACAGTTATTAAATAAACTTGGGTCACCCTTTTTATACAAAAGGGTTACATTTGCTTTCTTCCACAAACTGGGAAAGTGTTGAAGAGAAAGGGACACATTGAATAGTCTGGTTAATGAAACAAATATAAATGGCACTGCTTCCTTCAGAATACGGGAGCTGATGCCATCAGGACCGGTAGCCTTTGTGACATCTAAACTTTCCACAATGTGGCAGACTTTATTTGGATTCATTAATTTCAATGGAATCCAAAATGTTGGTGGGCAGATCGACGGGAGGGAATACAGGCGCCACCGATGTGTCAAGATTAATTTGACTCGAAAAAAAATAAATTAAAAATTTCCGCTTTGGATAGCCTCTCAGTTACATGGCGGTTTTCATGTAACAAAGATGGGATAGTAGAAGATTGATTACGGTTCATAAAGTGTTTCACAGTACTCCACCATGCTTTATTCTTACGTTTGGCACTTTTCAGAGATACACCAAGTTTATCATTATAATTTTGTTCAGCATTTTTCAGCTGCTCCTGGTACCGATTACGTAGTCTGTTATAGGAACTCCAAGCAAGTGTATTGTGTTTTTTTCTTTTTTGCTACCGTATACGCTCGAAAGACCTTCCGCTTCTCACAGCGGAGTCTGGAACTGTACCCGGGGAGATCAGAAAGACGAACAGTTATAGTTCTTTTGGCAACCGTGTCTTTTGTGGCTTGAAGAAACTTTTCTTTCCATTTTTTTTGCAACTAACATCAATATCTTCGGAGATGAAACAATCGTTCCAATTTATTTCCTTCAAAGAATTTCTAAATGCATCAAAATCGGCTTCCTCACAAAAGGCAAATATGCCTTTTAAAGGAGGACTCTTTCTTGCGCCGAAAGAGCATGTTGGCACCTATAACTGAATGATGGCAGTAAGACATTGGTGATGGCAGTAAGACATTGGTGATGGCAGTAAGACATTGGTGATGGCAGTAAGACATTGGTGATAAAACTCGCAGATCTTTGACAAAATCCGGTATGTTAGAAATGATATGGTCAAGACATGTAGAAGTGGTTTCGGTGATTCGCGTTGGCTCATTTATATGTCGAGTGAGAAAGTTTGTAAGGCAGAACTGTTTTATGTGTGCCGAAGGTAGTGGGTTCGAATCCCATACAGGTCGACATAAATTTATCGTATTTTTCACTTGATAATACTCTATTGGTTTCGAAGTGCTGTGGGCCATTGCTCCGACTTCGAAATTATATTAGAGTTGTATTTCATAAATTGTCGGTCTGTGGAAGTGCCCTACCGTGTCAATGTACAAGCCACACCTGCTATAACATCACCCTGGGTCCTTGGTCAACCTTTTTTGGGGTTGTCCCGATGGCCTAGAGGTCAGCGTGTTGGACTTTACATTTGGTTAGGCGAGTGTGCCGAAAGTAGTGGGTTGGAATCCCATACAGGTTGACATAAATTTATCGTATTTTTCACTTAATTTGGAACCAGAAGTGGTGGAAAAATCTGAGTTTAAATCACCTGTTAAGATAATTTTTTGAATGCTACTACTTTCGACATGATCAAAGCTATCCTGTAATTTGTCCAAAAAGGAACATGGCGAATAAGGGGGTCTATAGACGACTCCCAAAAGGAATTTGTTATTGTGGATTCTTATTTCGGCCGACAATAATTCAATTTCGTGAATCTCAAGGTCAGCGCTGCGAGAAGCTGCAAGTGATTGAGATACAAAGAGAGCTACTCCACCCCCGGGCCATTTGAACGGTCCTTCCGTATAATGTGGTCGCCAGCTAAATTAATTTCGTCATCAGATACATCAGTAGAAAGTAAGGTCTCTGAAAGGGTAATGATATCAAAATCAGAAATTATATCACTTTTGATACATCTAAATTTATCTGAATTTAAGCTTCGAACGTTTAAATGGCAAAGTGTGGCATCACAAAAGTCATCAGAAAGTCCAGGATTAATATGAATATCTCGAGATAAAAGTAAAAGTATAGGAAGGACCCCCAGTACGTATCCATGGGAACGTGTTGCATATTTGTAAAAGTATGAAAAGTAAACAACGTATAGTCGTTCTCTCAATCTACGTGGGCAGCAAGCAGTTATGAGTGTATGCATACATGATAAGTAGATAAACAAGTAGCAAATTAAGTGTAAAGGAGATAGTAACTTCCCCAAAGTTATCGCGTAGTCCGGGATGGCTGCATAGAAGCAATGAAAATAGACACTGAGAAGGTACCTGACTGGATTAAAAACTTTCACGAACATATACCTCATTATGTTTTGAACCAATAGTACATAGTATATCCAGTAATAGGAAAAACATACTTCCGTGAACGGTAGAATGTAAAACAACAAAATAAGTCTATTGCACAAAAGTGATGGATATGCAGCCAATGAAAAAATGGCAACTGATACTTTGCTTAATGTCACGAGCCACATGTGTAAGTTTCTTAAAACAAAGAATCTCAAAAAGTAAATG
Source organism: Hermodice carunculata (assembly GCA_964020975.1). Lineage (NCBI taxonomy): Eukaryota > Metazoa > Annelida > Polychaeta > Eunicida > Amphinomidae > Hermodice > Hermodice carunculata. The sequence continues at coordinate 7,685,873 of OZ026630.1, forward strand.
AGAAATGTTCCAACACTTATGCTTATAAGAATTTTGTAAAATGTCGATCCGTATTTAACCAGTGCTAATCGCAACGTGTTCGAAGCGGAGTTACTGTAAAGAACAAGTCTTCTCCAAATTTTACAAAAAAGGGCCGTGACGTATACAAACAAAATATAAAAATACAAATTTAAATACAAAAAAACAATGGGAATTTCAAATCTAGCGCCCCAACACATAAACATATAAAAGAGATGTTCAATAGTAAGAAATATAAAACATTGCAATTGCAAAAGCATTGATGACCCAGCACTAAGCAGGGTCGGGAGGTCAGTACATATTTCACGACCCTTTATCAAGCTAAAATGAAAGCACTGCCTCCATACCATATACCTGAATATATCCAATAGAAGACCCGGTCGTTTCGAATCATATATCACCATACATAATGATATAATACAAATGAATGTACTTCGTCACTGCTTCGTCAGAGAGGGATTGAAATAATGTATCGTAAAAAGTAATACTCTATGCAAATTTTACTGATATAAGCATACAGAATACAATGGGAATAATTCATTTTGCACAAATTAGACCCGTTGATACACCTGGCAACAATGATGATAAAAACAAAAATAAAATTTTGCCGATATCAGTAAACAAACTTCGTCCCTGCTACGCTTGGGCCGAGTAAGTCAGTGTCATGACGATGGATAGTGCATCCAGTGCACAATACAACACTGCAGGAACACAAAGTTCAAGCGTCTGTGTACTACACACAGTTTGAATATTTATGTGAAAATGCAGTATAAATAAAGTTACTCACATCATACCGCGTCATCTAATCTAACCTTTAAGAAAAAGCGGTGATATAAACTTCGTTCATGCTCCGCCTGAGCCCAGTATAATAGTGTATCGTGTGGATAACACAAAACCAAAAATTTAAACCCTTGTGTATAACACACACAATCAGTTTATACAAATTAGACAGTGTCTTTACCACATCCAAACCGTAGTTCTAATGAAACAAATCCAAGTCAATTCCGACCAAAGGCAATGTTCCTTGGTATGTATAGCTGAAGAACATAAATCTATAGTTCGTCTGTACCCAAAGGAGTAAAAAAAGCGTATGTGCAAAGGTGCATAGGTTCAAAAAAGCCATGTCTAGTTTTAACATGACAGAATGAAGAAAGTTTTGTTTAAAATTATAGGCCTATTTCAGTAAATTTGCTTGAACATCATTCATGTATATAGAGGACTGTACAATTCATGAAAAGGGACCAAAATCTGGAGCACATCAGAATTTGCAAACACAGGTTCCTAATTTGTTGAAAATATCAATAAAATTCGGTATGTAAAAGGTACTAGTTGCAATCACCGTCTCAACAATGATCATCACCCACAGTCCACAAAGTGACACTAACACCGACATCAATCCATCATAAGCCCCCTAGGCCTAAAATAACCACCGACAAGAATCCAAAAAACATGATTATACAATTCGATGTGCTTTAGACATGTAGATAAAGGCATGATGTTGTTTTAAAGGAGATAAACTAAGAGTATTTCAAAAAGAAAAGTTTTTGAATATGCAAGTATAGTGGTGAAAAGTCAATACATTGTCAGAATTTGCAACTACACTGGTACAAATGTCAGACGTCAGCCAGAAACAAGTTACATCAGCCGTCAAAACACAAAACCGTAGTAAAAAATTGCAAGAACAGTGGTCAAATTCCATTGCAATAGCCAAAAATTGTAAGTATAGCAGTCACATTTCAAGTGTGATTCCCAGAAGTATTTTTGAAAGGAAATTTAAATGTTCAAGAAAGCATAGAACCCGACAAGTCATCTAATAAGTCATTTATTCAGGTAATAATTTAGAATTTAAAAAATGTAGTATGCCATTGTAAGGCATCTGCAAGTCAGCCAAGCGTAATGTACATCTAACTCATGGTTCTATAAAGTTCAAAAGGTCAAAATGTAAAACAGTCCTAATTATTGTAAAAATCTGCAACATTTATCAGAGAAAGAGTTAGGTATGAAAAGAAAGAGAGAGAAAGAAAAAATCATGTTGAAATTCCTAAAGGTAACTGTAAGTATAGCTGTTTTACATGCAACAGTTTTAAATTTTTACATTGATAATGAGGCATAGGTCAACTTGTCACTCAACTGATTTAGATGCTAATTATTCACACACGAGAGAGAGAGAGAGAGAGAGAGAGAGAGAGAGAGAGAGAGAGAGAGAGAGAGAGAGAGAGAGAGAGAGAGAGAGAGAGAGAGAGAGAGAGAGAGAGAGAGAGAGAGAGAGAGAGAGAGAGAGAGGAAGCCAAATATGTATAATTTTACCCATTTATTGAAAGTAACCATGTATCAGCCGGACATCAAACACTTTGAGCCAACCTGACATGACCTTAACAATACCAAACTATATTCATCAGACAATTATAAAAAACAACATCAGCCCCACTACATTTGGAACACTTACTGCACTGCAATATGTGCAGAAAATACCCGAATGTTCAAATTGTTACCAAAATACACAAAAGTTCCATGAAAAGAGAAGCGGACAACAGTTTTCAATGATAGTGATGAAACTAAACCGAATACCAGCTCAACCTTGTCAGATCCAGTATCATTTACGAAATAGTAAGACATGCTAGTGTTCATCGTCGGAAGGATCCAGGACCAACAGTAAAAAGCTTGCGTCATGCGATGGAAGAAGTTAATAGATCTATTTGCCTCCTCCATGGCCTAACACAGTGTAAGTGGTCAGAAGTACGTGTCATCGTACAACTGATGCAAAATACTTTTGCACGTTTAGAAGTTCACGATATTCACAATTTACATTATTTTTTTTAGACTGGTTTGGTGCATTGTGAATTAAATTGATTAAATAGGCATGGCCAAAATGTATAGAATGCACAAGTATCTAGCAGTAAGGAAGGGAAAAGACAGATTTTCAAGTTTAAATCTTTTATAAGAGACCAACTAAACAGCTGTAACTAGATACTACTGAACCTTGTCGGCAGCATGAAGATGGCTCTTTGATTACAATCACCACGTAGTGTTTTAGATGGACGTAATATTTTTGATAGTCACCATACAATACCTGCCTAATTCCAACCTGAAACTTAATATTGATCACACATCGCAAAACATAATAATATAATAGATAGTAAGTTGCAGAATATGAGGATTGGTATTGTCCGTAATGTCAAAACAAATCTCCCGTGGATGAGTAGTTTTAGCCTCCATATGAGCAACAGTCAGTAAGGAACAGTTTTTATACCATTCTCATCAGAGACAGCAGTCTCAGTTAGCTTCGATACACATTATTGCGCATGAAAGCCTTGTATGTGGACATTATTTGTGAATTGTTGCAGTCAGTTTGAAGGTGCGTGGACCATCCACAATTATGGTCTATTCAAGTCTTTGTTCGAATTGACGATGAGTATCTTCGGACCTTCAGAAAGTTGCTTCTTTATAAAGATTCCCCAACAATTTAAAAGGAAACACTCTAAATCTGAGTCAGGAGAATGCTATCACCATTACGATATAAGCCAATTTACCTGTTTGATGTCTCGGGTCAATAATCGTACATCTGAAGTGTCCTGGTCATTCAGTACTCAAATTAATCATTCAAGGTCATTACTATTGTATGATCTCTATAAGGATTGTAGAGATTCTATGATGGAGAAAGCTAAAATAAGAATAAACAGCTTATTCTGAGCCTGCAGTGACATAACGAATGATTGTCTGGGCAACTTGAAGGAAATATTCAACTCTTTACAAGGAATTGACTTATTGTTGTTAGTCCCATTCATTGTTAAAGTTAAGGGACTGTACAAAATTTGATAACCTAACTTTTACATTTTACAAGGGGCATTATGTGTTCTGGTAAATAACTAATGAATGTAACACAACGCAACGGGACAAAATTTGTGCCTTGACAGTTATAACAAAATGGAAAAAAAACAAAGGAACATTTTCTTTAGTGTAAGCTTTATACACAACTACTTTAGGTCAGTTTATATTCTAACTTTGAAATCTGACCCGTCGCGCTGAAAAATCATTTCTCTTCAGCTCTATCTCAAAAGAAAAGTATTGTTGATTGGTAATTGTGTATGTTTGATACTTATAAAAATGTATCATTACTAAAATACATTAAGAGTTAGAAAAAAAGTAACAATTAAAATTTTACACTATGTATTGACTATTTTGGATCTAACCCATATAATATATATATATATATATATATATATATATATATATATATATATATATATATATATATATATATATATATATATATATATAAAAGATGAATTAATGGGTTTGACATGATAGGTGGCAAACGATCATGGTAAGTCCACGAAACGCGATTCATTAATTTACGAATTAGCTTATCCTTATGTATCCCCCTGTCAGAGGCCAGGACGTGCCAGGAGCTGCGCCAGAGAGGTATGGAGGACAGCGTTCGTGCGCAGATCAATCCAGAGGGCCGGCCGAGGGCCACGTTCTGGGTGCTCTGTGATATGGAAGAACAGAATGGCGTCGGGGTTTACCAAAATAGGTTTGGACGCTTTTTTTCTCTTTCTGTTCTGCTGCCACTTTCACAATATAGTACAAACCTGGTTATGCGACAATATGATTTATTATTTAAAACATATTTTTTCTAGATGGCATAAAAGTACAACAGGTACTTATCAAGAGGGTCTCCAGCACATGAAAGACCCACAATACATATCCAAAGCGTACAGTACAGTACCATCTGTTCATTGTCATCTGGGCGCGCTGTGCCGCCTGTGTAAAATTTTGGCACTTCGAGGTTTCACGCCAATAACTCAACCTGTAAAAACATAACAAATAGAGCTACCACCTTGCAGTTCATTACATGGATTACAAACCTTTATGTGTTATACACCAAAATGTTTATAACAAGTTTTTACATTAAATAAACACCAGAAAATATGGGCATAAGTGGAAAAATTTCAGCAAATTGCCATGGCAGCCAGCTCTGCGTAGTACTACTTGCAATATCATTGCACGGACAGATTGTTGACTCTAGCTGAACCACTGTGCATACTGGTGCCAGTGTATGTACCTTGATAATATTCATTTGAGCTCGAAGCATACATTGTTTTCCACAATCAAGCCAAAATTCGCCTTTCTGGTAGCAAATTTCTGAAAATACAGCCCCTGGCATTCCCAATAAATGAAGTAAAAGCTACAAGGTTTGGCACTGAAATTAATCAACTAAGAGTTTCACAAAGTAGGACTGAAGAATAAAGGCTAAGTGCATCGTTTCCAATAATCCGGGAATCACAGAGAGGGACACCTAATACTCTCCCATCTCCACACTAAAACCTTACGGACCTCACATTTAAAAGTTGACTTTCTTTCCTTCAATTTGATTCCGTGTGGTTACTCGTTCCACTTCTTATTGCTCTGATTATTAAAAGTGTTATTGATATTCACACCAGACTTACAAATGTCATAATGAAAAGAAAAATCCAGAACACTGCTACAAGTTTCATATTTATGGAGATCTGAAACTCGCGTAAAATCGTGTGCAAGGTATGTCGGACATTGGTCATAAAAATAATGTGAACATTATTAAAAGCCAACTGTGATGCTCTCGAGTCAACATCCAACATACCCACTTTCTTAATTCAGCCGTACCAATATGACGTGTAGAGTCCAGGTTTAAAACAAATAATTCTCTCTTGTTTTGACATACTGAAAGTTTATGCTTAGCTTTTTTTCAGCAAAATGGAAGAGTACCAACTGGAGGTACAATAAACAAAATATGGTTGGATAAGAGCAGAACCCAGTAACTTCCTGGTCTCATATTCCAGGAAGCGGCTCTGTCTGTAGGGAAATTTTAAATGGGAATTGGTTTTGTTGACAACTTTATTCACTGTTTAGTCACCACAGAGGTACTGATCCAATTGAAGCCCGAAATAAGTTACGGAAGATTTTGCCTCAATTTTATGATTTTGACAAATTCGAGCAAAATTCCCTATTTTCTTAATTTCTTATTTGAGCCAAAGATAGTACATTCGGTTTTACCCCTTTGGATAGAAAGGTGATTATGTATTAACAAGTTATTGCATTGTTGTAATTCATGCCTAAAATTGAAGCAATCTTGTTAGGATCTCTGCCAGCAGCTAGTAATCCTGAATCATCTGCGTAGAATAACAATTTACAAGTAAGGCTCATCTGACATCATTGAGATAACAAAGATAAAGAAGACGACCTAGAATGCTTCCCCAAGGTACCCCACAAGTGACATTTTCGTTATCAGAATAGACTCCATTTGTACTTACAAGCTGGCGTCGGTCAGCTATGTAAAATTTGAACCAGTTTGTAGATCCAACACTCATAACTTTCAGCTTATGACAGGGTATGTCAAGATCCACTTTGTTGAACGCTTTTTGAACGTCAATCAGCATTACGCCAACATATTTACCTTGAGCTGACAGAGTTCTAATCTAGTGCGACAAGTGGATCAGACAAGTATCTGTCGAAAAATTATTACGAAAGCTAGATGGGGATTAATACAAGATGTTATTTTGATGTAGGTACACCTCCAGCTTGGTGTGGACAGAACGTTCGAGAATTTTAAATAAGGTGCTTAGCATGGCCACTCGCCTACAATTACTGACATCCAACCTAGATTTCTTTTTCAACAGGGGAATAACTCGTGCCGACTTCAAATCAAGAGGCACCGTTTCAGTTGTGATAGATAAGTTAACTAGAAAGGTAATGAGATCAACCAAGTAAAATGCTCCATCCTTGAGAAACCGAGCTTGAATTTGATCCAAGCCCGTAGATTTAGACTCAGCATCAAAGGCTCCTTCTGAATAAAAGTATTCGAAACAGATTGAAGGTAAAAAGAATCGTCAAGAATGCCTTAATCTCTACAGAAGTTCCTATATCGTGGAGACCAGTTGTGGTAGGGAGCTGTCGAGCAAGAGTATCAGCCACGGTTCTCTTCTATTTTTTATACGGATGCCCCTTGACTGAAGCAACTTGATCTAATATATTGATACACTACTGTTTTCAGACTGTCAGATACAGAGAAATTTGCATTTTTTCAGTTGTTTAGATTCCTTCAAATTTATCTCATGTTACTTTTAGTACACGACCGCAGCAGTAATAAGACTTATGTAGATGGTTACGAAAGAGCTGGGGGCTTCGAACTGCACATAAAGTACGATGTCAGCATGGATGCAATACAATCTGTAAAGGCAGTGTCTAAGTCATGCCGCCAATACATAAGCTATGAATGCTTTGATGCCTCCATTAAAAACCCAAACAGACCAGAATTGTCGATGACCTACTGGGCCAATGTTGATGGCGAAGACCGGCAATACTGGGGCGGAGCCAATCACAAAAGCGAGAACTGCGCATGCGGGGAAACAAAGAGTTGCGCCGTGCCAGACACAGTGTGTAACTGCGATGCAAACGATGCTGTCCTGAGGGAAGACTCCGGCTATCTGACTTTCATGCCAGATCTGCCTGTCACCGCGCTGTTCGCTGGAGATACAGGTAATCATTCTATTTATGTATGGTAACCACATATATTGCCTTTAATTGTTCAAATGGGTACTTTTCACTTATGCGTTTTACCTGCGGTGTATACTGCAATAAATGATAAAATAAATGCTTTGTGCAAATAATCGTATTAGATCACTACCCTACCGCAAGTTCTGTTGTATTGAGTATAACATGATTGCGTTTGTTTTCGGTTTTAGCAATATAGCAATTCAAACAGTTAGTAGTCGCTCATATATAGTGCGAGACCGACGTGAATAACATTCTTGTGTTTGAATATGATAAGTAATACACAATATAAGCATCCGCACCTTTAAATAATTGTGTTCAGCCAGGTCAGTGTAAACACGTCCTGTCCATAGCATTGACATTTACTCTGTGTGTATTGTGGTGTCTTGTCTGTGCCCGGTTCTTGTCAAATGGGCGCGTGGGTACGTTATACAAACCCCTCTTGCAATTGACAAAACCAATATTTCCTTTTGTGGTGTTTGCTAATCTGAAGCTTTACTGTCGAAAATAATGTGCATTGTACGAGTATGATGAGTCCCAAATGAAAACGATGATTACACTTTAAGCTGTGTGCTACTAAAGGAATTTTGCGATACTTCTACCATACAAATAAATTGAACTTTATGGGTAAAAATATATTTGATGATCGATCGAACATTTAATTTGACAACATATTATGTTTAAAAACGTGCAGATGGAACCACTGCGATATTTTCTCACAATGACACATTTTATGTCCAGAATGCTTTTCGGGGCATTTTGTGTGATAATCTGACCTTCACGTATCATTTGTATTACAACACTGGTAGTACATCATCTCGATGACACGACTCCCTAGCCGTTACTGCACTAGTTACAGTATTAAGACAAATGCTGTGCATTGTTGCACGAGTTACAGCATAAAGACACCTATTGTTGTACATTACTGCACCGGTTACAGGATAAAGACACGTGTTGCTGTGTATTTTAATATCAGTGTCTTGAATAAGTTATTGAGGGTCCTCGTAGAAGATGGAACGAAAATGATAACTCTGAAATACGATTGATGTCCATGACAAAATTTGTTGTTTTTTATGAGCATCAGAGAGTAATTTTATGGGCGAAAAACACTTGAAACAACGCACCTAAATTGTCCCTTTGTTCAGGCCTCAAAAATGTTATATCCATTCACAGTATTACAATGAAATGGAATTATATATTTATTATGCTATTCAAAATTGTCAGTATTTCTATCATTATCAAAAAACCCGACTTAATATACTGCAATGTCAATATTCCCTTACATTGAATATTTTACAGCTAAACTGCCCTATTGTGGGCTTCATACGAAACTTTAGTGGTACTTTTAGTGGGATCGTGCAGACGGTCGCGTTTATCACAGGCCAGGGAGGTGTCGCCTTGAAGAAAATAAGCGAACTTAAAGCTGCAATATGCTAAAGACTCCTTAACGACTCAACCTTCTCTAAGGCAGCCTTAAAACTTTTGTCCTCCTTACAGATTGCTTAAAAGCTTTCGAATCTTTGAAAACAAAATTGAAATGTTTGGATCCCTAAACACACCCGTTTATGATTTTTAGCTCTTTAAAGCCTATAAGTTTCTCAACCATTGATTTCACGTCCGCCCGAAGATTCATGCAGCAGGTCAAAAGAACTTTAGTACTTAATATCTCATTTGGAGATGGCATATCTGCTGCATACATAACTTATTGAACTACACACCTGTGAACCACTTGTCGTGAGGGACAATTTTCTATTTTATTTGAACACATTCATCGAAACTTTGAAGGCATTCTGGGAAAAACTTAAAAAAACTTAAATGTGGTTGACATTCTAAAGATACATCTTCGCACAGCACACACAATAACTTGTAACGGGTGTTAACAGATATCCACGTCATGTCTTCTCAATCGGAATAGCAGCTTCCTAGAACAAAATTTCAGAAAGTGAAATGAAACCTACTCGAAACTAATCTCCAAGCTTTTAAACATTTCTAAAAGACAGCGATCAGGCCAAAAAAAAAAAAAAAAGGAGTCTAAAGGGAAGGAGTGGACATTCCGTGAGCAGAAATCCACGTGTCTGAGAGTTAGGCATGACAGAAACTTGGTGCCTCTGCGTTGCCACTGTTTGCTGCATCGATATGACATCCTTCATATCGTTATAAATGTCGTCTGTTCTGTTCTTGCTTGCAATACACACAAAATGGAAATACTGTTGTACTTATAACAGATCAGTTTTTCTCTGTTTTTTCGCTGAAATTGAAGGAAGCAAATCGCTGCTCTCTTTAGGCAGAATTGTATCATTTGAAACATTATTTTATGGCAAGTTACAAGAAAAAAAAAACCTTTTCGCGAAGCCGACACCAATAATTAATGATGATTAAGAATCTGCAGTATGGAGCTTCCAACAAAGGTTGTTTATATTGAGGTTGACTTTGCAGAACGTCCTTTAAACATCAATCCTTTGCATATTTACTTTACTTTCAATGAGAATACCCTCCAGTTCCCAACATCTTGCTTAAGATGTCTGTTGCTTTGCTGTTTGCGACACGGTTACTGTCAAACCACATGCATTTGGGGAGGCTGATATTGTCGGGGCTCGTAAGTGTCAAGTTGTCAGTCATGTCAGCTACACATGTCCTTTAACCGATCTGTTTACAAACAGACCGCGAAAAAAAAACTTCCTCAAAAAAGACACGGGCACTGGTGCAGACACTTTCTATAGTGTGGACTACTTGCCCAGTGGTGACCTCGATCAATCGTATGGCGGACACCACGATTTTCAGACTGGCCATAATCAACTCGGCCCTTAGTAATCACTGATATTGTGCTTTTCAACAAGACCACATTGTTTACAGACTGTTAAACCTTTTTCATTTCGCTGTACAATAAATGTCGGTAATACTAGCCCCTAGCTCATGGTTGATGTTTTAAAAACTGTTGCAAAATACATCCATTTAAAATTACCTGTTCCCCGAAATACAGTGTGCTCCTCAGCCAAAGTGGCACAGTTTATTTTAACTCTTTCCAATTTTGACTGAGTCGAGAGCTTTGGGTGCTGTGCCCAAAATTGCGTAGAAGAAAGTCGTTGACCTGGACCGTTCCTAGGCTGTCTGCTTTTTGATGAGCAATGTAGGCATTCTTGAACCTAAATGTTAGGTTGCTATGCCAGAAATACGAATCTGCTATAATAATGTCAGTTCCGAGCACAACAACTTTTGTCGAAATCGCCATTGAAATAGTTAATGTCCCTCCATTCATTAAAAAAACCCATTTAAAATATGTCTAAATCTTATCCAAATATAGTCTGATGCCTAGTGTCTTATGGCTTTGAAATCTATGAAAGCTGAGTATTTTTGTATTGAAGCTGTATGGTTTTACCAAAGAATGGTGTACTTAAGCTTGCTGCGTTCTGCCCCTCCAGCATTTTCTGCAAATTTAGTGAATAATGTATTGATGGTGCACATGGTGTGTTTGTCTGAAGGTCAAGTCACGGAACATGCCAACATAAGCCTCGGCAGCTTGGAGTGTACAGGAAGCAAAGACAACTAGACCTACTCAATATAGTATGTCCTTGGACATCCTTACTTGACATATCTCTTATTATGATAGAGATTTTCATACATTTATCTTTTTATATTCTCTTTTACATTTTCGTATCTCCCACTTGCAGTCACTCTTATTTACCAGATCCGTCCAAATGATAGCATCTTTGGCTTCCATACCTTGCATCTATGTATTATTCGTATGTTTTTTTTAGAAATATCTTCACACTCTACATGTGGAAAGTAGTCAGTTTTCTTGTCAATGCCCAATGATATTCCCCTCTGCGTCATGTGGAATGTAACTAACGTTTCCTAGTCCTCTGAAATTCCTTTTGATCAAACAATTTATGTTTGGCTTTTACCACATCTTTTAATGTATGTATATAAATGGGCATGCTGTTTTTGCGTTGAAATTATTTTCTTTCTTTCTTTCTTTCTTTCTTTCTTTCTTTCTTTCTTTCTTTCTTTCTTTTCTTTCTTTCTCTCTCTGTTTCTTTCTCTTTCTTTCCTTCAGAAACCGTTAATGTGGCAGTGCATGAATATGTAGTGTAGCCTCTTTCCTTCCTTTCTTTATATATTTGGAAAACCGTTAATTTGGAAGTGCATAAATATGTAGTGTAGCCCTTTACTCTTATTAAGTGAACACAGCATGAAGGCATGCAAACACCAATCTCAAACTTGACAATTCCTTCCGGTTCAGGGCAAAAACAACATGTTCAAATATATACTTAAATGGTTTAGGTAATAATGTATCCTTTTAAGTAGTACCCTATGTTGAGGGATGTGCATTTTTACTTAAGTAGAAACAGTACTGAATGGGTGAGGCTTACACGAGTGAGAAACCTCAAACTCAATTTTAAAGCAAATCAAAGTGATTGTTATAAATGTGTTCCAGTGTTTATCTACAATAAGATAAGTTAGGAAAAGGTGCCGGTCTTTAAATTTCGCAAATCGTTCTACAAACGTAAGAAAAGTTTTGAATGGTTTATGCTAAAGCAGACCCATGCTGGGATACTGCCTATTTCAGTTACAAAATTGTTATTACCATATCCAAACCGTAGTCCTAATGGAACAAATCCAAATTAATTTCGACCAAGGGCAATGTTCCTTGGTATATTTTGCTCAATCACATAAATTTGTAGTTCATCTGTGGTCACCTGCCACTTTATGCATGGACAATTGAGCAAAAAGTGTTGCTCAGGTGAAAAAAAAATGTTCAGGACATGTTTGCATGGAATACAGCTAGTTTATACTACATCGTATTTTAATAGATACTAAAACCACGAAGTCTTCCTTAGTTTAGTTGTAAAGATTTCATCATTATCATCATCATGAGTTAGAGATCAAGAGCCAATAATATTATTTTATAGGAATCATTATCATCATCATTATCATCATTATGTCATGTTCGTTTGCTCCTTTTTAACACACTCTGCATGGCATGATGCGCAAGCACCCCGAGTAGGAGTGGTTGCCTATATCTGTGTGATCAAAAACGAGGCCGCACCAAGTAAGCAGCCAGTTCCAATCTGGTTTATGTTAATGGTTGGTCAGACATAGTAATATCGCTTTTTAGACAAATATAAGTTTCACTAATCAGCCACATTATAGATCAGATGAAAATATATCTTTATTCTTTGCGCAACTGTACATGATTGTTTACGAAGACTGACGCAGTTACCCTTAGACGTAAGGGTTAATAGTTTTCTTCCTGATGATAATTGTAAATTGAGAAAAGCTTCTTATATGTTAATAATTCAATATTGGATCTTTAACCTCGATGTAATGAAGCATAAACAACTATTGGTATAAGTTGTTAAAACCCTAGATTTATGTGGTAAAGTTGTAGTCCTGGTGTGTGCACGGCATCATGTGGCTGCATGTCAGTGTTACCTTATACTCATGCTGCGAATGCACATATACTGTGGCTGTGGCTTATTGTCTCTGTGCAACGTTTGTGATTGTATGTGTCTGTCTACTTTCGTGTGTGTGTGTGTGTGTGTATGGTCTTCAGGGTAATATTCATTTCTGACCCAGTCCTGTGTGAGGCGTAAATAATCATGGGCTAGGTATGGGTCCAGTATCAATATTAATGTACTGAATGTGCGATATTGAAATATGAATGCCATTTGGTGGTCGTGTTATTATGTACTTGTTGCCATGTTTCTCTTGCCGATACTAAAAGTTAATAAGACCAGCAAATATGATCAGTTGGTGGAATCTTTGTTACCTTGGATTTAATTATCATGTGATTAATTATCTGGTGTGTCCTGGTTTCAGTAACTGAGCTCATGTGACTGCATGTCCTCTTGTGCTCTCCCATTTAGTGTATGGGTCTCCGTGTCATTTACATAAATATCTGCGTCTTGTTTTGCTCTCATAAATGGAATCACTGTTGCAGGTCAAAATGTGTACCATGCCTAGTTCTTGCCTGTGAGACTTCATTGTAATCGTTTGTCAAAAAATATTTGGGATATGAAATCATAATTTTGCTTAGAATATGTAATCACACGAACCTTTACAAAGGTAACCAATTTATTGGTATTTGAGAATCAGATTTGTCTATTTCGAAATGTTTTTCTCCTTTGTTCTTTTACATTCCCGCATGTCTTTCTGATACTCATTTGACAAATTCATTGATCTTACACGTTATTAGGCAAACTTAATTACTTCAAACTGGTCCGATGTGACAAAAGTTGAGAAAATATCCTCTTTAAAATGGCATTAGAGAATGAATAAAGATCTGTTGTTATAGTAAAGATACAAACATGAAAAATGGTATATTGTTGATATACAATTTCCGCTCTGTAATTTACAGAAATAAAGAAGGAAATATGCCAAGCAAATATGCCACGTTTGACGGTTTATGTAATGTTGGTTTTGGTATTTATATTCGGTTAACATATTCTTGTTTGCTTGTTATTAGAAAAAAGTTTGAACGGACAGGGCCAATAAGTCTAGCACCTCTCAGGAAGGGAGGGGAGGCTGTTTTATCCATATCTGTTATGCCAAGAAGGAAGTTGACAACTGATATCGAAGAAATCAGGGAATGGATTTTAAATATGTTTCTAATTCAACGTTTTTCCCATGCAGCTGGAGAATCGGAGTATGCCTACATCTACCTGTCACCGCTAGAGTGCGTTGGGGAGAAAGGTCTCAACTAAAACAGAGTCATGACATGAAGAGACCTGTGCAAAAGTGAACCGTGAACAACCTTTTTACAGTGGTGGCCTTCTGGCAAGTGCACCTGGGCAGCAACTTTCGCATGTTGTGTGAACATGGACTTGAATCATCTTCAACAGGCATTCATATCTCTGAGTCACAAAGCTGTTACAAGGACATCTGTCCAAGATTAAGCTTCCTTACTGTTTGACAATTTATATGACATTGAATATGGTGTATTTTTAACGATATTTGAAAGTATCGATGTCTTAACCATCTGTTTAAGTGTCATGACCATCTTGGTACACGACACAAGTCTTCATACATCTTAAAATACAGGAAAGACCAGGAAAAAGCACAGGAACAAAAGAAAGGTGGAAAAGGACTTACAGCGTTGTTCTAGGTCCTTCTTCAACCTCACATTTCATGGGCATCAGTGCTTGAGCAGTCAAAATATCTTTAAAGCAGGTACAGACGAATGTTCAATGTCTTTGCAGTGAGTTTTGCGGGACTTTTCAAGTCGGAAATTTTTTAACCGAAAACTGCTTTCCCGCAATCTACAATGTGCCGTCTTATTCTTGAGATGTATCACTAAAAGGTTCAGAATGATCGCTTTAACCTTGTACATTGTTCTTCCCATATCACTAACTTTAAAATTGTTGCTGCAGTGTTCTCCATGACATTTGCAATTGTGCTTTTGCTCATCATAGTATGATGACGTATATTGTCGCTTGGATAGTTATAGAAGTCAAAGAAACGTCAATGAAATAATAAAAAGGTGTTTGTCATACTTTCAAGTAATATCAAGGAGCACAGAGTCACTCTTTGATGGCTCCTTGACGAATTGAACTTTACTCGCTTGACTGATATTTATGTTTTGGTCCATCATTTTATGTCCATTTGATAACTGCCAGGTAAACTGCTTGTGCATGGGTGAATACTTCGTGAAACAGTGAAAAGAGCGACGTGCCAGCATCCACCTTGCGTCAACAGGCATATGTTCCATGGATCCAATATATAATATATGTATGTATGTATGTATGTATGTATGTATGTATATATATATATATATATATATATATATATATATATATATATATATATATATATATATATATATATGATTGGGATGCATTTAGTGGAAACGCTACATAAATAAACCGTAATAATAAGTTCGCCAGTGGATGGTGGCATGCACTGAAAACTTTGCCCTTGTTGCTGCCAAAGTGCCCATTATAAGTGCGTCTAGCTGGTAGATTAACAAACGTAGCTGCTCCCTTTTAGCAAGCCGCTGCCAAAGAAGTGAGGGGTTCAGTTTCCATTAACACACGCTATTGCCAAGAACCACGTTACAAAATGTGCTGTAATATAACATGAGAAATATATTCGTGGCGACTAGGTACCTGTTTAGGAAACAGAGGCATCTTTGAGAGTACCAACTGTGTCTCAACTCCCTCTTTCTAAGCTAATTAAAACTTCTGAAATATATGTTATCACTACATGTATAGATCTTTTACAGAACTTACAAATGCTGTTCAGCAGGCGAATTTGTACCATTTGCAATGGTCCTTTTATATAAAGGTTGTTCGTTTTGAAACAAATTGGGATTTTAAGGTTACAAAAAAGCACGATAAAGGCATAGAATTATAAAAAAAATAAAAATAAATAACCCGGAAAAATACGCCAGTCGCCTCTTTTAGAAAGGACTTTATCGTTATTTCGGATAAATACTATTGAAACCTAGACATAGCGTCAACGCAAAGTGTTGACTGAAGGGTCCGTCCCACGAGCATGTCATTAGGCTGCCATTCGCTCGAATGAGGTTATGGTGACACCAAAATCTAATCAGTTCATCTTGCCAGGTAAGATAAGCATATTGCCAAATTTAAGCAAAATACAAAGAGGCATTCTGTAGACATCACAGTAACGAGAATGTGCACATCCGGACGGGCGGACAACCTGAAAACATAAAGGTTCGCCGCATGGGATGGACCCTTAAAAATCCACTAATGTAGTAAATGGCGTACCTTGTCCACAAAAATGCAAAATATCACAAGTCCTGATGATAAGTTATCTGAGCTCAAATTTCACTGTAGTTTAGGAATAAAGTCAGGTTTGTTCGTGTCGTGATATATATATATATATCTTTATTCGTACAAAGTACACGTATTACATAGCAATAGTACAAATGATATATTCCTTTGTTGAGGTTTAGTTTACAACAAAGTCATAGTGCAAAATAAGTGCGTAGCTGCATCACTAAACGTTCAGTCAGTGCAAAGGGTTATGATCAGGTCCTGTGTTTCTTGGTGAGATAAAAAAGAAAAGTCTCCACTGTCTCTTGTTTCAATGAGATCGCGAATCAATTGACTGTGTATAATGTCCTCCTCACATATGGAACCAAAGGCAACATCTTGGACGGAGCTGATGACATCTGAAATTTCAACAAACTGGGCATTTTGTTTTGGAACTCCATATATATGGCGCACATAATTAATGGTGTTACATACTTGGGATTGACTTCCCTGCATCGCTAGCCTGCTACACAATTGAACGCAATTATTAGGGCTAACAAGACATTTTCGAAAGAAATTCATGAATCTAGAATGTAACTGACACTCTACTGGTAAGTCCTCACATATTAAACTGAGAAATCGGTTGTGGGTATTACCAGGGACACCAAAAATTCGTCTGATACACTTACGCCATGCCGTGAAAAACTTTGTTACGTAGGAAGATGAAAAATCCCAAAGGACACAGTCGTGTATTGACATGCAATATTATTTAAAAAGTCTGTATTTGACCTTGGAAGATGCATGTCCAAATTGAGAAATAAGTAGATTACATCTGCTATACAATTCAGCTATGGCTTGGTCTACCTGCCTTTTAGGAATATCTTTGCCGAACGGCGAACCTAAATGAGAATCACTTAGAACATGTTGAATCTCACCACCCTCAAAAGACATATTATCAAGACATGCATCACTCCCGAATGCAATAATTTTACTTTTGCTCGGATCAAATACAACTTTATATTCTGTGCTAAAATTGGAGCATACAGACATCATTTTTTGCAGAGCAACCCTTGTAGGAGCCATAAGAATAATGTCGTCTGCGTAGCTGATAGCTCCGAGGAATTGTTTTCCCACGTGACAGCCAAGGCCGGTTTCTTTTAGTCTCTTCAGTAATTCATCATAGTATATAACAAACAGTATGGGAGATAAGACACCACCTTGTTTAACACCATTGCTAACTGAAAAGGCGTCACTCAAAATATTTGACCATCGAACTCTAATTCTCTGTGACGTGTAAAATAACGCAAGAAACCCGGCAATAAGAGGACACAACCCTTTCTGGCGCAATAATTCGAAAAGTTTAACATATTCGACACGATCGAATGCCTTCGTGGCATCCAGTAGTAGTGCGTATGTGTTCCCTCCACCATTACAGTAGTACTGAATAACTTCATTAACAAGAAATGTACACTGAGTAGTTGAATGACGAGATTTGTATACAAATTGTAAATCAGAACTACATAATATATCACAGTTTTGGTTTATAATAACCCAGTCTAGCATCTTTCCAATTACGCTGCTGAGTGCAATTCCCCTGAAATTGTCAGAATTCTGTAGAGATTTTCTTTTGTTTTTCGGGATGGGAATGACAGTGGATAGAACGAGACCATCTGGCGAAACGCCATGCCGAATCATAGTGCTGGAAAGTAATGCTAAATACAAAAACAACTTATCTGTACCATGTTTTAAATGATCTGTGTAATGACCGGAGTCTCCGTCCGATTTACCGTATTTCAATGAAGTAATGGCATTTTTTACTTCCTGCAAAGTTACTTCATGTCTATTATAACAATTGGAATGCACGCGGCACTTCAGTTTATTATCGTTATCAAAACTATCCAATAACTTCGACATTTTATTCTTGTCATATGCAACACTGTTGTACAACGCCTCATATTTATTTGCAAACAGCTCGCCAATATCTGCTTTAGAATTTATGCCATCGACACAGCAGGGTAATGTTGAAGATTTGCCCCGTACCTTCTTTACCTCATGCCAGAAGTTTCGGTTCTTGTTGGACAATATAGCTTCAGCCATTTTGTTAGCTACGATTCTATCTTTGTTGTTTTTTGCAAACCTAACTGCATGATGATACTGTGCTCTCGTGCGACGGCGAATGTCAGCTAATACGCCGTTATGGGGACGGTTGTTTTCCTTCCAGATAGAGTGTCAGAAAATGGAGCGCTTGCGATAATCTTCAACGTATTCGCTCCATCCAGGTATAACTTTGTTACATGTGGGACTGGATTTCGCGATTGTGTTGTCGCTAGATGAGATACAAGCATGAACTATTCTGTCATGAAAAGTATGAATCTCCTTTGTATGCCTTTCACAAAAATAGTCATCACAATAAATCGCCTCAAAAGGAACGTTAATCTCTTCTAATTTTTCATCAAGAGTCAGCTGATATTCCTTCAGCTGCGATATGGTGCATGCATTTAACCGCTCCTCTTTCTGACACTTGCATTTACAGCACTCGTCAACAACTCGATCTCAACCGTCGAGATCGAGTTGTTGACGAGTGTCAAACTATGTCTGATCAGTTTGACAAATCATTGTTTTCATTGAGCTATAATGGAATGGACTTGAAATTCACAATTGGGACCTCCGTCGAAAATTGGAATCCAGCAAAGAACATCTAACTACAGTCTGTTAACTCCGAGTTGGTAAGGGCATAAACTTGTCTGCAGATCCAGCCTCTGGTAAAGAGGCCTGCAGATGGCGCCTGACTGTGACGACTCATACAGCACTTTTTTACATACACAAAACGTGATCATACAGTCACAATCAAAATATTCTGTCTCTCCAGAAATATGTAAATAGGGTCACTTCTTGTAATGACAAACTCTTATTTTGTACAGCTGGTTTTACAGAATGAACAATTTAACACAATCTCCAATTTTCTATTGTTTGAGGGCCGTATCCTGAGCAGTAAGATGGTACTGCACATTTATCTGCGGCTCAGGCTACAAAGTACAGAATGGTCAGTTGCGCTTGTGTTTACCTTTATCACTACTGAAACAACCATGTAGATGCAGGTGTGCCCAGGTGTATGATTGTCAGTTGACTGTGCATGAAAGGAATTCACACTTTGTCGCAGAGTTGGCCAAAGTTGAAAACTAAGTTACTTTTCTAAACTGAAAAATACTAAAAATCTGAATTCATTTTCTCAAAATGACACACAACCGTTTTCACGTGAGGAATTATGTATGCTGGATCAAGTTTACCACATTTCATTGAAGACAGTATGTGGGACTATATTTTGTGAGTGTAGGTATCACTTTCAGCATTGG
This sequence comes from Hermodice carunculata, assembly GCA_964020975.1. Lineage (NCBI taxonomy): Eukaryota > Metazoa > Annelida > Polychaeta > Eunicida > Amphinomidae > Hermodice > Hermodice carunculata. The sequence continues at coordinate 7,705,491 of OZ026630.1, forward strand.
TAATCACTATCAGTCGGGAATGTCAACAGACACACAGATTCACATTTGCTTTGTGATTGCATATTCAACCACCTTGCCAACTCAGATGTAACAGAAATGTAATTGTCCGCCCCATAACTTTCCTGACTTGTACAGTTTTGGTAATAGAATCCTGCTGTTCAGCATACAGGCATCCCTTTAGATTCTAATCAACTGTATTTATTATGCATGCCTCCGTCCAAAACCTGCTCTACTAATTAAACTCTCATTATGTAAAGACTGATGTAAGGATTCTCCTTGCCTCCAAAATGATTACGATAGTCAGACAATGAAAGCACTTGACACTATGTGCTCCTCTGGCTGACACAAACTCTTCCCCGACTTAATTTCTTTCACAACTTTATATTAAGATATCACTTTTACATACATACTTCCTTGTGGTTCCACTAGGCTAACATTTCACAGAAAATGCCGAGACCTTTTCATTGAACACAACGTCATTTGTGCCATCGTTAAACCAGCTGGTGTTTGCTGATAAATTGGCTAGCCATCCTTACTTATCTTCAATAAAGATAAGGCCAGTCACCTGCAGTTCCGTCATATGCTTCTTAATGGATCGTCAGGCATGCAATACTAACATCAACAATACGTGATGAAAACATCCAGCCTCGTTGTGCGTTCAACCAGTGGTTTCCAAAGGAAGTCGAAATTACACTTTGAAACAGAAAATATATTCTTCAAGAAAATACACAGCGATCATAGATTTGTTTTCCCACAGAGCTGAACTGTAGCATCAGTTTGGGCTTATGTGTCTACATGTTATTATTTCGAAGATTATCTATCATAGAAACGTTTAAGCGCTGACCAGTGTATGGTGACATGAAGGTCTTGTTTAATATTCACTGGGTACACAGATTACATACGCGTAAAAGTTTGAATGCCATTGTACACAGTTGCTTCAGCAAATACAATTGGGGTTTGTATAACAAAATCAGTAGCCCACTAAAGTTTGTTCGACGTTACAAGTGGGCAGCTTCTCAAACATTAAAACTTAGTTTTATTACGACCCCAGATTACGGCTCTATGTCAATTTGACTTAACATCAAATTAAATTTTGACCAGATACATATATAAGTTAGCCATTATAAAACACAATGTTCAAATACAAAAGTAGCCATTGAAAAGCTTATTCATAACGAAACAGCTTCAGCTGAAACAGCCATTGATACAGTTTTGTGTGGCAATTTCGGGCGAATTCTTTGAGCTGTAATTCGAAACGTGTGAAGTTTTCGTAATTTCTATACCGTAGGCGCGTTCTATGTAAATTAACGAACGTCTTATCGTACTGCTATAGGAGAATCAGCTCTTTGGCAAAAAATGAAGTGTTAGTCCGCTGCATATGCAGGTTCACAATTTTATTGAATGTTCTTAGGTTACATAGTCACAATACAAACTTAGTTCGTAAATGGTGATCTATAGTACGGGAAGAGAGCTCTACAGCGCGACGGCATTTGTTCCCGAAATAGTAATTCCAGGTTTTTGAAAATGGGCCTTTTCTCCACCCCTTTGACCTATTAAATCACTAAATTCTTTATAAAATGGGCGAACTAAAGGAAACAAAGGCGAGATTTAAGTACATACACGTGGCAGTCTTCATTAAAGGGTTGTTTTATACATATATTTAACGTTGATTGACAGAAAAAACTCTTGTGCACACGGCTCTCAAACTTTCCAAAAGTTGTTCTATAACTTAGATCGATGGGGTGTGCGACAAAATACGGTTAGGGGATAAGATGAAAAAATGACCACACCTCCGAGAAACCAGTACACAGAATAAACAGAAGATTTTCCGTAGGAATTCAAATGGGATAAACCTACACGATCACATATACAGTACATCCGCGGGCAAAGAAAATGTGCTTAAAAATTCAGAGAAGGTTATTAATTTAGAGTCCGAGCGTAAGTTAACACCACTTTCTTGTCAGAGTGCATAATTGCATTTTATAGATCTAGATATGATGAAGGAATCAAGTGGATTATGCCACACATATATGATCTCTTAGTGACCGGTTCGACCTTCTACCGACTTACAAAAAGTTGCACCTGCATTATTATGGTCTGCAAATAACTATATAAACCTGTTCATTATGCAGTTAATCACAGTAGAATAAGTAGTTGTGTTAGGCCGATAACGTAGATTTGTGTCAACTTCAATTAGTCATACGGTTCATGATTCTCATAAAAAATAAAAGAATGAAATAACTTCTTTTACATTGTTCTTAGATTCATTGTGAATGATAGCAAAATTATGAGTGAACTATCACACCATACATTTTTTCACAAAGTTTCAAGTAACAAGTAAATGCAATACAACTGTTTGCTGATATCAAGTGAACCTCATACCAATATAAACGCAATTATTTCACGCGTCATAACTAAAGATAACAAAATAAAAACAGTTCAGATGCGTCAAGCTAATCTTTCACAAACACAAAGCCACGGACAACGATAACCTCATCTTGACATGGAGTATACGTAACATACCAATATCAGTCAGCAACTTGCATATCCATGAGATAAACAGCACATCATTGTGAGAATGATCTAAGGAGAACCATTTATGAACTGACACAAAACAGGGCCTGGTTTTTCGAATACTTTTGCTCATTGAGACATTGCTCAACTGCGAGCATTTTTTTTACAGTTGAGTAATTTCTCAGCATCTCCCATTTCTCAAACAAATTTGCACACACGTCGCTCAAAGTGACTAGGCATATGTAACACATATTAAATAACAGGCTTACTTAGGGCCTGAATGTCCTATCGCTCACAAGAAAGAGTTCATGATCAGAATAACTATTAACTTAAATTTCATAACTTTTTATTGATTAGTTGAGGGCAAAAGAATGGATGATTGTGGAGTAAAAAATTCTACTTCACCTTGCATGAAATTATGAAAAACTACTTTGTTAGCTTGCATATATGATTTTTAAAGTGGTTGAAAAATTGTTTTATTTCTCATACTGGAATTTTATTTATCCAGGGAAATTGGGCATGGAAATTATTATTATTATTATTATTATTATTATTATTATTATTATTATTATTATTATTATTATTATTATTATTATTATTATTATTATTATTATTATTGTAAGGCACTGATCAGGGAGAAGGATGTTAAAAAAAATCAAACTGTAACACTGGTAACTTGTACTCAAGACATATTTCACACTTAACTGTTTATAATCATAAGAAACAAGAACATGTCACAATATTCTTCATGTACACAAAGTTGACACTTTATTATTTGAAATGATAGAGGAGAAATTGTCTGTGAATATATTTTTCAATGTTCGTATTGAAGACCAATCATTCATCAATGTAATTATACGTCTGTTCTCTATATTATACAATGCCTTCGAAACGTCTCACCCTCAGTCTTGTCCCTTTTCACTGATCTCTAACTCAATGAAACATAATATAAAGAATGATATATTTCTAACCTTCAGTGGAGTATACATTTATAAATAAATAAGACATTTATTAGCTGTATGACAGGTACATTTATAGCAAAATCGTTTGCTATTAGCAGGCATCATGACATATGTATATTTGTATACCGTAACATTAACCACAAAGATCAATGTGAAACTTCAGTACGATATTCAGACATAATTAGATAAATTAACTTCAAGAAGATTAAAAAGTAAAACATGGCAGTACAACAGAACTGATAGGCCTAGGCCAGTACCCCTAGGCCTAGGCCTAATTTTTCATCAATCAAGGACAAAATTGATGCACAGTTTTTGGTGCACACACTTCCTGTGACAAATGTATTTTACCAGTTCAACGCATCCACAACATCCCGCCAGGCCTTGCGCTATGCGCTTCGGTAATGTAGCTGTCGTAGCTGCCTTCGAGAATTTACTGCGTATCTAGGTATGCTGACATCAAGATAATTTGCTTCTTTGGTGTCAGCAATGGTCAGAAACATTTTTCTGCCGGACTTCACCCTCATCAACGGACTAGGACTCGCTTCGCTGTCGTTAGGCTGAAGTGATGGCATCCATTGTGTACGGGAAACTGGATGCTTACCTCGACGTCTGACCTTCGACCAAAGAAGATAATCGCGTCCACTGGAATTACGTGATATAATATGGTTCGCTGATCTTTGTCATTGTAATTGACACATGCACTGAAGCCCTGTCGGTAGGGCGAGGAACCAACAAAACAGGTAACCGGATGTTAGTCTTTTTAACCTTTATAAAAGAAAGAGCTCTTTACTCGCATGAGAATAGAGTGTTTTCTGTTTCAGAAACAGTTTTAGACACAAGGTCGAATGATTGCTCAAATGGGTACATTTCTCAAGTTGCGTTACCGTGAGCAATTTCTCAATGAGCAAAAGTGTTTAAGAAACCGGGCCCAGATAATGAGTCTCGTTTCACCACTTGTTTCAACACATATATATGTCACCAACATATTTATGTCGCACCAGATTCGCTGGCAAATCACTTGAGTAAATAGCAACACATAAAGTAGGTTTGGAACATGTTACCAAATAATATAATGAAATATATTGATAAAATAAAATACGATTGTAACGGTTTATTTAGAGTATCCATCTTATCTACATGGCCTCAGCCCCGACCCGTTGATAATTGCTGCTGCTTAATTTTGTCCCGTACTGACAGGTAAACCATACTCATACACGACAGAAATTATAATGCTCACTCTGCTTACACTTTAAGATTGTAACGTCTTATTAGACAGATTAACCCCAGAGTACATACGAACTCCAAATGCACGCGCTGTAGCAAGTAGCCCATCTGTTACAAGATGATTCCTACTGAACTAATCGCAGGTTACAGAGGATGTATCGGACGGTTCAGTGCTGACACGCAAGCATCATGCAGTTGGGTTTCTCTAAAAAGTTTTCATAAGGGATGTTACGCAGGCAAGGGAAAGTTCATATAATCATGTTTGCAGCGGGATTGTGAAAAGGACAACAGCCAACATTCTTTATCACAATTAAACATAGAATATAGTAAATATGTGAAAATTTATGAATATAAATTGATGCCATGTCTCGACAATCTGCTGCGTGTCTCCAACCGAGGAGGGGTGACTGCTATTAAACGTTTACTCATGTTCTATGATCACGATATCATGTTAAAGCCGCATACACATGGCGACATACAGACATAAGGCACCTTGTTACACCTCATTAAGCTCTGTTTCCGATTTCAAACTCTATGAAAGATCGCCCATGGTGAAGTTCAGATTATACCCTGGGGGATTATACTAACAATATATCTTGTGACGCCATGAAATCAATTCATTGTGTCCTTGTTGTTGACATTTTCATACTGGCTGATTACCAGCTGAGTAGTGGTGGGCTAGTGACATGGAAACACCAGCCAGAATCATGCGGTAAAGAGGGAGTAGAAATTACTAGAATGTATGTGCAGACGGTTTGCACAGGCCAGAGAGAAATAACATGCTGAAAATTATGCATTGCAGTATGGGCTTGTGGATGCATACATGGTTATAACAACAAATCATAACACATAAACACTCATTTAATCTAATACTAACTACTGCACCTAATATATCAAACATATGCAACCACCATGTACGCAAGCTTTTACATGCATTTACATACAACTATTAGTTCCATCGGTATGCAACTTTCAGTTAAAAATGGGAGGGGGCGGGGGCTCCTAACTGGATTGCTTTTCTGGCTTTTGGGGTTAAAGTTTGGATTGCTACAGAGGAAGCAGTGTTATATACTTGTCAGCACTGTAGTGCAGGCCATGGCAACACCCAGGATTCACACAATTCCAGTTCAAGCATGCATACCCGTATGTGTGAGATCATGCTGCTGTCAATCAGTTTGGCATCGCAAAAAAAAATGACAAAGTTACAAGACTTGATTCTAGCCACAGACCAAATCTTTAAGCTCAAATCAGATGGGAAACAAATGAGGGAATAGTGAGCTGGCTTTCGATGAAAAGAGAGTATACACGATGAGCAAATTGAAAAACTCAAAAGGAACATCAGTCTTCGGAAAAATGAGATTGTTAAGAAAACTATGGCCCTGAACTGAAAAAAACGAACATGACAGAACATGCCACAAACACGAAAAAGAAAAGAATACACTTTACCAAGACTGCCACAGACTCGAAAAAAAAATCATATACTTCTCCGACTCTTATACTATGGTTGTGTCACAGGCTCTCAGCCATGGCGTGACCAATGTCTCTTCATGGCTAAGCGCCAATAAACTCAACCTACATATTGGCCAAAACTAATAGTATGGTTATTAATAGCAAACGTCGTGCTCATACCACAGACCTTGGATTAAGTCTTGATGGAGAACAAATTAACCAAGAAAGTTCTTGCACATACCTTGGTATCACTTTAGATTCTAAATTGACTTTCATAGATCAATTTGATGAAATTTAAAAAAGGAAACTGAACAAGGCACTTGGCATATATTCTAGAGTGGCGAAGCTACCCTCAAATTGCTTGTATCACCCCATATAACACTTTGATATTACCATACGTTGATTATTATCATACAGTCTTGAGTGCCAGTATTCGGTAAAAAGATCGAGCGAGACTACAGAAAGTCCAAAATCGAGCTATGAGAATTATTTTGAAATGCCCTGCAAGAACCCACATAACGGACATGCTGGATACTTTGGGATGGATGACCATTAAACAACGATTTCCCTACAATTTCTGTATTCTCATTTGGAAAATTTTAAATGGAAAACCCCCAGAGTATATATCCAACCAGTTCATCTTAGCATCTCAATCACACAACTACAATACCAGATTTATCTCTACCAGTTCAATAATACATCAGTCTACTAACGCCAAATCTTTAGGTTTTGTAGCCCCTACAATATGGAACGCCATCCCCGAGCATGTTCGTGATGCGGGCTCCCTTTACAGTTTTAAAAAAGAATATTTTGACTCATATTTTTGGAAGTGTTGAACGCTTCTAGGCCCTTCATCAACAATCATGTGACTTCTTGTATTTCCTCATGCCGTCTACCTATGTTTTATATTTTAACTCATCAGTACTTGTTACTTAACTTATACATGTATATTGTTAAGGGCTCCCATGCCTTAACGGAATTTTATTCTGAGTATGGTTTGCTAAATGAACTCTTCAAACTCTTCAAGAGCTTATGAGTAAAGAAATCAGCATCCTCAGGGTCTCACTCAACAGCCTTTAGTCACGGCCTTTAGCCCCCTATGAACAGTAACACCCAATAATACAGGCCAAGAAGGCTGCAGGGATTCAAGCCCATTCTAATGATACTGTGGAAAGTATCGAAAGAAAAGTGAAAGCCCTGATGACATGGGCATGTCCCCTGAACCCATCTATGAAAATTCTCATGTCTGGTCTCCCATGTAACCCTCACCTACCTGCTGCTCTACAACTATGCTCAACCAAACTGAACAAATTTGTCTGCCAACTTTGTCTCCGGAGTCTGTAGCTTGCATACCTGGACAACACAAACCCGATTAAGAGAGACAATCTGCATTTAGTTAAATGGGCAAGAATATTCTATCTTGGGAAGTTGCTGAACGACTACACTATGCTCTCACTCTTGACCAAGCCTCCCAGCCAGTTTAACAAGAATGCACATGATTTTTCCAATGTCTCATGTTTGATATGAAATATTTGTGGCACAAGTTCTAAGCTTGATGACAGGGAAACACACATTTTTGTATTTGGACATGACGTTGTTGTGCTATTGGAAACTATGAAAGGGTCAAATTATGATCTACTGGTACCTACTCATAAATTTTATCATTTCCCATGCCAAGTCCAACATGTTGAAACGGCTTTGGCTTCTATGTGGAATCGTTTTTAATAGATGTTTTTACTCTGGTATATATCTGTTCCCGACCCATGAACTTCTTGCATGGATTAAATTTGTAGATTTTTTTTAATCTTGACCGAGATATTTGCATGTATTGTGCTTATTTACCTCCAGGAAGTTCCTCGTCAACGCTGCTGGTAGATATTTTGATATTATCAAAAGCAAAATACCAAAATACTCATCTTGTGGATATATATTACTGTCCGGTGATCTAAATACCCGAACTTCCATTTGCAATTATTTCATAAATGCTATGCCCAGCTCAGATGCATGTACAGGTATCTTTAGACATGTTGATATCCCTTTGCTGACACTTGGAGTTGCAATAAACCTCCAAAATGTTCGTAAGATAAGGCATAACTGAACAACTATGGTGAAAGCTAATAAATTATGCAAGGTTGCAAATACGTTGATATGGAATGCCCATTGAGGTATTTGCAAAAGGGTGGGCAAATATACCTTTACACAGCTTGCGGCAATAGTGCAGTAGATTGCTTTGTATCAAGCTACTCATTTATTCAAAACATCCACTATTTTTAAGTGGAATCTTTGAGAACAGGATCTGATTATTGCCCTATTTTGTTTAAACTTAATATAAATTGTAGATGTCCCACTTATGAGGTGCAGAAAGTAAAAGGACAGAGTAAGTTCTACTATAAGTGGGATGGCTCTTGCACATCAAAGTATTTTGAAGAATCAACCTTTGATATAGCAAGTGACAAACTGTCAGAGTTTCTTTCTTTGCTTACCTGTGTCAATACAGTTAAAGCTGTCTGTGATGGCTTTTATCGGTACATAGAACATTCAATTGTGAGATGTAAAACCCAAAGCACTAAAGTATTTCCATGCAACAGATGGTTTGACAATGAAAGTAAGCAGTTGAAATCCAAAGCACATAGTTTTCCAAAATCTGATGGCCTGTCTAACCCTGATAAACTGACTGAATGTAATGTACAGCAGAGAGATTACAAAGAGTTGTACACAAAGAAACGAAGAAAATGTTAAGGTGATGAACAAAAAACTTGGGAACAATGTATTAAAAAAGCCAATGATTACAGGCACTTCTTAAAAGGTTTTGCACGAATGACCTGAGTAATGACATTGGGATGGAAGAATGATTTCTTCCAATATTTTCGTGATTCTGCCACAACTATTATCAATTATTTTGATTTTTCAGTTTATAAATGACCTTAGCCACTTAGACCTGAAATATTTTGATATGGGTGAGGATCATGAAAACATATTGGCAATACAAGAAATATATAATTCCCGCAAAACTGAAAATGAATTGAAAATGCATCTAAAAAAGTTTTTAAAAACCAGCAAATCCCGTGGAATTGATGGGATTTTCGCTGAATTCTCGAAATATGCTGAAACCGTCATTACACAGCCCCTTCTGTGTGTGTTTGATTATATCAGAAATTAAATGTGACTTTCTATCCCAGTGGTCTCAATGTACTGTTTATCCACTTCATACAAAGGTAGTGAAAAAATCTTGTGAATTACAGGTACGTTACGGTACTAGTTACCCTTGGCAAATTATTTGAAGCTATCGTAGGATGATGATGTGCTCCAATCGTTTTTTTATTTTATTTTATTTTTTGGTAAAATCTGAGGAACAACTGATAATATTTATATTGTTTCAATTATCGTTGAAAGGCAGAAATTTGAAGGGAAACCTCTATTCGTGTGTTCTGTTGACTGCACTAAGGCCTTCAACTTTGTCAACCAGGATACTGTAATGTGCATGCTCAAGCAAAAAGGTGTCCTGGTCAATTTTCAAATATTTATAAAAAATATGTTTGATAATTCCACAGAGTCAAATGGCAAGGTCATGTGAGTGACAGCTTTCATTGTCCGTATGGCGTTTTGCAAGGGGGGGGGGGGGTAATAAGCCCCAAACTTTTCAATGAATATCTCTTGATATTGGAAATTCTTTAAGTAAAAAGACTGGTATGTATTAAGATGAACTATTGTTCTAGTATTTCTTCTGTGCAGATGATCTCGTTTTGTTTTCTGAAACAGAAACACGTCTTCAACACGTCCAGCAGAACAAGCAAAGAAAGGTCTCTTGTAGCATGAAAATGTCCTATCGGTCAATGGGCGAGCCTATGCCAAAATGTTTGTTCATTTATTTCATGCCAAAATAATTCTAATATTAGTATATGGATGTGAATTGTGGTCTTGTGACAGAGCGCTCATGATGTTATTGAAACTGTTCAATTGAGTTTTCTAAAAGATTGCTTGGTGTACGAACACAGACACGTACCTTCGGTATTTATATGGAAACAGATAGATTTCCACTACATTTAAGGGAGAAAGTAAGATTAAAAAAAATTTACTGGCTACATATCCTATAATTACTAGTTAATCATATCTTAAAATTAGCCTACAACACTAAATTTAAAATGCACATTGACGGTCGAAAGAATTGGTGTGTTCAACAGTGGTAGTATTATTTTCTCTCATTCTGTAACCTCAGAGACTACTGGTACAGCCAATCTGTTGAAAATGACTTAATCTTTATGAAATTGTCAAAAGAAAAATTCTACGGTGATTATGTGAGTAACTGTGAGACCCCACTTAGTTTGATAGACAAGACCAAAAAGTGAAGAGTATATAAAGATTTAAAACAAGAGTTCTGTTTAGAACCCTATTTATTAATGGTACCCAGTGTGATATATATTCAATCTATTGCTCGATTTAGATTAACTCCGCACAATCTGACCATTGAATGTGGTGGCCATGCAAAGCCCATAATTCCTTTGGACAACCGCTTGAGTTCAAGGTGTAATACAGGAACTGTTAATGAAGAGCCATGTTTTTCTACTACAGTACCCTGCTGTTTATGGACAGATTCGTTCTGTTTCCCAAAATTTGACCATATTTGCCTGAGTTACAGGAGCTTAATTTTCATGAAAGATCCATTGCGGCTATGTCAACCAGATTTCCAGATGTGATTTCTCACTCAAGCAAGTTTCTGCATAAATGCCTCGCAAAGCAACTTACGTGAAAATATTAGGATCAGTACATTTATATGGTTGCCAACGTTGTCTCCATGTAAAAAGTTTCTGTGGTGCTTCCAATTATATCTTTAAGCTAAATTTGTGGTGATAAGAATCATGCTTGTAAATTGCTCATGCCATACAATCTCCACTAAATTTCAATGACTTATCTTAGCTTTAAGCTGCATAGTACATACATAATCCAGGAGTTGTATATATAATATGATGTTGCGTCAGTCCGAAGTACTGTTGTTGTATTGTTTTTTGATGTGTCAAATAAATGTCATCTGGGTCTGAGTTCTCACCACAGGAGAAATCTTGGTGCCATACTGTCGGTTCATTTTCAAGACTCATTTTTGTAGCGAGTTGCATTTCATACTTTTCCATGATTTGTATACGAAATATGATGTTACAAAAGTTTGAAGTTCTGTGCATGCATGTACCTGGATGCAACTCATGGAGAACCTTGGTGCTGCATATCCTTCCGTGATATATTTTTTGTTTACATCTACCTCTTGAATCTCGGTAAGTTTATATAAGTTGCCTTGTTTTGTCATCAGTGCTGCCACTCCTGTAGCCATTGGTGTTTTTGTAATTGCACTGTCAGGCCAGCCATATTTATACTGGTACTCTCAGGTCGATTATAGCAGTACACTCGTTACAAGTCTGATCACTTGCAGACTCATCATCATCAGAATAATATATAGTTATATGGATTTCATACACAATGAAGATTGATGGAACTTCAGGTGCTAGTATGTCATGGTGGGTGAACACTGAAAGGTGCTGTATTGTATATATTGTCATTGCAAAGTGTGGTATAGTGCATCCATGATATCAAATATGTTTATTGTAGCTTGGAGGAATCATAATCCTTCCAAGACTGTAGCTATTTTAGTTGAATCAGAATATTTATTGATACTACCATTACGTCTTCGTGTGTATCTTTGTATTTTTTATATCTTTATATTATTATTATCATCATCATCATCATCATCATCATCATCATCATCATCATCATCATCATCACCACCACCACCACCACCACCACCAACACCACCATCATCATCATCATCATCATCATCATCATCATCACCACCACCACCACCACCACCACCACCATCACCATCATCATCATCATCATCATCATCATCATCATCATCATCGTTATTTACGTTACCAGTCCCTGCATGTCTTCCTTATCGGTATAACTCATCTGACTCTCTGTAAAATGTTTAACAATAGTGTTATTTGACGTTCACGTTCAGCTTTGTTCAGCCCAGCTAGTTTATTTTCAGTTCATATTTATTGCGATTTGTTGACATAATTGAATCTGGGAACGTTAAATGTCGAAATGTTAATACTGTCAAATGCGCATGTGTAGAACTACATCATTATCGGGGATTCCCTTAATCCCACAGTAGGTCCTACCAAGGTCAAAGACTGTATGCAGTAATTCTTGCATCAAAAAAGCAACCTCAATAATCGCCCAAACAGATACACTTACTTCCGTTTTAATTAACATCTACAACCCAATTAGCTCCTATTTCTGATTGCATCCACAGTGCACTAGGCTCAGGTCACAATCTGAGTCGGCATTTAAGCAAATCGTAAACGAAAGTGAACAAACCTGCACAGGAATTGCTAAGAAGAACGAAAACGAGCAAAGAGTGACGTCATTACCCATAAATATTTACATTTGGACCGCTCACTGTCGCTGATGGTGTTAAACAATTGGTTCTCGAGGTACCTATCTCGAGGTCGGTATATAATCCGGCTGACCCTCGGTACGCGCCGATTCACTCCAAATCATACTGTGAGACACGTACCAGTAGGTCAACCATTTAGGTTTTGAAGTATAACACATTCCCAACTGATGTGGTGGTAAGTCCACAAATGGAAAAGTGTAAACAAAATTGGCTTGAGTAATACGAGCGGCACTGTGGTGTCTTTGTGTGTGCACGCGCTCATGTGTGTGTGTGTGAAGGCATTATTTTCTTCAAGTGTGATACAGAATTTTATTTCCTGTGATTTGTGAATATGAAAAATTATTTCACGTGATTCATGATTGTGATCAAAAACCATTCATAGTGAAATGTGAGACAGGCAAAATCATTTTGAATGAAACTTGGGGGAATGAAACCCCGGTTCTCTTTGGGAAAGACTTAATTCATCTTGGACTTTGAATCCTTGCCCTGTTTATCTCTGTGAAAAAGTGAGGTGACTATGCGTCCCAGGCACTTTTTTCATCAGTGATGAAACCTACATATAAAAATAACTCTTGCCATGATTATGATAGGAAGTGTAGTCTAAATCACTGCCAAGTGGTCGGAAAATACACATTTTAATGACATATTTGTATCTGGGGGACGGGGAGCTTCACATTGGTGCTCTTAAGGATGGATAAAGGTGCGTTGAAATAAGGGTCAAAGAGAAATGTTACTACCTTGGTAGCAGACCCTTCCTGACGAAATTATTTCCTTTTGCTCCGGCGAATGTATTTCTAGATTAGTTCATTTGTTACCTCTTCACATTCTAAGGCTTTGTCAGAGAAACGTTGACCGAGTTCCTTATGTATCGACTCTTCTGAGTTTTTTTTTCTTTTCTTTTTATTGTTTGTTCTTTTAAGGACAGCTAAGGCACCAAACTTAATCCCACTTTAATCAATCCTTGCTCAAAACGTATTAGCGTTAGGATAACAAGTCATATATGTGTGTAATCGTCATACTCCAAAACATTTATATGAATCCCGCGTTTTTTCCTTCTGTGTGTGTGTGTGTGTGTGTGTGTGTGTGTGTGTGTATGTGTGTGTTTCAGCAATCATGCAGCAATCAGGATTATTTTTTTGAATCAAAATATACATACAATTAATCAGTATAGCACAATATAGTATTTTATAATTGCATTAATATATGTATTGATCTGGGATTTTTTTTTATTGAACATCTCACACACATATAGGTCCATGCATACAATTGTCAGTCGCATCAATATCTATGTACAAGTTTATAGGAATCCTGATACAATTTTTGACCATCTTTTTTTCTAATAAATGATGTTTACCTTGGGAATTTAATATGTGTTGTTCCACTGTTATTTTGCATTTCAAATAATTAAAAAAACCAACAAATGAAATTTGTTCTTTTTTACATAATTCTTTGTGGATGTTATATTTTGCAGCCAGCAGACAATAATTTGAAGTATACCATGATGGTTTCTGAGAAAAGCCAAAAATAACATCTTTAAGTGATAAAGTCATGGTTTCCTTTGGACTATATTTGTTGTACCAATCTTCTAAATATGACCAAAATACATTGACATATCTGCACTTCCAATATCTATGTATAATAATGTCTGTTTCTGCACACAAGCTACATAACTCAGAGTCTACAAGGCCCATCTGGGATATCTGCATTAAGATCACAGTTTACCACTATGGTACAAGCCACCCACGAAATTGTTATACTGTCCATTCATTAATTATGTAGATGATATTAATTTAAAGTCAGTGCCAGCTCAGATATTTACGGTACTGCAAGTATTAAGAAATTGACAAAGTGCATAAGCGCATCGTGCTTTTTTGTTCCCTCAGATATGAAAATTAAATGAAAATAATAAATCGAAAAAAATCTAAAATAAAGGAAAATCCTTCCATACTATGTGTATTAACTATTAATCTTTTATGTTTGATGTTTGATATATTGATTTGTATGGAGGCAAGAAGCCCTAGTTCTGAATGTGTCGTCCCTTATCTTTGTATATAATTATGTACGATTGTGTTTCGAAAAAATATAAGATTCTTAAAATGTATAGGCAACTTGTCATTTTTTAAGTTCTAACAAATCCCTCTGGCCGTGCCCAGGTAACAAATTAAACTAACGTCAAAGGAGGTAATGTGTAAAAGGGGAAAGAACATCCATTTTAGACATGTTCCAACAAGTGTCCAAGTAACCTGAGGCCGAACAAAAATACATGTGTGGTTCCGGTAGCTCGACCGACCTTACTGAAAAGGCACAACCTAAATAAATATTAGGGAACAAAAGTTTCAAGCCGCCCTTCTCTAATAACATTTGATCGACCCTGAAAGGTTTTATCGAGAAAGTGGCCGTCGTGGGCGGTTGTTTTGCGGTAAAGTCAATTCAAACACTACATTGCATTTCAACTCGTCTGAAGGGAAAACTTGGGCCGGCGAAACACCATAGCTGCATTGCCACAGTTGTTTGGTGAAACAGCATAGCCCAATCTTAGACCTAGCATAGCTGCATAGCCAGGGTTGTTCGATGATCGTTATCGTGATATTTCGTTAGGTTTCAGGTGTCCGTTGTCCCAGCTACGTGGCCAAAGGGTCAGTAAAGTATTTTTAAAACATCACTTACTATCTTAAGTTTAATCTACCCGATTGAATGTGTCTGAAGCAGTTGTTGTCACAGGGATTTGCATCAGAAAAATTAAAGTGCGTCAATATAAATTATCGTTGTTTGTCTTGCTCTCTGATCGAGGGCGCCGGACTGAGGGCGCAAGTCACTTTAGTGACGAGAAGGGGACAAACCAGATATGCCGCCTCCGCGCATCTTTTCCCGATTAATTCGCTTTTGTCCGCTGCATACATATCCACAATTTTCAAAATGGCAGCCAAGTCTGTGGGTAAGTCCAGATTGGATATTTTGAAGAGGTAGTATCTGAAATATATTTCATAAGTATTCAGGGAAAAGTTGTGTTATCCACTAACTGTAATGTACAACATATAATCACATTTTGCCAGTACAAGCACTACCTACAATATGTAAATATAACGCCTTGAAGTTACCAATTGTGGACGGTGACGGGCCCCAGAAGAGGAATATTGCATGAGACACTGGAGCTGCCCCCAGGCTATGAATTAAGTGACAGCACTGGGCTGAGGGAATTAGATCTCCTGCTGGGTCAAAGATAAAGCTTAGTCGAGAAAGATGCCCTAATGGTGGATACAGGTCCGAAACTACAGGCGGGTTTTTATACAATTTGTAATAAAAAAAATTTTGAAGCTGTTTTTGATAGAAATCTTCTGTATGTCTTTTCTCCAGTTCATATTTTTATTTAAAGTTAAACCTAAGAAATTAAATTCATCTACACAGTCAATTTTGCTTTATCTATTCCGAGAGCTGGAATACATAATTCTCTGGTGGCTTATAGAATAAAAATGAATTTCAGTTTCATGATATTCAAAGATAACTTCTTTACCTTTAACCACATAGAGACTTTTGGGAGCTCTGTGTTTATAATTTGGGAAATGTCTCTGTTCTCATTTGGCTTATTAAAATGATAATGGTACTAGGTCAGGTGGTATCAAGTGCATATATAATAAATTTAAATAAATTTGAAGCCACTATAATTACATTGATGTACATTGTAAACAGCAGTGGACTTAAAATTGACCCCTGTGGTACACCAGTTTTATTTGAATATGAGACTACATCATCAATGGTTTCACATTGCTTCCTATTGTTTAGACAACTTTCATACAATTTAAGATCAATGTACTTTATTCCATAATATCCTAATTTTTGGCAAAAAATGGTATGATCTAAAGTTTCAAAAGCCTTTGATGGATTCATATGAATATCCATAGGTATGTTTCCTCTGTCCATTTTAGTCAGTACTCTTTCTGTTAATCTATATGAAGCTAGTTCAGTCGAGTGACACTTGTGAAAGCCAAAGTGACTACTGGCAAATCGAGATACACTCTGACTTTATTGTAATTTTTAATCAGGGCAAAAACTGGAATCTAAATTGGTAGTTATCCAATTATAAGCTGCTAAGACAGTGAACAGATCCTAAACAAAACTAGAAAATCACTAAAAAAAAAATTAACTTAAGATGATGTGAACAGTTCTGCTTGAAGCAAATCTAAACAAAAGGATGTCACACATAACACATGATGTGTTCCCCTCAGGTACCAAGAAAATAGATTTCTCACCCCCATTTCTCTTTTCTCTCCTCAAGTCCAACACTCTTTGAAGCCAGGCACTCATCACTGTGCACTGACTCTCAACCAGCTTGTTTGTCACTTTCTCTTGATATCTTAATTACTAGAACAGCTGCCGCTAGTCCAGTTTCCTTTGCTTCATGGTACAAAATAAATGTAGAAGTTCACGTTCTGTGAGACAATTTTTATGATCAATGTGTCAATTCAATCTAGCATTTTCTGAAAATTGACATGATTCCGACATTTTTGTTTAAATTTGAAAAAAGTTACTGGATGAAGCTAACTGGAGCCCCTAATCTATTGACTACAGTGCTATCTCATCGATTACCTAATAACAATTAGGTTCGTTACTAGGTGTTGTCTGAAATCAGGTCACGTCTGACCCCTTCAGCCAAGGCTTGCAAGGAGAAATGTGGGTGAAACCCATCCTACGAAATGGCTTTTAGTCAGGTATCTTTAGCTGAAGTGTACAAAGCATGACATGCACGCTCCTTGGTAAGAGCAATCAACGTGTGTCGCACCTCATACATATGGACGATGACAATGCATTCAAATATACAGAAGAAATAAACCAACTGTTTAATTATATGCGAGCCGTACATTCCCGAATGGAGTGTACTACTACTACTACTACTACTACTACTACTACTACTACTACTACTACTACTTCTACTACTACTACTACTACTACTACTACTACTACTACTACTACTACTACCAGTGCTACTAACTGATAATGTTTATATTATAAGATTAAAGGGTCAAGGTCAAGGTGGTGACAGGAGTAGGGCTCTGAGCTCCAGGTGGTCTAATCATCATTTAGGAGGGAAGTGCTTTATTGATCTACTTGATTTTTTATACCTTTACTCACACTTGGTGTGGTGAACCTGAGGATATCTTATTCATTCCAATCAGCTTTGAAGTTTTCCTAGTTTTGTGGACTTGAAATTTGTGGATTCCAATCCAGGTATTCTCACCTGGTTGCACACAGACATTTATTTTTTACACCCCATTATAGTCCTGGAAGGTCACCTCAGGGCTGTTTGTTCCAGGAGCAATGGGTGTATATAAACATTGACTGTACAACTGTAGCAAGGCAAAACCAATATGACTCTGAAGTGTTTTGATTGCTCCCTGAAAAACAAATCTGTAAAGAGGGGACGCTTTGATGTAGCACTATGCAAAAATTGTGAAAGGCAGAGACTAGATAATCATGATTGTTACAGGTTAATATTCTCAGACCAACTGTAACACTGTCAGATAAAAAAATGACACTTTATTATAATGGTAAACACTCTTCCATAGGAACACATGCACTACATGGTGTGCCAAATGACTTTTATGATACAGCCCAATTCTTTTGTTTTTCGTTCTTTTCCTACTTACTTTGCTATTTATTTGTTTATCGATATGTTCTTATACTTACTTTTTCAGATATTCAACATGAGTATGATTACGCCTTCATACACATATTTGAGTTGTCTCAGTGGTACATGGGATACAAAGTCTATTGCTTTACATTATTTCTTATTGAATGGCTTCTAATACTTTAGAACGGGATGTTCTTACAAATTTTGGTGGTATTTCTGTTAACTGTTTGAATAACTTGTTGGAAAATGTAAAAGATTTGGAAAACTCCATATCTATTGTAGCTGAATCTCCATATATCGAAACCAAAAAAATTGTTGATTACCTCAAGCCTTTGAAAGATACATTTTCAGTTCTAGATTTAAATATTCAATCTATAAATGCTAAGTATGATATTTTTAAAATATTTATTGATGATTTGGCTCAAAATGGTTTTGAATTCAGTACTATTTGTTTGCAGGAAACCTGGTTGAATGAAAATATGGACAGTTCTATTTTTAATCTTGACAACTACATGTTAATTCCACAGCCTGCAACATGTAGCACTCATGGTGGTCTTATTATCTACTTACATAAACAGTTCCAGTATACTGTAAGAGACATTTACAGTCCAAACCATAATTGGGAAGGTCAATTCATTGAGATTTTTGGTAAGAGTATTACACAAAAAATTAATTTGTGTAACATTTATAGACCCCCAAGAGATCAAAACAATGATATTGATATTTTCTTGAAGGATATTACCCCTATAATTGAGTCTCTTACACGTGAAAAATATGATTTAATTATTGCAGGAGACTTCAACATCAACTTGCTTAAGTTAAACACAAGGAACAAATATGCCGAATACTTAGATGTTATGTTGTGCAATGGTCTGTTTCCAAAAATAACCCTACCAACAAGGTTAGCAGATAGATCTGCCACATTGATTGATAATATTTTCTGTCGTGTGACAAACAGTAGTAAATCATGTACATCTGGTATAATTTTCTCAGATATTTCTGATCATCTTCCATGCTTTACATGCATTGACACTCAGAGAAGTACACAAAGTACACCTAGGTATGTAAAAACTTACACAAATGATACTGTATCTATGCAGAACTTTTATGCTGAGTTAAATGGTTTAAATATTTTGGAACAGTTAAATCTTGATCCCAATTGTAACCCAAATGAAAACTATGCAAAATTAGAAAATATAATAACACAAGTCAAAGAAAAGCACCTTCCGACTAAAATGGTTAAATTTAATAAATATAAGCATAAAAAATGTCCATGGGTAACTAATGGCATTCTGAATTCTATTAAATATCGAGACAGTCTCTACAAAAAATTAAGAGGTATCCGTCAGGATGACCCTCAATATTACATGTTAAAGCAAAACCTTAAAGTGTATAACAATATTTTAAGAAAAAATATTAATCAATGTAAAAAAGACTATTACCATTCTCAGTTTGAGATATTTAAGAATGACGTGAAAAAGACCTGGGATACAATTCGATCAGTCTTAGGTATAAATAAAAATAAATCAAGCTTTCCCTCATTTTTCATGATAGATGGTACTGAAACAACTAACAAGGAAATTATCGCCAACAGATTTAATACTTTTTTCACAAATATTGGCCCGAAATTAGCTGCTAACATAAACGTGTCAAATAAACCAAACTTTTCCTTTTACCTGAAAGAAAAAACACACAACAGATTCTCTTTTTCACACATCGGCCCTGAGGACATTAAAAATATCGTCAAAAATCTCAAACCCAAGTCCAGCACAGGTCATGACAACTTATCCATGAAGCTCCTCAAAGGCATTACCTCAATTCATGAACCACTAGCACTTATTATAAATCAATCATTAACAACAGGTATTTTCCCACAAAAACTAAAAATTGCTAAAGTCATACCCATTTACAAAAAAGATGATAATACATTGCCAGACAATTACAGACCCATCTCTATCTTACCTGCCATGTCCAAAATAATTGAAAAAGTTTTATACACACAACTATATGACTACTTCATTAGCAAAACTCTGTTCTATACTAGTCAGCATGGCTTTAAAAAACTACACTCTACAGAAACTGCCACATTAGAATTTGTTGACCGTATTATTAAATTCCTTGACACTGGGAAACTACCAATAAGCATATTTATTGATTTATCAAAAGCCTTCGACACTTTAAACCATCAGATTCTCATCGAAAAATTAGCGTACTATGGCATAACTGGCATTACTTTAAATTGGTTTCGTAGTTACCTTACAAATAGAACTCAGTATGTTCAGGTTGATGATGTCTGTTCTCAGCATCTTCATATAACCACAGGTGTCCCACAAGGATCAATACTCGGCCCTCTCCTATTCATAATTTACACTAACGACATGCATTTTGCCTCATCAAAATTTGATTCAATCCTCTATGCAGATGACACCACATTACTCAACTCGTTATGTTCCTTCACTTTCCCTTCTGGAAACAATATACATGCACAAAATGCATCAGACAATATCAATGTTGAACTAAATAAAGTGTATGACTGGCTAGCTGCAAACAAATTATCCTTAAATATAAGGAAAACAAAGTTCATGATCTTTCATTTTCCCCAACGAAAGCTGGATTTTGGTTTAACCTTGAAGATTGATAACACTCCAATTTCTAAGACAGAAGAATTTGACTTTTTGGGTTTACGAATTCAAGAAAACCTAAAGTGGGATGCTCATGTAAGTAAAATAGGAAACAAACTTGCTAAAGTAAATGGGATCTTGAAGAAAATCAACAAATTTGTACCAAAAAGTGGCCTTTTGCATATTTATAATTCACTGTTTTTATCACATTTAAACTATGGTATTCTTGTATGGGGATTTTCATATGAGCGTATTTCTATGCTTCAAAAAAAGGCTATCCGCACAATTTGTAATGCTAATTATAATGCACATACCGCCCCACTTTTTAAGCAGCTAAATCTATTAAAAATAGAGGATTTGAGAAAGTTGAAAGCACTGAAATTTTACTACAAATATTCACATGACGAACTTCCTTATTATTTCAAAGGCATGTATCAAGTTAAACAACCCACTCATACCTATTACTTTCGTACCAGAGTCGTGCCTCCCCTCACAATACCCAACAAAACCAGATCAAAAGATTGCATTAGATACTACATCCCAAGTTTACTTCTTATTACACCTCCCTGTATAACTGATAAAATTTATTCCCATTCATACCACGGTTTTTCTAGTTATATAAAAAAAATCTACATAAATGAATACCAAGAGTTCTGTACCCTGCCAGATTGTTTTGTATGTAACAGATAATAGAATGTATTGTATTTATTTTTCCTCATCATCCAAAGTTTTGACTGCCCAGTGATTCTTTTATTTCAGTTAAGCAATCCATGTGCAAGATGCTGTAAATTAGTTACCCGTTAAAGGTGGCCCCAGCGATAGCGGATCTCAATCCTTAGCTGGGTCATCCTGACAAGACTTCTCATAAGCTTTTGTTATTAACGAATGTACAGTACTGATGTTAATTTTCTTGTATTTTGATTCCTCATTGTCAAATAAAACGTTTCTGAGTTCTGAGTTCTGAGTTCTGAGTTCTGATAGATCTCTTGTGTCTGATGATACAGACACAGATCCAAAGTTGACCCTTGATGCCTGTATGGGGAGCCCATCAGGGACTACAGATCATGAGGGTAAAGACTTCATCATAAATGAGCTGCTGTGCTACTTGAGTAATAAAATAGCTTCTTGCCCATGGATGTGCTTGCCAAAGTTTGTGTGGAATCATTTCAAGAGTCTGAGACACTAAATGCCAAAAGACTACTATATGACATTGTTAAACCTGAGGAGAGATATCTCAAAAGAAAAGGGCCAGATAGTCATATACAGAATATAAAGGATGTTGCTCGGTGGTTACATCAAACTGAAACTGCTGAACTACCTACTTTTGTTGCATAGGACCTGAACAAACTTCCAACTGTAGATATTGACCATATGGATGTAACATCCCTTGTGCGTGAGGTTAAGCAGGCAAGAGCTGAAGTATCTGCTATGAAGGATCAGATTAAAAATATCTCCAGAGTATGCATTGATACCACATCTATCACCAATACATTGCTTGAAACAGTCAAGAGTTTCAAGAACAGTGTGCCGGATATAACAGAGATGAAAACATATGTGAGTACCCATGCTAAAGGCTACCAAAGTGATGTTGTAGCAGATACTGACAATATAAATGTGTTCAATCAACAAGCTGCCTTGAATCCTGGGGATAGACAGAGTGAACCAAAGTTGGTTGTGCATTCCAACATTGAGAAGGCTGCAGTACCTAGTGATGTTTCTCTATCCTCTCAGACAGTTTGCCCTGATAGCAGTGATAAGCAGCCATCTCAACACAATGATGTGACCAGTCAATCTGAACAACATTGTGTTCAGGTTACTATGCCTGGAAATGATCATGATAAACAAATTATGCACCGATCCTATGCTGAGGCGGCCTCTTCTCATCAAATGCAAGAATCTGGCCACATGACTGTTGTAAGACGTAGGCCTCCCAGTAACAGGCCTACCTTAGCAGCAGCCAGTACCTACAAAGTACTTAATTCAGTCACTGGTACAAGCAGTTCTATGACTGGTTTGACAGCAGTTAGAACTAGCCCAGTAGCAAGATTATTCATAACTCGGCTCCAGCCTGACACCACAGAAAATAATGTACTGAACTATGTTAAGAACAATTTTTTGGTTCAGACTCAAGTCTCTTGTGAAAAGCTTGTGACAAGATATGACTCTTATGCGTCTTTCTGTTTAACAGTGCCTAGACAGAAATTGGGAACTCTGCTTGATGCTAGTAAATGGCCTGAGAATATACTGGTGAGGAAGTATTATCAGAGAAAATAAATGTCTGACATCATTAAACAAATAAAGCTGGTATCATACAATTGTCAAGGTATTAAAACATCTTTACCAACAATTCAAGATATATGTAATAGACACGATATTTGCCTTTTGCAGGAACACTGGTTGATGGACAATGAATTGCATATTTATCATAATATACATCATGACTTTAGTGCTATCCGTATTACTTCTGTTGATACTTCTAAAGGTATTCTAAGTGGAAGACCATATGGTGGTTTAGCTATATTGTGGAGAAAAAGTTTAAGCTCCAATATTTCTGTGAAAACCTATGCTGACCCCAGACTTATTGGTATTGAAATGAATACTCTTACTGCTAAAATTCTTATTGTAAATGTATATATGCCATATGAATGTCATGACAACTTAGAATAATTTCTTCACTAGTTGGGTAAAATAAATGCAATAATTGAAGATGCTGATACAGCTAATATATTTATCATAGGAGATTGGAATGCCAATACAAACTCAAATAGTCTTTTTGCCTCTGAAATACGAGCTTTTTGTGATGAAAGTAACCTTTTGTTATCTGACTGTATGTATTTATCTGACAACAATGATGTTTACACTTATTTAAGTCAGGCTCATCATACTACTTCCTGGCTTGATCATTGTATGACCACTAGCACTGGGCATAGTAGATTTGAACATATTTGTATTAGTCATGACTATATAACATCTGATCACTTCCTTTTATCCATTTTTGTGGCAGTAGATCTCTTGATTCATTATGACAACACTGACTCTTAAAGTCATCCCCACTGGTACCAGATATAATTGGTCTGCCATGACGAATGAGGAGAAGGTGAATTATGAACATACTACTGATGAATTTTTAAGCCAGTTGTTTCTTCCCTCAGATGCTTTACTCTGTGTTGATGCTAATTGTAACAATAATGATCATAGATATTCTCTGTCCCGCTTGTACAATGATATTGTTAAAGCTCTGCAAGATGCTTCTGATCTCACAGTCAAAACTCATTCCTCTAAAGGTTACAAAGCTGTGCCAGGATGGAATGATCGGGTCAAAGAGGTTCATGATGTAGCTCGTAATGCTTATGTTATCTGGAGGAGCCTGGGGAAACCCAGATTTGGTCACATATTTGAAAATATGACTAGAACCAGGGCCCAGTTTAAATATGTACTACGCTCTTGTAAGAGAAGTGAGGATACTGCCAGGGCTGATGCAATGGCTCATAATCTTGCACAAAAGGATACAGTTTTATTTTGGAAACACGTTAAGACCACAAATTGTAAAAAATTACCCATGGCTACTAGCATTGATGGTAAGACTGGTCCTCAACAAATTACTGATATGTGGTTTGATCATTATCAAAAACTATTTAATTCTGTTAAAGAGAGTTCAGCCAAGGATTTAACCTTTGATGTTTTATATGATGAACACTTAAGAGTAACTGAGGTGGAGATCCAGGATGCTATCGATAAGCTTTCACCCAATAAAACTGCTGGCAAGGACAATCTTTGTGCTGAAAATCTTAAGTTTTGTAGTAAGCGGTTATCATACCTTCTGTCTATGCTCTTCACTGGCCTTTTTAATACATGGTCATCTGCCCGATGAGTTTATGACTACTATTTTGATTCCTGTTGTTAAGAATAAATGTGGAAATATATCTGACAGCAGTAACTACCGACCTATAGCCATTTCTTGTGTAATATCTAAAGTGTTGGAATCTGTTCTATTGGCTCGGTGTGAACATTATGTTATGACTACTCATCATCAGTTTGGGTTTAAATCCAGACATTCAACAGATATGTGTATCTATATTTTAAAGGAAGTGATACATTTTTATCGCTCCCAGGGTAGCCCTGTGTTTCTCTGTTCATTAGATGCTTCCAAAGCATTCGATCGTGTAAATCATTTGAAACTTTTTTTCTATACTTTTGCAAAGGAATGTTCCTTTATATATTGTCCGCATTTTAGCAGTATAGTATACCACCCAGCAGCTTTGTGTTAGATGGGGTACAATTTACTCTACGCCCTTGTTTGTAATAAACGGTGTAAGGCAAGGAGGTATATTATCTCCTCGGCTCTTTAATCTATATCTTGATGATCTCAGTAAAAGTCTCATGAATTGTATAATTGGATGCACAGTTGCTGGTACTCTCATAAATCACTTACTTTATGCTGCTGATCTGCTGATTTTTTCTCCTTCCGCCAAAGGGTTACAAAAACTCATCAATGTGTGTTCTGATTATGCTATGAAATTTGATATACTGTTTAATGCTGAAAAAACACGATGTATGATTTTTCAATCTCGTACTTTTAAATTGTACAAAACTCCTCAATTATATCTTGATGGTAGAAAACTTACTTATGTGAATGTGCATAAGTACCTTGGAGTTTTTGTTTGTGCTTCATGTAAAGATGACGATGACATACACCGCCAGACCAGGATGTTTTATATGCAAGCTAATATTCTATTAAGAAAATTTTCATGATTGTTCCAAGGATGTTAAGCTAATGCTGTTTAACTCCTACTGTACCCCAATGTATTGTGCGT
This sequence comes from Hermodice carunculata, assembly GCA_964020975.1. Taxonomy (NCBI): domain Eukaryota; kingdom Metazoa; phylum Annelida; class Polychaeta; order Eunicida; family Amphinomidae; genus Hermodice; species Hermodice carunculata. The sequence continues at coordinate 7,731,149 of OZ026630.1, forward strand.
CTCTGTGGACTTTTTTCCGCAAGAGTTCCATATGTAAACTTCGTGTCAGTTACAATAATGCCTTCAGACGTTTCTTTGGGTATGCTCGGGATTGTAGCGCCAGTAATATGCTAGAAACCAATAGATCCCCTACATTTGACGCTCTGTGGAGAAAGCAGATATTTAATCTACAGCAAAGACTTGAAAATAGCCAAAATAGGTTAATTTTCACGGTGTTATCCTCTGATATTTTCTATTATTCTCCAGTGCACAGACACTGGAGTAATATGTTGTATTTGATGCATCCTTAATGTAACAACTGATGTACTCTGTCAGCGATACTGCTAGCTGACTCTGCCCCGGTATGAATCTCTCTTAATATTTGTCAGATATTGCAACAGTATTGTATACATGACTATATAATTTTTATTTTTTTTTTGTGTGCGTGTTTTTTTTTTTGTTTTGTTTTGTTTTGTTTTGTTTTATTTATGTACTTTGTAAATCTATGGACCATTTGTATGAGTCTGAAATAAAGACATATATATTATACCTAGACCCTCGCGGGAAATAAGAAACTCTATTTTCTTGTGTAGATGGAAATATGGTCCAGAATCACTACGAGTACGCAAGAATGCTTGACAATAGAAGCGTAGCTGAAGCAATGCTACCTGGTATTTAAGGCAAGATTACAGATATAGTTTTAAAATCTCTGTGTAAACTGAAGCTAATGTTTAAATTAGAAAAGTGTACCGCAGTTTGGGTAACGCAAATATGGAGAGATAAAGGTATGCTCTCTTAAAGCCTATTTTTGTTCATCATATGTCATATTAGAACAGCACGAGGGAACCTGTATAAATATTAATAGATTGTATCTCGGTGAAAATTTATTGCGCGACTCAAATATCGGCCATATTCGTCATCACATTATAGACCCTTCGTGTTGCACTTTTTATTGATCTCAATGGTTTTACCTTTTACTTAAGTGCTTCCAAGTAAATTTCCGAACGCATGTAGCCTTGGACTTATTACTCACACTGCTTGTTTATTTTCTTTTTCTTTTGGGGGGGGGGGCTTGCAAATCTGTCTTGTTTGTGTTACAAGATATTGCGTGCGTAAATAACTTTCCTTCAGTTTAAGTCAGCAGCGGAGTTTTAATTGTTAACCTGGCGACCGTGCATGACAGTGAAAAAATTTCCATGACAGATGCAAAGATAACTGGGGGTCATCCGCACGCTATGTTTATGATACAATGGACAGCCAATATTCCGCACACGCTTCTCAAAGGCCTCTTGAGGGTCCAAACTTAATTAAACTCCAATTCTGTTTGTTGCCATCTCATTATCTCTCAACAGTTTACAATCCTTTCCGATGCTACGTTTTACAATCTTTAACAATTGCTCATGTAACATCGCTTGTTGGTCACATATAATATTAAGGTGGGTCCCATTTTGTTCTCGTATCTGGCCGTGCCCTATTGTCGCTTTATGGATTTCAGTGGACGTAGTCACTTTTTGGTGGTATTCATGCACAAACCGAAGGAACAGGTAAGATGCCGGCATAAGGTAAGATTTCATTGCATTTTTGCTTATTGCAGTTTTTCTACACAGGGGTGCTTCGATAATCACTTCATGAAAAAACGAGAAACGATGCTTTTATGGTGCTAATTCAAAATACAAAGTAGAAGTCATATCTCAATTGTACATTTACGTATTTTCAATTTTACCCATGGCACGATCAATGTTACTTTGAATAATATACATGACAACATAAATTTTACAGTTTATGAATGTTATCTGCTTTCTCCCCTTTGCCAGCTGTCCACGTCGTGCACCGCGGTGAAAAGAAAATGGTTTTTCCATTGTATCACAGGATGGACTGCAGTGGTTGTTCCTATCGTTAGTCAAAGCGATCGGAAATCGCGTTTTCGTGCTGAGCGTTGCGGCTGGCCGTTCCCTTGCACATCTTGCTATTTGTGTATTCCCGCGCGATGTTTTTACAATTACAAGGGGATTGACGTTCTCTCTTTTCGCGCTTCACCTGTTTGTCCATCATTTGTGTGTGAACAGTAATAGGCGATTGTTTGCGTGTGGATAGTATAATAATATGATACTGTTTCATAGTCCGTTCATTTGTTTGTTTGGTTTGCACTTGTTATCATTTGCTTTTCGAATGGTACGACAGATATTGCGTAAATTTAAAACAAGTCAAATGTTGCTTTAGTTTAATGAACTAAAATGCTTTTGTCTTCAGTTTGGAAACAGGGATGCTATATTGTAGAAACTAATTTTTTTAATTTTTTTTTTGTCTTCAATAAGGAAACAGAGATGTTGTATTGTCGATTGTGTGAACTAAACAAACTGCTTTTCTAACCTCAGTTGATGGGCAACTTGGGTCCTGGTCTAATTGGACCACATGCAATGTCACTTGTGGTGGAGGGACACAGTTTCGCTCGAGGCAGTGCAATGGCAGAGCATTTGGAGGCGAGGATTGCATTGGGAACTATAATGAAACACAGGCGTGCAATACACACCACTGTCCAGGTAAAATCTGGCTGATTATGTTTTTGCCATATGAAAATCGTTTATTGAATTCTTTAATATGAAGTAATCCAGGAACAATTTTCAGGAGTCGGAATAAATGACCCGAGTCTGCTCGTGCGTAGTTCGAGTTAGATTGCTAGCTTTTTTTATTATGACAGAAACTATACTTGAAAAGTATCGTAAAAGCATTTCTTGAAGCAATCAAGGCGAGTTATATGATGATACTTGACTACCCAGCTCCACCTTCGCGAAACACGACGGCATCATAGCTTGCATGGCGTCAGCAGTGACCAAAAGACTTCCGTAGCCAGCTCACAGTATAAATCGTATTATCAAACTGAAATAATATTCATTTTCAAATTTTCTTGAATGTCAGTTTTTTTGCGGAAGAGTGATGTGTTTCTGCTTCAAGATTGCAAAATGATTGACTGTTTCCAATTTGAGGCTATGCGTGATGACAAAGTTTGGTATTGCACCTGTTTTCCATCAACAATGGTGTGCTTGTTGTGGATGAATTTCTATTTACTTTTTTGATAATGTGCAGTAAAAGCTTGAAATAGTGTGAAAATTGAGATCAAACCTTATTGCATTCTCATTCTGTATAAAGTGATATGACTCTTCGAACCTTTAACTTTAAGTTGAAATGAAAGCGGTTTTCATTATTTGAAATAACACATTATGTACCTTGCTTTGTGGAATTTTATTATTCTGGATAGACAGAAAAGCACGCGTTACTGTAGCACTCAGCCGTAATAATGTCTGCGTGGTTAATATTTTTTATTGTTAAGTTTACATTGTTGTTGATTCGGTTAATTGATGAAGACACGGCGGAGTCAACATATTGTTATGATAATGACAATTGAGTTTCAGATTCATTATTGAGTGGAACTATATTGCAGAATTGATGCATAGGAACTTTTCAAACAATAAACAAAGACATTAAAATATTAAATATGCTTGTACATTATACAGCCAAAATTAAGAATTTGCTTCGTGCCTGACATTTGAATGACAAAGCCTGTAGTGTGTTCACTACTATGATAAATACATACAACTTTTTTTTACACAAATAGTCAAACATCAAATGTGTCCGCATTAGGACCTTATTCCTACATTCATTAAGAACAATAGAGATATTTTATAGCTAGATAAGTGTTCAAATTATAAATAGGTGATTACCCACTTGAAGCATAACTTTAAAACCTCCTTCTTGGTTTGTTGGTCTCTACGAAATCGTCATAAACCACCAAAGTACAATTGAATAAATCAAACGTCAGTGTAGGATTGCTGTGAATAAAACCCAAGCTGAACTTTCATTGCGGGTCAGATGCAATGAAAACGGCGAAAAGGAAGTTACAGAGATGAAGGTGATATCCTTGAAAATCAGTTATCTTTGTCTTGATGAAGAAGCAGTAAAACAGATCGATTCAAAATAACATGACATCTTTGGGTTAGCGCTTAATTACACCCAGGATAACTGCAAAGGGCAGTGTTTGCAAAACAAGGAAAGCAAGCAACCTGAACCATGAGCTGAATGCTGTTGACCATTCCTTGATAAAATAAAAAAACATTCAGAAATATACAGATTAACGTTGATTAATCTTCTACATCTTTGCGTGCATGACTAAAAGTTAGAGAATTTTACACTATACACTAGTGTTTGGGGGAATTATGGATATAATAGCGCTAATACATCGTAGGATATTTTTCGTTGTAGTCGATGGTGTTTTCAAACAATGGTCAAAATGGAAGTCATGCAATGTAAGTTGCGGCGGAGGAATACAGTTTCGAGAAAGGGAGTGCATCGGTCCATACTATGGTGGAACAATTTGTCATGGTGTATGGAATGAAAGTAGATCCTGTTCACACTTGCCGTGCCCTGGTATTTTGATGGCTTGCTTCAGTTTTTTTAAGTTGTTTTTGTTTATGCATTTCTTCTATCACCTTTCATTTCGATGAGTTTCTCTGTGATTGGATGGTAATTTTTTTAAAACTATTTGCAAAGGTATTAAATATGATATTTTGCCACCATCCTTTCAATTGTCATCTGAAGTTAAGAAGGGTCTTATGACAATTTATAACATTGCTTAATTTGCCAGACTACTGCCTTTTCTGGTAGATATAAGACCATAACCGCATCACCTCACCCCAACCACAATGAAATCACACGCATTGGAAGGATCATCTTAGCATTCATCACTTACAAAAGGTTGACACCGAAAGCCCTTCATACTGGTTTTTCGTGTGGGAAGACCTGCAAAGAAAGTTGAACGTTAACATTTGGTTTCTTCCTTGTACTATTTTCATTGCTCTTCCCTTCGCGTGTATTGAGAGGGCCGATCATTGCTGGTTATTATTTTATAGTGGATGGCTATTTTGCACCTTGGTCGTCTTGGGAATCTTGCACTGTCTCATGTGGTGGGGGGAGCCAGACAAGACATCGGGCCTGCATTGGGCCTTATCACAGAGGGAAAGATTGCTTTGGGGATCAAAATCAAACACTGGACTGCAACACTCACCTGTGCCCAGGTATCTTTGTAGCTATAGCAATAGCATTTTTTTGTCTTCCACATTCTGACCTACTGTGACTTCCATGCTTCCTCCACTGATGAGATTAATTGTCCACAAACATATTTGACAAGGTGGTTAGCTACAAGGATTAGAGCGTTTCTCTCAGGCAGGCACTTTCTTTCGTGATAACAGTTTCATGATGATTAACCTGCCAAAAGTCAAAAATGTCACACTGTTTCGGACCCTTTATGGGACTACTTCTGTGAAAACCCTTCTATTAAACAATGTTATATACATAGCACATTTAAAGAAAGAAGAAAATTTCCAACCAATGCAAACAGAGACCAACATCAACATAAAAAAATTGCATTTTGACGTGACGTGTGGTGTTAAATAACAGCAGTTACATATCTCTAAGCAAATTACCCACATATATAGCTAGAGACAAAAGTGCAAGCACATAATGTATTGTACCCTGAAGTGGTACGGATAATTCTGTTGTTTTTACGTTTCAGTTAATTTGTTTATTCGTAACAGTGTTGAATCATATCATTTTTTAAAAATCAAAGACTGTGCTTTATGACATTTAAGACACAACACTTTTTGCATGAGTTGTTCATTACTGAGATCAGAAGTGTTTCTTGGCAGTTAATGGCATATTCATTGAATGGTCATGCTGGGTGTCATGTAATGTTTCGTGTGGCAGAGGAATACAGTGGAGGCAAAGAGAGTGCAATGGTTCATATCATGGCGGGTTGAAGCGTTCAGGCTTCTCGAATGAAAGTCGACTGTGCTCAGCACAGCGTTGTCCTGGTATCAAATAGTTGTTGTGGTGTCGGTCCAACAGGGCGTAGAATGCATTCAAACCTACAGAATGCAGGCACATCTGCATTGATTAACAGCTCTGTGGTTCAGTCAGTTTACTCTGTCATGTTACAAACCAATGCAATTTCAACTTCTTGTCCCCTTCTCCAATCAATCCTTGTCGTTACATGCATTGATGTTAGCTGATAGTTGGCTGGTATGTTTTGTAGTTGATGGCTATTTCACATCTTGGTCGCCTTGGGCAGCTTGTACCTTATCCTGTGGTGCGGGGACACAGACAAGAAATCGTACATGTGTGGGGCCTTTTCATGGAGGGCGGAACTGTAAGGGTGAATGGAATCAAATGCAAGACTGTAATACTCAGGCGTGCCCAGGTAGGACTCCACTGCCTTGCCAGCTTAAGTCCCAAATACAAACATTTTTGACGCCAGACATTAGTCACACTATATCATATCATTCTGCACAATGGAATACAGTGGACGAAGAGAGTGTAACAGTCCACATCATGGTTGGTTGGAGTGTTCACGCTTCAAAACTGAAAGTTGCTTGTGCTCAAGACAGCATCGTCCTTGTATCAAATACTTATGTGGTGTTGGTTCAATAGAGCATGAGATGCATTCAAGTTTGCGAAATGCAGCCACAACTGCATTGCTATACCATTTATGTGGCTCAGTCGTTCTACTCTGTTATGTTACAAAATCAATGCAATTTCAATTTTCTCTTCCCTTCGCCATTTAGTCTTTGTCATTATATGCATTGATGTTAGCTGATACTTGGCTGGTGTGTTTTGTACTTGATGGCTATTTAATGCCTTGGTCGCCTTGGGCAGCTTGTACTTTATCCTGTGGTGAGGGAACACAGGCAAGAAATCAAACCTGTGTAGGGGCCTTTCATGGAGGGCATAAATGTAAGGGTGAATGGAATCAAATGCAAGACTGCAAGAGTCAGTCGTGCCCAGGAAGGGGTCCGCTGCCTTGCCAGCTTAAGTGCCAAGTACCAGCATTTTTATGCCAGATATTTCCTGTTTTGAGTCACACTATATCATATCATTCTGCACCAGAGTCAACTGGCTTTAATTCACTACCACGATTTTGTAAAAGATGTTATCTAGTTTTTTTATTGTAATCGAGTGACATCCCTGTCGTTGTCTGTCACAGCTGACTTAAATGAGGAGGATTGGCCTTTACTGACGTCATGTTGCCTTGAATAACTTTTGATCGTAAAAGATCCCAAGAGCTGAACAATTCAGATGGCATTACATATGTTCCAGAATATCTTTCCATCCTTTTTCTGTCTTCTATGTGAGATCAGATTTAGAGATTTCCTTCTTTGGCAGGTAATGGAGTATTATGAAGTAGATGTCTTAGGATTCATGTAATGTGACAAGTGGAGGAATACATTGGAAACACAGGGAGTGTGAAGCCCCTATCATGGTGAACTTGATTTGTCAGGAGCAGAGAATTAAAATCCATCTTGTGCAACAATAGACAAATGATTGGTTGGGTTTCATTTTCCATATCACTGTCAATAACATTGTTTGCTCGTTTCAGTGGTGGATAGACACATCATTCTTTGGAAAAGCTGTCTGATTGTATGAGACCATATGCTAAATGCTGTCTGTATGAAAAACATATCATATTTTGCTCACTCAATTAACAAGCAAACGTTATTGATTGGGATCATTTTTTCTTGTATGAATATGTTCTTGAACTGTTTATAATGCTAAAATACCAGTCATAGTGCAGTTTGTTGATTATCTTTCTGTCAGATCATATCATCTATTGTATAAGTTTGTTTTAGTGGACGGGATTATCATATCATGGTCACTGTGGGGCGATTGCAATGTTACATGTGCTGGAGGGACAAGGTATAGAAATTGAAATTGCATTGTTCCTGATATTGTGGTTTCGACTGTGTAGATTCCAGAATGGATGAACAACTGTGCAATATGTATCCTTGTCCAGGTAAACGTAAAAATATGTGTGAAAGATTAAATTCGTCTTTCCATTTGACTCTGTCTGTCTCTCTCTTTCTCGGAGGAACATCCAAAGAAGATCTATCATTTGTAAACGATGTCAAAACGGCACACATGCCAATCACCTGCAAACCCAACAGGGTATAGGACATACCGATTATACAAATTTGAAAAGAATTACATAAGCTCTTTGGGCTCAAGTGCTCATTGCCCACAAATGAGTATTTGTTGAGTGTTCGAGGTGATTTTAGCATTGAGTGAAATACAACAAAATGGCGCAAATTTCAAGTCAAATCATCCACACAAGTCTTAAATTTCAGTGGATGGCACATTTACCCAGTGGACATCGTGGGGAGACTGTACTTTGTCCTGTGGTGGAGGAAAAGAAACCAGAAACAGATCGTGCATTGGCAGAGCACATGGTGGAGAAGACTGCATAGGAATTCGCACAGAAGCACGACCTTGCAACAAACATGAGTGCCCAGGTTAGCTTGGCTGTAGATAACTATAAAATCAATAGGTCTGATGACAGTTTATTATGCGGGTGCACAGTTGGCTCAGTGGTAGCATGCTTGCCTTTTCACATCTGTGACCCAGGTTCAGATGTCGGCACGGGGCAGCAAGTGGAAAAAGTACATATCAGTTCAGTCAGACTGGTTTTTCTCGTGTCACTTAGTTTCCTTCACCTCAAGCTTGGTGAAGTGCAGGTACAGCGTGTTGATAATGTTTCAGATTTATAGATATCCCCCCCCCCAAAAAAAAACAAACAAACAAACAAATGGTGTAGGCCTGCTTTCTCTTTTTGCTGGAAACTAAGCTGACTGAAAAGAGGAACCAAAAATGACAAGCCGTACCATGTCTCTTTGTGTCAATGGCACAAAGTACGGGTTTAAATGTGGTTAGACCCATATGTTTTGGAAATACTAAAGCCTGTAGTTAATGAAGAATATTTCAAAGGTTAAGGGAACTGGTTTAAAACTACCAGTTGCCTTTTATGGCTGACTGCCTGTCTAAAGTCAGGAGTGAAATCCGTTTCTTCACTTTGGTATTGGAAGGCAAATGTTCATGTTTTGGTATCCCTTGAAACTCCTTGCTGTCTTTGTTGGCTTGAAATTTATGAATATGGGTAATGTTTTCTGAACTATTTGAGTAGTCAATTATGCCAACATGTGTTCCATGGTAACTGATCTATATCTGGTTGGCCTTTTTCGCAATGCATGTGCAGATCATTTGAAACACATTTGCAAGTTTGAATGCAATCAATTTAAATATTCCATTAGCATAAGCTAGAGTGCAGACAGAACATGGACTGAGACAGTGGTAACGTCAGAAGCCTGACCAGCGATAGAGTTTATACTTCCCGGGATCAGTGCAGATGATCTGAGACTACCTCTGTGGCTAGTTCAACTTGTGCTCCTTGCTTCGTATATTGGTGTGTTTTGCATGTGCTTCGCTGCTTGTATTGAAGGTATGTTTGCTATGTGTTGACGTCATGGATGCTATGTTGCCATGACATGTATTGCTATGTATGCCATGTATTGCCACTGTGTATTACCATTTCATACCAGTTAATTGGGTCACCAGTTGGAACTTTCTTTGAACTTGCCGCCATTCTGGTATACTAGAAAATCAATGTAAATAAGTAAGAAGGGTATCTGGACTGATTTTAAATTTGATTCTTTGATTGGTCGGCTTATCAGCTGACCAACATATGAAGGATAACTTGAACTTAATTGTGTTCTGTTTTGATCACTAATTGGATACATTCAAATAGATCAACAATATTGTTCAGATATTCTCTGGATAATGTTTTGGAGCCAGAAACTCCGAAATATTTAATTGAAGGTTACACTGACTGAAGGATCAATAAGGTGCATTCTGTGTGACCTTTCCTTGACAGCTATATTTTTCAGCTCTTTTTTCTAACCAATATTCTGGAGCATACTAATTTTTCTGCCTTGTTATCGCATCTTATGGACAATTTTTCATACATTTAAATTGTCATTCTCTATGTGTGATTTCAACAAAATGAAACTCTTTTTGAAAAAAAAAAGATTGAATTCTCAAATTTGAAATTACAATTTGTGATATTTCGACATTTTTGCTGCTTTGGAGCTTTTGGGTGGTTGATTAAGAAATTAGTTGTTAAATTCTAGTAAACTCTTTGTCATTTTTGTGAGAAATTAGTATGCATTTTTGCTTAGGAAACGAAGATCATTTATGTCAGTCCCATGTTCAAGTTATTCCCTGACCCACACAATGCACACCTGCACATTTTTTGCATACACCACTTTGTTTATTTACCATTGGTTCGTGCTGTGTCTTTCATCGTGAGATATTGCATTTGTGTATATTTTTGTCAGGTACTTGTATTTTGAAATCTGAGTGAATTTATCAGTAGGGTCACTATAATGTGCTATTTCCCTAACTTAACCCTTCCTGTCCAAACTTCTTTTTTCCATTTCCAACTGTTTTTCAAACATGGTGGACATCTGGTAAAATGGTCTCTTTGATATTTGGCCTTTGTTTTTTTTAGATGTTTCCAAATGTTTTTAATTTATTTACTTTGAACATTGATTTTCCCATTTGAAATTAAAAGCTTGTACAACTTTTTCAATTTTCCATATTTAGGGACTGATTAAATTTTAGAAAAATGAATTCTATAAGTTGTGGGATAGCAGACAGTAGTACATTTGTAAAAATTATGCTTAGAAAATTTATTTCTAAGCATTTCAGTTCAATTAAATTAAGATTGATATTGTAATTGTACAAATTTTTGTGAGTCAACTAATAATAAATTATTTTGAGTGGACTTTTCGGAGACTATTCAATTTTAATACTTGTCGAGTGAATCTTATGTGAGTTCAATTGATCAGAAATTGTTAAATTTCAATATATTTGACCATCTTTTTAGTCTTAACACAAAGCGTAAAGTTTGGTTAAATTAGTGAGTATAAAATTCAAAATGGTTCTAGATGAAATTGTAGCTGGTATCAGACCTATGAAAAAAATCAGTCCTGTATATGACGAGATAGGAGCAGATACTGTCAAATTTTTAAGTGAAATGTTGAGTGAATATTGGCTTACAGGTCAGATATTATCCGTATAACCAATATAAACTTTCATACTTCCCATCCAGTGATTGTGTGGATTCTATGACCAACATCAGATATCATGAACTAAGCGTTACACGCTTTGGTCATGATATCTGACAGAGGTCATAAAATCCACACAGTCACTGGATCGGGAATATTAAAATCTATTCTATCATAGTTAGACTTAACCTAACTCTAATAATTACCCCCAATGCAGCTCTTTTCACATAGTAGGCCTACACAGGTCTACCAGCCACCCAGCTGATCTCCAAGCAAAGTTGCACTTCATTGCAATCACTAGGTGTAGTGCCATATTACCACAATGAATTTAAGTGTTTGAAGTTAATGTAAACAAAGAATTCCTTTGATGCTACCAACCTTAGATCATCACACACACATACAAACACTGTTGGACTGTGAGTAAACACCATGTTTGACTTTAACATCACATTTTGGAATTGAGTAGGAATGCCAAATAGTGGAAATGGTAGAGCAACTGTTTCAAATAGAAGTTGGCAATTCTGTCAATAGATGGTGCTGCAATATGTAAACAAAGCGTTCAGGCCTACCTCGAAAAAATTTAATACCCTCAAACAGTTTGCTTCAGATCTACAACATAGCAACACAAAATTGTAGTTTCCTTTGGATAAATAAATGATATTCATCCTCATTAAAACCAAAAAAAGTTCATTATAAATTGCTTGATGAAGCCGTGGTTAGTGCTGATACTAACACTTTTCAAAGATTAAAATGCAGGCATCTGATTGACTGTTGCCCTCTGCCCATGATAGTATATTGTATTAAATATTGCTATAGTAGGTCAGATACGCACTGGCTAATTGTTGGCAATTGAGGGATGTCTATTGTATGTTTGCACATTCATTATGCAATACACATCTTAATGCTTTTCTGGAAGTGGATTAAAGTCCCTCATCGCTATTTCCTTTGCAGGAAGTCTTGGAATGCACTAACATTTTGATAGAAGGCTCTATTAGCATGCACTCCTGGTTTTTCCAGGATTAATATCTTTCCATAGATGTGTATGAACTTGATTCATTTGGAATATGATAATTTGGAAAGCTTAGCATGGTAGAAAGTTAAGCATGTATTCTTTCCTTTCACCCCTTTAGAGTGACAGACAGCACCTATGCCTGACCCACAACCAAAGCTAGCCATATCATGAACATTTGGATAAAATTGTAAACCATACATTTCCAGCCCAGAATTATGGTGTAACTCTACCTTGTGGCTGTTGGACCCATTCCATTTCAATAGTACCTTGGAAAGTAGTGCCCGCAAAAAATGGACTGATCCAGTCATTACGTCATAAGCCTGATCAGCAACAGCATTTTGTACTCCCCAGGATCAGTGCAGATGATCTGACACTTCCTCTGTGACAAGTTTAACTTGTGTTTCTTACTTCACCTATTAGTGTGTTTTGCATGTGCTTTGCTGCTTGTATTGAAGCTATGTTTGCTCTGTGTTGATGCTATGTATGCTATGCTTGTGAAGCCATTTATTGCTATGCTTACTATGTATTGCCAATGTGTATTGCCCTGTATACGAACCATGTAGTGTTGTGTCAAATCATTTACTTGTTCTTGATGTTCATATCCCTTCCCCTTAAAAAGAAAAAAAATGGTACATCTATTCCATAAAATACACAGTAACTTAAACAGGAAGAAAAATGTTTGGAATTTCAGCATGGTTTCAAGCATTAGCATTGAGAGCCATCCCAACCTAAAAGACTACACTGACCATCCCTATACTGGCTAGCCTGTGGACCATGCACTTCTTAGTCAAACCAATGTTTAACTTGTCGTAATAAGCATTAAAGAGGTTTGGTGTGTACCAATAGCCAAGACAATATTAGTGATAAGGGAACAATGGGAAACACCTGACATAGCAAACAAATATAGTCCCCCAAAAAATACCTTGACCCAGACATGTCTGAACAGGGTGTGTGATGTAAAGGTGGTTATATTTAGATATCAGTAGACAATTACCATAAAATCAACCTGAACAATAGGCTCATTTGAATGAAGTCTTAATCATAAGGCTATATCTGCCATGGGAACACAAATGGTCAATGGAATATTGTGGGTTTGAACTTGACTCAAACAAGGTGTGAGCAAGTTTAAACAAGAACTGGTATGTTTGATAGATCTACTTTTTTGCGAGACGTTAAGCAGATGAGCGGTTTTCAGGGTGTGCACCCCCCTTGTATTTGTTCACAAGTCCATGCAGATTGCCACCAATACAATTTTCTCTGTTATTTGTGTTAAAGTTTGAATTTGTATGAATGCTAGCTCTTTTACTTGTGAGTCACAGAGGGGATAGCATGGTGCAAGTGACCAAGGTGGTGTGCATGGTGCAGCTGAAGTGTGAAATAGACTTGAAACATTTAGTATCTATGCCCTGTGACGTGATCTATGACCAAAGAAAACATAATTGTCCCATATGGAGACCCAAGAATATTGCAGGTTGTTGTTTGGGGTCCTGACATATAAAATGATGTGTAATAGGGCTACAAGTTCTATCCAAGAAGCCAAGAAGAGAGTGAGGCAGTATACCAGAATGAACCAGATGGGTGGCCCCCCCTCTGTTTGAGTAAAATACGAGTGGTGACCATGTCAGCCGTGTGCACTCTCAGTCATCCACTTAATCTGAGAAAACTGACCAACGAGATGGATGATCATTACAACCAGAACTCTTTAATGCTCAGACGTTTAATGCAAAGGTATTTACTTTACTTGTTTCGAATCAGGAAAGGTTATTGTCAATGCCATCCAATAAACATCACAAGGAGAAAATATTATAGTAGCAAAAATAATATAATTGAAATTATTGATCTACATAGTATAAGTATAATATCATAATAAAAAAAATCAAAGACAGATATGAAGTATGATTATTGTTAGTTCTGACAGCATGGGTTCATGTATGTTCCATTCATCCTAGATTATGTACCTGCTGTGATCAGGAGACTGCTATTCTGTGTAGACATAAATATGATAGAACCGTCAACATTTCCTACTGGGATCTTGACACACATAAAGATGTTGAACCTGGTTTGTAATCAGACAGCATATGTGTCCCCTAATAACAAAAACATTTTCCTTCAATTGTCATGATCTATCCAAGGGTGCAACAAGTGGTAGTAAATTGCACTTTATTGAATACTTTATCAATGTAATGAAATCAGACTGTGGCAAATTATTTGTCTACGCAATGCTAAATTAGACATCAAGTCAGGAACCAGAAGCTGCTACATTTCCAACCTATCCACCAGTTATACATGCCAGAACTTGTAAGTTGGCTCTTGAGTCTAGTTGTCTTCTGTTTGTGGTTATCATCATCAGCCTGCGTGCCAAATGGTGCACGGCTTTGGTGTCAATGATGAGTCTGAAATAGTATAAGTATAGTAAAGGATTGTATTTGTCTCTTTTTGTCCAAAACCACTTCCTAGTAGTCATTACCCTATTCACGAGTCCGAACTCTTTACTCTCCATAAGCTAATCTGTCCCTGTCTAACTTATATACATAGAAGTACTATCGTCCATATTGCACACATTCCTCTGTAAAATTTTGACATAGGCTGCATTAGCCCAAATAAATTAAAGTGTCTTCAGCGGGTAACTACTCAACATGTTTCACAGCCTTTTACCTGTACATGTCTCTCTGGGTAGCGGCTCCTTGTCTAAGCTAAATATTCAGCAAAGCCAACCCACATAATAATGAATAAATATGAACGTGGCAATTGATGAATTAGCTAAATACGTGAAGTTTTGCTGATAAATGCAGAGCTTCATATGAAAGAAGACTACCTGTCAAACAAACCATAATTACCAAATTTGCTTAGTACAGGTTCAGATAACAACAATTTGACTTACCCCTGAACCAATATATACTCTTTCTAGCTGGACAACTTATCCTAGTTTAACCATACGCCAATGTTTAACTGAAGTGGGAACAAGCTGGGGCATTATATTCAGTCCCAGTGATTGTAAAATAAACAGTTGCAGCTAGACCACCTTTATAAACCAAGGGAAATACTAACAAGGACTGCAACAATGTACACCCTGCACCAGAAATGTAAAACAACTCCATGATGACACCTACTCCTCAAACAATTAAGTGATTTTGAGTTATTTTTTAATATTGAGTAAATGTGCATTTAGGCATATCACAGAAGAATGGAAGTCATTAGCATTTATGCCAAAAACATGCTATCAAAACAGCTTTTCTTTATTTCAGGATTTTAAGTACAATTAGGCAAACATGTAACTGTCATAGGCCACTTCTTGCTACCTGTAGCCCCTGGGGGTTTACCTAACAGAAAACATGTAAGCCTTAAATGTCTGAAAGTGAATATTAAAACAGAAAGATGCCAAAAGATAAAGTTAAGTAAAAAAAACCTGTAAATTATTGTGGCCAAACTTTCTTATAATCTTTGGATATTAACAGTAAAATTATAGGGCAAGTCAGAAAAGAATGTAAGTCATTTGTATTTATGTCAAGAGAAAGCAATGAAAATATTAGCCAGATATCAAGTTCAGTTAGGCAAGCTTGTAACTGTCATAGGCCGCTTCTTGCTACCTGTAGCCCCTGTGCCAATCGTCCAGTAAGAGGGGTGAACTTTGGCCCTGACCCATTGAGCCATGTACTTTTTGCAAAGCAAGGTGGTCGACATGGAAGGGCTTATCTGCATAGATATCCGTTGGTAGGACTGTCTGATATTGGACTCGGTACCCATAGACATCAAATTCTATCCTAACCAGGAACCCTTCCTGCTGAACAGTGACAATTCATCTCCAAGCTGCAAGGTTGAGACCACTGACCTGGTCTGGATGATGTGCATGGACCAAGTATGACCAGGCACCATCACAAGTCATTCCCAAGCTTGAAAGGAACACCGAAGTCCCATTGTATATTATAATTTTGGGTGGTCTAACTTAGTAACATACCTGTATGAAATGATTAAATCAAATGTAAAAGCAGGCCCAAAAATTCCCATTTTAATGTTAAGATATACTCTGCAGTCTGCCTAATTACCCTCAGTGGCATCCCATAGGAGAACAAAACAGGGGCTTGAGAGAGGATCATTAAAATGTCAATTGTATGTGACAGTATATATACATTTTTTTCTCATCAAAGCTGTAGGTTATATTTTTTACTTGCCATACACGGTTATGGTTACCATATTCCATATTAAAGTGTATACCCAGGATCCTCTGTGACAATTTTTCTGTCCTTGGCTTGGGTGATTGGCACACTCACACCAGGAACTTGCTATTCAGAACAGGTCCCTGGTCACACCTACCGCCTCACTGTACTTGATTGGTCTTCAGCAAGAACAATGAACTAGCCATTGTAAGCATGACCTCTTTTGCAATGTGAGAAAAACATTTTGCACAGTTTTGTAATCACATAGCCTGGTCAAAAGGAATAAGCATCATTGCAATGAGTATTATATACTCGTCAAAAAAAGAAACTTACATTGTAATACAAAGTTGATTACATTTTTTTGTAATCCATATACAGCCAAAATAGTTGGTCCAAAATATAGTCATGTGGCCTTACCTTAGTTATGTAATTCCAATTTCACAAAAGTGACAGATTTTGTTTACATAAGTGGCAGCAACACAATTGAAGTTCCTGTCTCAAAAATGGCACAAGAATCTGCCATGCACTGAATCAAACCGGTGTCATTTTGCACCTGTTCTTTGTGGCATGAATGACCCAGGTGATCACCTGAGACCCCAGAAATCCTATAAATTGCCGCTCTTACCAGACCCTACATGGAAACCTATCAAATTACCATTATGCCAGGACTCTCCAGGCAAGAACGGGCCATAGCCATAGGGCACCTGCAGGCAGGGAAAAGGCAGGCTGAAGTTGCTGAGATGTTCAACGTTAGCCAGGCTGCAGTCAGCAACTTGCAGGCTAAATTCCTGAGACAGGGACAGGAGCGTAAAAGCCTAGATCCGGTCGATCCAGAGTGACCACTGTCCGAGAAGATCACTTCATTTCTTCAACAGTGAGACATAACCGTCAGATGACAGCAGATCAAGTGCGTGTACAGTTGCAGCAACTAATAGGCTGTGGAGCAAGACACATTTCTGAACAAACAGTCAGAAATAGACTTCATGCTGCGTGATTCCGGGCCAAAAGACCTGTTCAAAGATTTTAGCTTTTGGATAGGCACAAGACTGAAAGAATAGAGTGAGCACGTCATCACCAAAAGTGGTCAAGTAGACAATGGTCGAACGTATTGTTCTCAGATGAGAGCAGGTTCTGCTTAAAGCCATATGATCGTCAGATTTTGGTGTGGCACTGACCTGGAGAGTGTTTTGCTTCCAGTTGTATACAAGAAACAGAACGTTACGGTGGTGGCAGCATGATGATGTGGGCTGGAATTTCAGATGGTGGTCGCACACCATTGGTCTTCAACCAAGGAACCCTCACAGGGGAATGCTACATAAATGAGGTCTTGAGACCTGAAGTGCTTCCATATTCAGGTGCAATAGGAAATGATTTCCTGCTTCAGGATGACAATGCCCACCCCCACAGAGCCAGATGTGTTTCAAACTTTCTTCAAGACCAGGGGATAATGTGTCTACAATGGCCAGTAAGTTACCAGAATTGAGCCCCATCAAGCATCTGTGGGATGTACTGGGGAGACGTGTGAGGCAGCATTTAAGGGAGACAGGTTCAGCAGATGATTTGAAAAGACTGTTGGAGGACTAATGGAATGCCATGCCACAGATTCTTATAAACAAAGTAGTGAGAAGCATGCGAAAATACATTGAAGAGTGCATCAAAGAACATTGAGGCTAAACCCCATTACTAAACTTGCAAGATTTATCTTGTAACCTCACTGCCTTTCGTTCTACGCCCCAATGAACTATAGCAGCAGCCACAACCATTTTTCATCGAAACATATGAAAGACATTGTGCTTCATTAACATACATCATTATTTGGCCTCTAGACCACAGAGAAATTAAATAATGTTTAAGTGTATTCTGATATAAGTTTCTTTTTTTGATGAGTATAGCTACATGTATGATTGTCTGACTCCCACCTGAGTTTGTTTGTCATGTTGTCATTGGAATCATTTTATAACACAATCGGTGATTGGTCTGCTGAAAGAGCATTCTGATTGGGGGGTACATTGGATGGCATCAGGCTATGGAGGCGTCTACACATTTCAGCATGTATTGCCTCATTAAATAACTTTTGAAATTTCTAAATACAATGGAGATAAATTCAGACATTCATTCCTTATTACATAGGCTTCAAAATAATGTATTCTATAATAGGATCTCAATCTTTCTTTGAAAACAGGAGTCCAGCCCAGTGTTTCACTAGTTGATCAGGCATTAAGACCTTTGCTGTACCATAACGACAGTTTGACTTGGCATATGAAAGAGCTTATCCAGACCAAGTATTTGTGGGACTGGTACCTTTGGCAGCTTACAATAGAAGTCATGCCACCAGCCTTTCTAAGTTCCAGAATTTCAAGTGATGATTGGCTGCTTTCTATGTGGAAAGACAAAGTGTGTCTGCCAGACCACTTCAACCCAATTACCAGCAGACAACTACATGGAGTCTTTCTTGGCTCTCATTCAAGGCACAGGCACCTATCAGTCCTACAACTACAACACCAACATAAGTAGACACGATTTCAATTATGGGTATTGCTTCTACGTCTTCAAACCGAGTCAGCAAGAAAAATTACATTATCAATCTAAAAGACAGAAAGTTTATGCGTGTTTGGAGCTGAAGTTTGCCAAAGCTTTACCAGAATCAGTGACAGCAATGTTATATGCAATATTCCCTGCTACTATGGAGATTGACAAGTCCAGACATGTCACAGTACAATGAATAAACAGCAGCTACAATCTGTTTTGCTGAGATATAAATTGACATGTCAGCAGTTGGGAGGAGTCTGCCGTGTACATTGCCTCCCTCATGATATAACTTCCAGACCCAGAATCTACTTTGCAAAAACAGAACCAAGAGGACAAAAGGGAGGAGACTGGGTGGCATTTTATTTGTCTGTGGAGGGACCATGTGTGCACTTTAAATGCTGTGGAAGACCCAAGAGACTACCTTGGTTATAGGAAAGTTTGAAGAACAATGGTTCAGCAAAAGTTTACAATGTTGTTTGTTGTCGATGTTTCAAGAACATTGTGAACATTTTTGACTTTGACTTGAGATCAAATGAACATTTCATATATTATTTTATAAAGAGACTCTAGCATCAAAGACATAAAAGCAAGAGAAAACTGCATCAATGTTTACAAAAGGACTTAATCCCATGAACTGTCCAATACCAGGTTGTGACATGCTTGGATTTTCTGAGCAAAGAGAGAGGGGTTATTAAACATTGGGAACACATTGCACTTTTTTCATCACATTAAGGAAGTGAACAGACAAATGTGGATTGACATTGCACTACATAGCCATGCAAAATGTAATATGATGATGAAAAGTAAAGACTTGCATAACATGTTACTGACAAAACCAAGAAAATGGTATCATTGGATGGGAATGAAAGTGGACAAAACAAGATATTTTATAATGAAAACAATGTCCCATGCCAAAAAACCCATGTGTGTTCATAGGTTTGGACAGAATACAATGTGTCATTATATGAGCAAGAAACATAATAGAAACTCAGAAAATGAACCAGATGGTAGTTGGAGAAGTGGTCCTTGTGATATCAGTGAACAATCTCAGACAAAGCTGGAAAAATTGTGGGACCTTTATTCATTGCAAAGGAACATCAGGGGTGGCTCTCCAACCCTGATCTTTTGCTGGCAGTGATGGGGAAACAGAAGATTGAAAAATGTGAATTCTTTGCTGGTATTTATATGTGTGGGTATGTGTGTTATTTAGCTGACAGAAAACACACTTCCAAAGGAGGTGGTTATTGCCAGTTGACCGTGATAATGGAACCAAAGAAACTCTTCCCTTTATTAACACATGCATATGCAAGTCCACTTGGGGGATATGTCAAGAAGATTCTTTTACCATAACAGCAAAGAGTCTGTTTTATTACCCGCTCACTTCTATAACACAAGATTTGCCATAGGTAAATATCATTGTCAGCATGTGTGAGAGTTATCAAGCCAAATAATCTTAGGATATTGTGATGAAGTCAGTGCTTGAATAAGAGTTGAACTTGCAGAAGGGTACAGACCATGTAAATACTCAACACAACACGATCATCTGCGTTGCTGGAAGCTATAAGCTCCATTGTTTTCACGATTGCCATTTACTTTTTATAAAACATCAAAATTTCAACTACTTGATTGGAAGCTTATCCTTTGGTCTGGTCTGAGGCTCCCTTATTACTGGTTGTATTTTCTTATAATTAGGTTAAAGTCTTTCTCAATGACCAATCAATCCTTGAGGTATATTCATGTCTTTCTAAGCTTTTACAAAATCTCATGACCCACACGCTTTACATGTTTGTACTTGTATTACCAATCTTTCACCAAGTCTATTATGTTAAAACGAAGTATGGCCTTTATTCCATGTATGTGTAGTCCAGAGTAACCAGGGACAGGCCGTTCTGTACCATGTAGAATTTATTGCCGATCCACACGCCCGTGTAGAAGGGTTGCGTGCATGCCCTACTTTCACGCTGACCACTTTTTCATGCGTGCACCCCTAGGATGTTGATTTATTGTCTGCTGCGGTATTCGTCGTTGATTCCTGTTTGGACACAACAGTATCACGTTTTTTAGTGTGAAATTGTAGAGAATACTCTGGACTACACATACATGGGATAAGAATAAAACAACACTCTTGAAATTACCTGGCCGTAAATTCTGCATGGCACTCGCGTACCCGTGAAGCGGAAGAATACATTTGATGGCCCACCTGCCGTGGGCTGTATCTCGTGTATCCTTCCACTCCACAGGTACGTTCGTACCATGCAGAATTTACGGTCAGGCACTTACAATCGTGTAGTGTTATTATTGTCCTTAATAGTGGATCTCACCTTGCCTGCTCCATCTCAGTTGCCCATGATTATTGATATGAGCCAGTTAAGCCCAAACCTTGTTCCTTGCATATTTGGGTACAGCAGCAACCACCATATCTATACTCAGACCATCATTATCTTCTTACGGCTCTTTTTTGATGATAGTCAAATGTATCTTGGTCAACAGGTGTCCAGTTGGTGGTGTTTGCTATATCAAACGTTGACATTTGTCCCAAGGTATCGTCACACTTCCGATTCTTTTTAAAACAGTATACAGGACAGGGGCTACAGCTTGTAACAACTACACTATGACTATGGCCTGCAGTGCTCACTTTCACTGAGCATCTTCTGAGTTTCCTCTTAGAATCTAATGTCAAAGGAAGACTTGCAGCAGGTTGGTAGGTATGGTGCCTATGGCTAAGAGTTGATATGGAGTCAATGTCGCAGTACACTGCCACCTTGTACTTTGGAGTGTGTCCTCAACACCAATCTGAAAAATCAGCTTTTCTTCCTCACCACGTGACACATCCTGAGTTTTGTTTCTTCACTTTATCTTTTATGTATTCATTTGGCACCCACATGTACTTATAGATTTGGGACATACGCTGTTGGATCTTTATATGGGATCTTTGTCGGCAAAGATGATAGATATCATTCTGTATTTGTCTTCAGCATGTGCAGATACATCCAGCACTACGTATGCATGATCCACCTTCATGCAGTCTTTGTATACTTCTAACAACATGTTAGCCTTACCAGGAAATACTTGTCTTCCCATTTTAGACGTCTGGGAATCATCTCTCATGTTTTTTATCAACATGTAATACCACATATTGAGGGCATTGGTAAGACTACTCTTGTCCTGTTGCAACAATTTTTGTGTGATGAAGATCACTGTGAGACAGGGATGATGACAACCTTGGGTAAACAGCAACTCCATCTTTAGTTTTTGCACAACTTCTTGCTTCAAATCATCCATGATAATCATGTTATCTTATCTGTGTGTGGTAAACGTGTCCAAGTCTTAATGATTTGGTAATTCTTGATGCATGGTTAAGTTGGGTATACTATTCTCCATCTCATCAAATAAAGGTTACCAGATAACCCAACAATACATGATGCCATGTAGTGTAGAAAATGCTTAGATTTTATAGCATTCTTTAAGTCCATTGAGTCTTGCTTGAACCCATAGTTCTGCTCACCATGACTCAACCATAGTATTCTATCTTCGGGGTTTTAACTTGCATACTTTCATCAAATGCTTTGGAAGTCTGGTCAATCGTTTGGCAGCATCCCAAGATCCTCTTTGGATGTAGAGATAGCCACATATCTGCGGCTAGATGTAGAGATTGATTTCTACTTACATAGATAGATAGATAGATAGATAGATAGATAGATAGATAGATAGATAGATAGATAGATAGATAGATAGATAGATAGATAGATAGATAGATAGATAGATAGATTATCTGCCTCAGTGATAAAGGTCTGATCTTCCGCCAGGCACTATGTGATAAGATGGATACATATGATGAGGAAGCGATGACATTTATAAAATATAACTCTCTATACATTAAAAAATATAGGTTAACTGAATACAATATATAATATGATAAAAGAATATCACAATCTAAAACATAAATCAGCATAGACAACATAGTCTTATAGACATGACTTAGGTAGAGTAAAAACATATGGAACATTCAGTGAGAAGGGGAAGAGGGGGGCTTTACATATTAATGTAGGGCTATGGTAGATAAGCTGGAGCACAAGCTCTGGCCATCAGACTACATCCCCCTAACACAAAATTATTGTTGCAGCAGGCTATGATATGACCGGAGCCAGCCAGGCCTTAAAACATGAAAGTGAAGGGGTATTCCTTATATCTTGGGGGGGGGGGGGATCATGCGACTGCGCCTCTGTGGGTCATCCTGCCCTTGCCAATATTAAGTTGGGAGGGTTGCACATATAATGAATTGTTGAATGAAGAATGAGTATTATGAGAGTGTATTTCCAATACTTTGTGGAAATTTGATGTGATGTATCCGGGCATGGGGTTATGCGTAGCCTTGTACATGAAGACATGACTATGCAGATTTCTTCTTTGTTGTAGTGTTAAAATATTGGAGAGGTTATGAAGTTCCGAAATTGGTGTATATCTATTTGATTTGTTTATTATCCTTAAAGCAAGGTTCTGAAGAATTTGGAGTCTATTTTTTAATTGGCAAGAAAAGGAGTCCCATACAGTATCACAGTAGTCCATGGAGGGAAGAGCAAGTGACATGTACAGAGTCAAAAGAAGATGTTGAGGTAGGATATTTGCTTGCTCTTCCCAACATGGCTATTCTGCAGTTTACTTTCGTGGCAATATGTTCAATATGTTTGGAGAAAGACAAAGTATGGTCCAGCACCACCTCCAAGTACTTGAAAGAGTCAACCTGCTCAATAGCAGCATTGTCAATATGACATAGTGTCCCATGGCCTCCAATAGTGTCCCTGTATCTCCAATAGTCTCCCTTTGCCTCCAATAGTGTCCTTAGACTCCAAAACAGTGTCCATTGGCCTTCATAACAGTGAGTGAGTCTCTGTGAGTCCTTCTGAGCTACTTCATGCAACGAGAAGGGCTAGAGGGAGTTCATCATTTTGTGTGTACATTGTGGATGTTCATATAACCAATAGGCCATATATATTTAAAAGGCAGGCTGTCTCACTGTCTGCTCTATATTCACACAACTTAAACAGCACACCAAGTTAACACTGGTGTACAACTACTACTTTCCTCCTATTGCATTTCCCATCTGCAAACATGTACTGTACCACCAGATTTCATTTATCCACACAGTCTATCTCGACCACCATTTTAAATCCTTTGGGTAGTTGATGACAATATTGTTACTCAGTCAACTAAGAGCTGAACCATCCACCTATAATCTCTCTCTTTCTCTTTCGATCACTCATTGAGAGCAAAATAAACAACACAAACGTTTTGGTTTGACTCATAGCTAAATACTTTTGTGCATTTTTATTCAGTCATTTGTTGACAGAATACTGTTCATTTGAAAATATTAGATGATATGGAATTTTATACTTACAATAAACCATACACAAGATTCAAGTTTCCATGTTAGCTATTTGCAAATCGATAATTCTATACACAATCATAATGGAAAAAGTATGATTTGGTATCATGACAACAAACAACATATATTTACATGCACAAATGACCGATATACAATAATACTGTGATCTAACATCATGACCCATTATCCTTCAATCCATAATGTTGTGTATCATAAATATGCACAATGCATAATTTGGCATTTACCATTTAATATTTTTTTTCTTTCTTGTCTATTGTACAGTTTATTTTTTAGTTTATTGCTTACTATGCTACTAGGATTATTAACTGTAGCTCGAATTCTTGGTTTGGCAATAACCAGATCTCTCATGGTTTCAAAATGAATAAGTTAACTATGAATGAAATTGAGGGAGAACCCTTTCACTTTGCACACGTCCACTCTAGTGTTGATTCTGTAGGCATAATGTTTAAAGCTGGCTGACAATAATTAAACCATGAATTTTGCCAACTCAAGTTTGCTTGTCCCCCAAGAAAACCTCCCGACTCGGAACACCTTTTGCCTTGAGATGAACATAAATGAAAGAATCGATGTCATAAATTGGATTCTCCTGTCCAACTGTTCCAGCAGAATATTATTTCAGTAGGGCCCAGCAGGTGGCAAATGTAGCTATAAAAATAATTGTGTCTACGTTGTCAGGCACAAAGTCGCTCTTGTATGCCAATATCAACTGAACAATGTCCTCATTTATGATGTGGGTGTTCTGAATTTCTTTGGTCGGGTCAGTGAGCATGGTGAAGACCTCGTCAATGTTTGACATCTGTAGAAACCTGGTTTGTTCTGCTGCATGCCAAAATGTCCCCAGAGACTGTAAGGATTAAAAAAATTGGTGTTTAGTCACACCTTATTTTGAAACCATGACAAAACTGCGAACATGTATGTATGTGTATGCATATATAATAAAATAATAAACCTACCTGTTCATGGCAAGTTTGGCCATGCAGTGGAGCTCTGGGTTCTTTTGGATCTTTGCTGGATTCGGTTAGACACCTTCCATGTATTTATAGTGACTGATACATTTTTGTATGTCTTCATCTTTCTCACACCATTTTGGCCAACCAGAAGCTTGCTGCACAAGTTTTTGAAAAAGCATTCGCATGTTCTGAGAACAACGAACTCTTCTTCCATTGAGGATCATACTGAGAAGTTTCTGACAAGTAGTACACTTCATGGATGGCCGAGATAGCTTTCATGACTTCCAGTGTGCATCACGTGGCTATAATTGCTTTATCTTCGTCTGAACAGGTACAGGGTTTGGCAACTCTTTATGAGTACAGGTGCAACACAGGGTAGACTTCAAGTTACCATTGGGATGGTAAAATAAGACTGGGTGGTATAACTTTTGAGGTGGTAAAACTTTCACTTTGGCAAGTCTGAGTAAATTTGAAGGGAAGGATCAAAGTCCTTAGTAAAGATTTGTGGATGTCCCACAGGACAGTGGCAGTATTCTTTGATGTAGGGGTAGAGAGGCGTAAAATCCACATATCTAATCTCATCTCCTTCTCAGGCCATGTAATGAAGCTTATGGGCATCCCCTTAAAAGATCACATATCTCAATCCACATCCTTTACAGAGTGCCTTCACTTTAGGATTGGATGCAGTTCTTAGAATATAAACCAGAGGTTTTACATTTGATTGGAGTGGAACTAATGGTTTATACAGTCTACTTTCTGCACTAGTACAAAGTTGTCTTGGTGGTAATATTGACCACATGTATAGTCATTACATTTCTTGCATTTCAAGCAATGCCTGAAATCATTTTGTCCTCAAGAAAGAATTAAATCCTTGGCTCCAAAGTTCGATTTGAGACAATTTCCTTGTTTTGGTTTTTTTTCTCATTCTACAGTCTATCACTTTGTAACAAGTAGGGCAATTTCACCATCCATCACACTGAAACACACCCTTCTTTTTGGTGTTCACTTGTTACATTCCTGACTTCTACAAGCCATGTTGCAATTGTCACACTGGATCTCATGAATCACACAAGAGGCTTGCCTTTACACACTATGCAGCCGGCTTCACATCTATGTTGGCTGGTTTTTCGTGTATTTTTCCCTTCGTGACATCTTGCACAGAACTTGTCAGTACATAAAAAGCCTGTCATGCTAGTGATAGCAAGTATTGTTGGAGCTGAAACAATATTTCTGTACATGTAATAACATGTAGGGTGACTTCTCAATCTGATTCCCTTCTATGCCGATTAATGAAGCAGTCTGTGAAGACATGTTACACCCATGTGCACTTGATCAGCTGGACTATTTGTTGTGGGTCACCACTATATGTGCAGGTCTTGACTGGTAATAGATTTCTCATGGTGTAGCATTTGCTTTGTCAAAGACAGATAATGCCTAGTGATGTTTGTAAACAACAGTTGATCTGCCTTGCATTATCCCTGAAAAATAGGGTCATTATACCCGGTTTTGTTTAGACAGGTCTTGTGTCTAAATAGTGTCCTGTTTAGACATGTGTGGGACAACGATTTTGGGGGGCTTTATCTATTTATTTACTTATTTAGTTATTTTTTGCTATGTCAGGTGTTTCCCATTGTTTCCTTATCACTAATTCTTCTATTGTCTTGGCCCTTTAGTACACACCAGACTACAATTAAAGTTATCTCTCAGTAAGCTATTTGATGGACAAAACATAGTACATGCAATTGTTATAAATATTATATAATGTTAGGCGATCTGGTTTGGTCTGGATTTCTCAACATTAAAGGCCAAGCTATGTCCAAAATGTATTAATTTACCTCAACTGACTTATCAGTCAGCTCAGGTCCGTCGTTCATCCATCACGCGTTGTCTGCAATTCATATTAAGATGTCTCTGAAACTGCAGGTTGCATCCTCCTCAAACTTGTTGGGATTTACCTTGACATAGTCACTACCAATTTTGTTAACACTTCTGTGGTTTGGAAAAATATTTTGATGAAGCGTTTTATTTATTAATTTCGGCAAAATCTTGTGAAGCTGCTTGGCCAATTTGCTTTGAAACTGCGTAGGATCATGCATGGGCCTCTGAAACTTAATTGTTTACCAACTGTGATTTTTATCCATTTAAAAAAATAATTGGTGTGTGTGTGTGTTTTTTTTTTGTTTTGTTTTGTTTTTTTAAAAATTTTTTCCGGCATCAAAAACACTGGGATACACAGGTTGTGCTGAAATTTGGTGAAAATATACCTTATGGATGGACTAAACCAAGTTGTTATCCTGGGGGTGGTGTTTTAGGTCCTGAATTTTGATAAAATGTTTCAGTTTAGGTACTTTGCAATAGATGCATACATTCTAATTGATTACATTGTGAATCATCGGGGATTACAATGGTAATTCCACATTTTTTGGCAAAAATTACTTCAAAGTTGGTGGGACAATACCTCATGTAAGCATCTACTAAATTTGTTCAAATGGGAACACTTGAATGATTGTTTGGATTTTGGTTAATCTTTTTGTTCATTGCCAGGGAAATCGTTTCCACATCCACTTGACCAATAGCTTTAAGACTTCAGATGAACACTTCTGTCTACCCCTGGGGCAGGGTGGGACTTGTTTTCGGTTGAATGTCTACGTTAGCTGGGAATGGCACTCTTGTTACTTTAAACTGTTAGCATCTATTTTATGCCCTACGCACCTACCACCAACACCTTCTCCGCCCCCCCACCCCCCCTAAAACTAAACAAAAACAAAAAAATAAACATGATAGACTGCTGGCCAAAAATAGTTTTACTGAGGGTACAGCAGGCTGACCTTGGCCCAATTATCCCATACAAAATGTGAAAGGAATGGGCTGAAGCCTACGGAGCCCAGGATTTAATGTTAAGTACAGCCTTCATGGACGGGCAAATGGATTTTTTTTTTCAGATCCCGTGGAATGGCTGCAATGGGGATCCTGGAGCCTGTGCTCCAAAACCTGTGGTGGGGGTCTGCGCACGAGGATTAGGGAATGCAACATGACCACACACGGAGCCGAGTTTATATCTCAGTGTAAAGGTATCAATTCGACTACCAAGCCCTGTCAAAATTATAGCTGTTCTCCAGGTGGGTCAATTGGATATCTGGTGGCACAGCAAGGTCATTACCATACAAACCCCTGAACACATTTTCATCACAATAATACTTTACTCTTTTCGATGAATATGTTACAATGCTTACATTTCTTTATTTTTACAATTAAATGTTGTCGTTGCAACAACCAACACAAATTAAAATATTTTTGTTCGGTCTTTCACTAATCTAGTTTGTCTTTATAATCACGAGAACCAATTACAATACATCATTTCTATGTTTTTGCGTTTTGTCATGATCAAGTTTGTTCCTGCAATGAACACAGCAAACAAAATGAAACACAGCAACTCTATCTTTATGACACAATTTTGATATTCAACCTGTTTCAAGTGTTGATTTCCAAAGAGCTTAACAGTCAAATAGCTTTTTTCTCTATAGGCCATACCTCTGATTGGCCGGGACTAGAAAGCAACGAATGACATTGGAATAATTTTTCCCACTTTGATAAGGGTATGCCTTTAGGGCAAGGGTAGTGTATGATGTCTATGTCCACACACTTTGATTGCAAACATTACATATTCCTGGACGTTAGTGGAATAAACATTTCCTCTCAGATGATCGCTGGTCGCCATGTTCTTAATATACTGTACGTTTGCAAATAATGACGGTGTAAATCTAAACAAAGTCAGTTTTTTTGAAAGATTATTAAAGTTTTCTTCATTTAGGGATGGCAGTTTCTGCCCATCTACCATTGTTTGGAGTTACAGAGAAGTCAAAATATCATAGTTTGCAAGCCATGTTGTTTGTCCATTATTGCCCTTTTAAAGATGAGTGTGAAGTACAGGTATTCAACGTTTTTGGTGAACATTAGTATTAATATCGGTTTTTTCTAAGACTTTCACTCAACACAATTTTACTAATTTCATCGTGTTTGGCAGAGTGTGTGGATTTAAATAATTATATTGGCAGTACAATTCAAACATATTACTAACAACAGCTCAGCGATAAAAGTATTTAATACATCGAAAAATTATAAAGCTTTCTGACTGTCGTTATATATATATATATATATATATATATATATATAGTACATGACAGTACATGACAGGTGGTAATATAAGGCATCTATCTATCTATCTATCTATCTATCTATCTATCTATCTATCTATCTATCTATCTATCTATCTATACATACATACATACATACATACATACATACATACATACATATATATATATATATATATATATGACTTGATTGGTTTAACATGACAGATGGTAATATAAGGCATCTTAATTTTGAGCACCAAGTGCAATTCGTTCGTTTACGAAGTATCTTATGCTAATGTATCCTCCTGTCAGAGGCCAAGACATGCCGGGAGCTGCGGCAGAGAGGTATGGAGGACAGCGTTCGCGCACAGATCAATCCAGAGGGGCGGCCGAACGCCGCATTCTGGGTGCTGTGTGACATGGAAGAACAGAGTGGCGTTGGGGTTACCAAAATAGGTTTGGATGCTTTTTTTCTCTGACTGTTCTGTTGCCACTTTCACAACATTGTACAAACATAATTGTGATAGCTAGTCATGCAGCAATGTGATTTTTTACTTACAACATATTTATTGATTCGGGATGTCATTATATGTGTCAATAATCATATTCACGGATGTTTGAAATATTTCAAAGCCATACTTGGACAAACCTTTTGACTGTTCATTCCTGAAGAGATTAGTACCGGCAGCGAAGCATTTATGGCAAGGGTGGTGTTAAGGCCAGAGTACATGCACAATCTCGAGTTGAACGTTTTCATCACCTTTCTATCATGATAGACATTTATAATAAATGAATTGAAAGAACAAAAAGAAAAAGCGTAACGACTTCAAGGTGGAAGTACGATGCTGCATAGACCTATTCTTTACATCTATCCTCACCTATCACCATGTCAAAAAGTCTAGATGATAGGGTTTATGCTTAAAGTTTCTTGTCATGTAGTCATTACATATCTAGCCATGTCACATTAACACCCTAAGAATCAAGATAACTTATTTTCATGCCTTTATGCATAACAATTTGGACACTAATCTTGTTTCTGTGAAGCTACAGCTGGTCAGGTCAGGATGTGCCACTGGTGGGCAATGGTAATCTTTGCTATGCACTATTGTATATTGCTGTACCATTACCTTATCTACTGTATGACAAATGGGTCAAAATTGACTCTAATACTGTCAATAAAATTATACTACTACTACTACTACTACTACTACTACTACTACTACTACTACTACTACTACTACTACTGTATATGGAAACTGTTTATTCATGAGGGTAAGCTATAGTATCAGTTGCAAAGTGACACTTACAAGACGGAACTATAGTTTGTATGTGGAACGGATCTCCACATACCCCCTTTTAGTTTTTTGCCCTGTGTTTTATGGTAAAGTTTATCATCAGAGGTCTCTCGCAGTTAAATGTCCATCAAGTCCGTAGCAAACACATGTTAAATGCATTTACCTATGTAGAGGTCTGTGTGAAAAGGGTGAGGTGGATTTGTGGTTATTTATTAACGTTTAAGTGTAGAAGCTATTAATGTCTGATATATAGAAAAGGCGGAGTTTCTTGGTAGATTCGCTAGGCTATTATAGTTTTATAGTCGATTATATATGTCCCTTAACTACCGGAAGCTTCTGTAGACTATCCTCACTTCCAAATAAATAGATTAAGGGTCCCAGGGTTTATCCATTCATTTAGGATATCTCTGTAGCAGGCTGGCATTCTTATAACACGACCACTCTTGCGGCTTGCAGGGACCAGTATTCTACTTGGTTGCTGCCACTAGCATACACCATGGGGTAGGCGCCTGCTAATGCCTTGTTCGGAATGTCAACCACGTGTGTAACCGGATGTTGGCCAAGCTGTCTTGGTCGCAAGTCTCGTGTCTTTTGCTGGTATATGTGACCTTCAGCCTCATCTATATATGACCTGGGCTCAGGAGTTTGATTTTATTGCCATTGCTGGCTGTCATGTATTTCCTGATGTTTTCAGAAAAGCCGACTGTCCAGGCAATAGTGCATGGTCTTAACTGCTTTACATGCACATTATAATATTTTTCTGCTTTTGCTGGTTTGCATGCAAAGCCTGTGTGATCTTTGTTGACACTGGCTTTGGGTCAACCAGTGTAGGTCTGGATGGCAACAAAGTTTTGGTTCTGTGGTTCATAAGTAACTGGGCTGGTGAGCCTAGATTTTCCAATGGGGATTTTCTCCGATCTAATACAGCAAGATATGGATATTTCTTGTCCTGTGTTGCTTTCTACATTATGTTTTTCACGGCTGTACTGCTCTTTCACTTAGTCCATTATGTAGTAAATATCCGGGTGACGATGTCACGTGATTGAATTGTCACTGTTTTGTAAAGTTTTTATATTCTGCAGATTTCTACAATAATAAAATGTCTCAAAATTCCATGTAAGACAAATTGTGATTTCATGTTTATTATTATTGATGCACTGGCCATTCTCGACTTCCTTGAAATTTTTATAAACTTTGAGTAGTAATCCAAGATCTGAGGATAATTGTGCCTGTTAATCTCAAAGAAATCTGCAACTCTCTGCGACGTCAAATTTGGTATTTAATGTGGTTCCAATGGTTCTTTCTGCTGTGCACTTTTGTAGATATTGGAATTTTTACTCTTTTCGACCACATGTGTGATTTGACTGTTCAAGTTTAATGCTTCCCAGGCTCTTCACTTTCGTTTTTCAATATCAAGGTGACTGCTGTGAATTTTTGCATTCCTTTCCATGTTGTTCCCGGCACTATTTGTCTTTTGCCTTTCAGTGGCAGATCGTTTTTGACACTGAGTTTGTCTTTTTATTTGTGTTAATGGTTTAATTTGGGATCAGTGTCTTTCTTGTTTTCTATGGCAAGCCATTCATTGTGTCATATTTCAGCTGATGATATGTAGTGTTGAATATTTTGTAGTTTCCTCTGTGAAGTGTTTTATCTTCTTCTCACTTATGGGCAGTGTATTTATGTTTGAAACTTCCAACTCATCTTTTTCTGTTTCTGCAGTTATGGTTGGTGTTGACCGACTGAGTTTGTCTAATATGTACAGTTCTGGCCCTGGTGTGTATCTTATTCACAGATCATATCTGCAGCTTTAACACCACACACTGAATGCGAGGAGGCACACCTGATAATTGCTTCTGGTATAATATATAAGCTTTTCCACGGTGTATGTTCAATTTCTTCCGTGACTGTACTTCCATATATGTAGTGGTGAAATTTGGTGCATCCAAACACAATAGCTAGCATCTCCCTCTCTATCTGTGCATAGTTATATTCAGAGCTGTTTGATGCTTTTGATTGATTGGCTACTGATAAGTTTTCTTGCAAAAGACACGTGCCAAATACAAATAAGCTTGAATCTACCTAGACTACCAGGAGCTCTTTCAGGTTGTAATATTTCGGTACTGGCATTTGATTATTGTTTCTTTCAGTTTTTGAAACATTTTGAGTGTTTGTCTGTCCCAAGCCAAGCAATGTCTTTCTCAAGTAGCTCTCTCACTGACTTTGTTTCTGTTAACAGGTGTGGTATGAATTTGGCTGAGTATGTGGTCATACGCAAGAAGCATTGTACTTCTTTCACATTTTGTGGTTCTGGGATGTTGGTAATCACTTTTATTTTCTCTTCATCTGCCTCTTGTCCTCTTTCACTCAGAACGTGTGCCATATATTTGACCTTGTCCAAACCAACTTGACATTTTGTTTTGTTAAATTTCAGGTTGGCTGATCAAGCTTTTTCAAGAGGTGTCACCAAGTGTAGATTCTGTTCTTGTTTATTTTCCCCAAATTGGTACCCGCCTACTATAACATCAACTCCTTCAAGTCCTTCAGATATTTGTGTTGAGTTCCCATGAACTTTACACTGGCACTGCAGATGCCAAATAGAAGTCTTTTAAAGTGATATCTTCCGAAAGCTGTGTTCGTTGTGAACCTTCATCATCTAATTTGATTTGATGCAATGCTTGCCCTATGTCCAGTTGGGAAATATTGTCACATCTGCTAGCTTTGGGGCTGCTTTTTGACTGAATTCATTGGATAATGTTCTGGTTTTATCACTTTGTTCAGTTCTCTTGGGTCCATACAAATTTGTCTTGGCTACTTAAAGCTACTTCTTGACCACTATTTGCCTAGACATCTGTGTCTGAGTCGAACGCCTATGAAATTGAGTTGTGTTTGACTTACTGGATTCTGAAAAAATGACGGTCCTATGGTGCCACCTCTTGGTTCTTGGCAAACTGGTTTTGACTCCCGGTGTGCATGCGTCCTGTATCATTTCTTTTCTTTTCCACGCCATAACTTACTTCCTTTTTTGAGTCGAAGCTGCATGACCTTTCATTCACACTCACTGCTTTAATGCTTTATACACATCCTATGTTGTGTAAAAATTTTTCCCAGCAGTCTGCAGTTCTGCAAAGACCTTAAAAAGCTGATTTCTGTACTGGGATACCATTGGAAAAGTTGGAAGAAAAGCTGGTCGATTGGCTTGAAACCTAGAATTTTTAGATGGCATCTTGGCAAACAGATCGGTGAGAGAAGGAAATCAGTGCACATCAGGCTTTAGCCTCCTTTTGGAGTCAAGCTACCGCTGTTGATCTACTGACCAATCTGCCTGCATCCTTGTACTTGTTGGATCGTGGGTGGAAATTGGATTCACTGAAGCACAAAATGGTGGCTTGGGATGACCATCCACACTGCTATGGTTGTCGCGTGCAGTTGGGTCAAGTTTGCTCTTGTAAACAAACTTGCAAATACTGTCAGGACTGGGGAAAAGACAAATGACTGAAGGCACGGAGAAGGTCTGATCATGTGAGTTTTGGGTCGCAGGCCGTAGCTTCTACATGCCTGGCTGAGATGACTGACTCTGTTGAGCCTTCACCACAGACCCCCCATCAGAAAAAGTGTAGATTTACTTCGGTTTGTCTGCATTCTATTGACAGATGTCTCAACACCAGAAACCCCATGGGACAGCTAGGTGAAGAGATGTTATAGTAGCAAGTTGGGAGGCAAGAGATCACCTCATGGGGATCACGAGCACTTTACTCCAAACAGCACCCACTTCTGCTCTTGACAGTGACCAAAAAGTCACCCTTGCTTTAGAGTCTTTGTCAGTGTATGAAAATGCAGGCTGAGATGCTCCATGCATTGCTTGCCCCCTCTCAGGAAGCTGTTTCTTCTTTGGACTGTGCACCAAAGAAGTCAGCCAAGCATAGATTGCAGCTGTCTAGATCTTGATCCTTCAGGTATGAGAGTGCAGAGTTGCAGCAATTCGGTGCATCAAGATTACAAACATACAGGTTCCTGTTCAGATATTCTGGAACCACAGCCAGTCTGAGCAGTTGGATTGAAAGGCGAGGGAGTACAGAAAGCCAGCACCTTGGCCACAGCTCAGACCTGGGTCTTCAGATTGTAAGTCCGGAGTGTGCGGCAAATCAATGGTGCCTAAACATACTTCCCAAGCTCCCAGGGCCAAGAGCTCAGTTCATAAACAAAGGCAAAGGGGAAGTAGGATGAAGATACCCAGACCTGTAGGGGCACCTTCTGGCATCTGTGGGTCTTTGGCCCCTGCACTTTTGGCAACTATGGTGGTTCAGGCAGAACCTTCTGTTCCCCCAACAGCAGTTATGGCAGTCCGTTCTGCACCTCAGGTGGCCTTGCCCCAGACTGAGCAGGTGCTGTTAGTACACTGCCACTCTCTGTTGAGCAGTAAGTAAAACTTGAGCTGCACAAGGATCAGCAGTTGCATGCAGAGACTGTGTCTTCTGCATTGGCCACTACTGCTGTTACCAAGTCTGAGCAGACTCTGTTGGTGGATCAGCTTGCTGCTTTTGCTGTTATCCAGTTCTGACTTGGACCTAAGGCTTGGGACTTCACTGAAATCCATCCTGACTCCAACAGCCTGAAGACTTCTCAGTCGGCAGCCAATCTCGCAGATAGTGGCCTCAGGTCTCCTGTGCCTCCCCTGCCTAAAAACCCTGGCAGGCGGAACAGGTCAAGGTGGCGTCTGTGGCTGTGACAACTTCTCCCAAGATTCTCACTACCCCAACACGAGGCATGGTGACAGATCCCCTGCTGTGACTGGTGGCTGCTGCATTGCCCACAGACAATTCATTGTAGGATGGGGCCTTGGGCATTACCCCCCCCCCCCCCATCACAAGTGGGGAGTCTTTGGACCTGGACACAAGGAGGAGGATGAGCTTTGCATTTGGATCAGTCCAGTAGCAGATCTGGACCCCAGTTGAGGGCTCGCTGTGCACATGGTTCAAGTTCTGAGGGGTGCAGAGGCAGTTACCATGGGTTCTGTATAGGTTTTGGCCCCTGCTCCTGCAAAGAGCTTTAACTATGTCAAAGCTCTTATGCAGAGCCTGGTAAATGACCAAGCTGCAGTTCCACTTTCCAAGGAGAGGCTGGGTGGTGTTGATTTCCTATCAGCCATCTCCCCCACCGCTGGCAAATGTCCCAGACATTTGCATCAGGAGCGATTCTAATCTGTCAGCAATCAATCTTATTGCACCCTTCTACACTGACGGACCAGTGATGCAACAGCCTGCCTTAGTTGCAACCTACAGCTGATTTTAATCATGTTGAAGTGGCCACATGAGTGCCTTGAGGACCCAAAGTGGGTTTCCCAATGGCCTTGAAAAACTTGTTTTCTATTATCACTTACTTCAGGGGCTAGGAGAACCGAGATCCATGATCTGGCCCATAACAGACTTTAATGGTCACCTGATCATGCCAGGTTACTCCGAGGCCTCACTTCGGCTTCCTTGCAAAGAACCAAGTGGCTCAAGATCCAACTATGGCCTTCAAGGGTTTTACACTCTGGACGCTTCTCTGGAGGAACGAGCCGTTTGTCCAGTGAGAGCTCTTTGCTGATACCTTTTCCACATGGACAGGCTTGGCAGACAAAGGTCTGCCCTCCTTTTACTACTTAGTAACCAGCGTAAGGAGCAAGTTTGCCGAAACACAATTTTGTTGTGGATTAAGCAGACAATGCGTAAGGCTATGTGATCCTGCTTGAAAGCCCTGGTGCCTTGCAGCTTATCTCCGCCAGAGCTCATGAGGTGTGAGCCTTCAATGGTTCCTGGCATGCCACCATTGTCGGCATTCTACAGGCCTGCCACTGGCGATCATCCAGGACCTCTGCTGAGCACTACCTGCATGACATCAGGGTACTAGAGGAAGGCACATATGCCTTTGCAGGTGTAACATGACACTGTGTTTGTTGTCACGCTGTCTCACATTGTTGTCTAGGTATGCTGTGGGGCCTGTCTAAAATTTTGGCAATTCAAACATCGATGAACATGACAAGAGGTGCAAGTTGTCAAAAGTGCCTGATAATTGCATCAAAACCTGGTTGTGTGAGTTCCATACAACACAGACAGTCTGTTGAAAGGTACTGAACATGCAATGGTAAGACCCTGTGCAACTACAGTTTTTTTCACTTTCAACTAGGCTGAAATTGTGGCTAGTATGATGACCAAAATTTCAAGCATTTTAGTGAATCAGGACCCACTGTTCTTAAGTGATGTTTAGTCACTCCTGCAAACAGACGGTGGCAAAAGTATAGACATATTGCAATACAGAAAAGTTAGAAATATAATGGCGCACAAATCATGAGCAACACAGTCATTAATGCCAATTTTACAGCCGTGTATCTGCTCTCCTGCAGTAGAAAGGTGCCACCTCAGCTCTATTCTGTAGCCCAGGGAAGACTAAGTCAAGATAAAATTGCCAATTCTAAACTATTTATAGAATTTAAGCACTGTAAAAATATCTTTCATGGCTAATTAGCGAATGTTTGTTCCTAAATCCAAATGCCCACAATAACTTGGCACTTCTAATTTGCCTTGTTGGATAAGTTCCCCCAAACAAGTGCATAGGCGGTCATATAGTTTTTCTCTGGGAGAGGGATGTACTCTTTATCCCATATATGTGTAGTTCTGAGTAGGGGTGAATCGATGGGCATTTCTGCACCATAGAGGATTTACTGCCGATACACACTCTCATGCAGTGCACAGGATCAATCCACTCTCCATCGAACCATTTTTGTCAGAACGGGATAAAAAATTTATTTGTCAATGAAATGTAAGTTTGTATTTTAAATTATGGCTACAGTGGACTACACATATCTGGGATAAATATAAAGCAACACTCGTAAAGGTACCTGGTGGATTCTGTATGGAATTCGTGTACCTGGATAGCAGAAGGATACCCCCAGTGGCCCACCTACAGCGAGTTTCACCTTGCAATTGTGTTTCTTTTTCCTCCAACGATATGCTAGTGCCATGAAGAATTTACGGCCAGACACTCACACTGTTGTATCTCTATCATAAACACATACCCCTCCCTTCTTGCCTTCTCATTGATCAGTTCCTTAGTAGCGGATAACGTGATGTAATGTGTCATTTTTACCTGATATTCATCGACAATGACTAAAATATGTCCTGTTCATCTAACTAGAGATGCTTTAATTGGACTTTCTGTCAGCTTGGGTCTGGTCGAAATAAGATTTGGCTCAAGGTTCGGCTCAGTAATGCTTCTCATAGCAAGTAGGAATTATCTTACAGATGAAAAAATGTTCACCTGTTGTCTTTTTCTGATATGAGCTATGACCTTAATTAGAGGACACATGATCTTGGCACAAAGTGTCGGTATATGTGGTTACAAGAAATCCTACGATACACTATACTGTTGTCAGACTGTCATATACAGAGAAATGTGCATGTTTTTTCTGTACGCACATTTTTTTGAATTCCGTGAAACTTATCGTTTGTTTTGTTTTTAGCACACGACCGCAGCAGTAATAAGACGTATGTACATGGTTACGAAACTGCTGGGGGCTTCAAACTTAAAATAAAGTACGATGTCAGCATTGAAGCAATAAAATCTCTGAAGGCAGTGTCTGTGTCATGTCGCCAATTTATAAGGTATGAATGCTATAAGGCCACCATTAAAGGCACAAACGTAGGAAAATTACCAGTGACCTACTGGGCCAATATTGATCACACACACCGCCATTACTGGGGCGGAGCCAGTCACAACAGCAAGAACTGCGCATGTGGGGAAACAAACACTTGCGCAGTTACACAGACAATGTGTAACTGCGATGCAAACGATTCTGTCATGAGGGAAGACTCTGGCTATCTGACTTTCATGCCAGATTTGCCTGTCACCTGGCTGTTTGCTGGAGATACAGGTAATGATTTTATTTCTGTATGATAACCACATATATCGCCTTAAAAAGTTTGAATGAATCTTCTCACTGATACCTTTACGTACGATGAATAATGCAATAAATGACAATGTAAATGCTTTGTGTAAATAATCGTTTTAGTTCACTCCCCTGTCGCAGGTTCTGTTGTACTGACATTAGATGATTGCGTTTGTTTTGTTTTCAGTTTTTAGCAATCGTGCAATTCAAAAAGTTAATGGTTCTTCATACAGTGCGAGCCCGACATGAATAATATTTCTTGTGTTTGAATATGACAGTTAATGCACTTTATGCTTCCATGCCATTAAATACCTAAATGCAGGCTGGTCAGTGTAAAAACGTCCTGTCCGTGGCGTTGATATATTCTATGTGTATTGTAGTGCTGTGTTTTTGCCCTGTTTCTGCCAATGGACGCCTGAGCACATTATACAAACCCCTCTTGCAATTGACAAAACCAATATTTTCATTTGTTGTGTTTGCTAATCTGAAGCTTTATTGTAGAACACCAATTGCATGGCACGAGTATGATCAGTGCCAAATGAAAACGAAGATTACACTCTCAGCTGTGTGCTTTTCATGGTATTTTTCCATTCTTCTACCACAAAAATGAATTAAGCTTTCCAGATGCAAATTTATTTGATGATCGATGGAACATTTTACATGCCCACTTATTGTTTTTGAAAACGTGTAGCTGAAACCACGGCAATATTTTCTTGTCATGATCTGTTATGTGACAATCTGAGCTTCACAGATCGCTTGTTCTACACAATACTAGCAGTACATCTACTTGATGACACGAGTGCCATGCCGTTACTGCACTAGTTGCGTGTATAAAGACACATGTGTAGTGTTCCACTAGTTACAGTATAAAGACACGTGATGTGCATTTTGTACTAGTTACAGTATAAAGACACGTGATGTGCATTTTGTACTAGTTACAGTATAAAGACACATGATGTGCATTTTGTACTAGTTACAGTATAAAGACACGTGATGTGCAGTTTGTACTAGTTACAGTATAAAGACACGTGATGTGCAGTTTGTAGTAGGTACAGTATAAAGACACGTGATGTGCATTTTGTACTAGTTACAGTATAAAGACAAGTATTATTATGCATTTTGATAGCAGTCTTGAACACGTTATTGATCAAAACGAAGGCGCGGAAATAAGATTGATTCCCATGACAAAATTTGTTTTTTATGTGTGTCAGAGTGTAATTTTATGGGCAAAAAAACCCCCAAAACACTTGAATAAATGTAATAAGTACAAAATGATAAAATAAAACATTAAACTGTTTTTGATTCAAAGTACAAATTTTACATGTACAGTTATTCGTTTGTGCTTAAAGCGAACTGGGGTAACATGGGCACACCACATTAACCATAGTTCATTTACCATAAGTCACGCTAACACAAACTCAAAAAGACATAAGAAAAAAGCTTTTGTAAACTATAGACATTACTCTTAAAATATTAAACTTTGCGCTCCTTTATACATCAACAAGCTGGGCAAGCATTTGTTTTACATTTTCTGTTATAATATACATACATATATGTATATATATATATATATATATATATATATATATATATATATATATATATACGTATACACACACAAACACACACACATATTTATATATTTATATATTCGTACTTTGAGACTCGTATAGTTTACTGTATGATAAGGCAAAAGGACTGAAGATATGAGTCTAACACAAAGGAGATACCTCAAACTCAATCTTAATTTAAGGAATTCAAATGGTTGCTTTAATTCTTAGCTAAGGAAAAATTTATGCCGACCTTTAATATCTGCAAATCCACTAGAATATCTACAAAAATTATGATTGTGTTCAATCGCTGTACAAACGGAAGAAAAGATTTGAATGTTTTTCATGCAAACATGGCGACATATCAACAGTGGTTCGCTTCGCACAGAGAGAGAGAGAATGAGAGAGAGAGAGAGAGAGGAGAGAGAGAGAGAGAGAGAGAGAGAGAGAGAGAGAGAGAGAGAGAGAGAGAGGAGAACTGAAGCTGCCTTCTTGTCTCAGTCCCAGTCCCAAAAACTTGGCCAGCAGACCCATGCTGGGAAACTGGCTATTTCAGTGGTCACGTGGCCTTCGTGCAAGGGCAATTGACAAAAAAGTCTAGCCCAAAGAAACAAATAGTCATGACCAACTTGTATGGAAACAGTTTATACCATGTCG
Source organism: Hermodice carunculata (assembly GCA_964020975.1). NCBI lineage: Eukaryota > Metazoa > Annelida > Polychaeta > Eunicida > Amphinomidae > Hermodice > Hermodice carunculata. Next base: position 7,771,685 of record OZ026630.1, read on the forward strand.
TGTTTGATGGGTACTAAAAAACACATGGGTGTTGGTGTCATTTACCTAAATATTTGCGATTTGCTTTGCTGTCATAAATGGACTCATTATTGTTGGTCAAAATGTGTCCTGTGTCGTGTGACTGCATTGTGACCGTTTGTCAAAAATATATGAGATATGAAATCATAACTGTACAGAATATATGATCACAAGAATCTTTATGAAGGTATTTATTGATGAGCGTTTGGGAATCATATCTGTCTATTTAAACTGTGTATGTCAACACACTCTTTTCTGTTTTTCCTAAAGTTCTTTCTGTATGACTGGGTGCCAACCCAGACAAATTGTTTTTCCTCACGTCCCTGCCACCCAAATTTGTCCAGAGTTTTTCCCGGACATTATTATTCCCAAAACCACCAAACTTGCCATGGTGAGTGACCTACCAATGATATTTTGCCATTTGGTGTGAAATAGTCATGATGATTAAAATTGTGCAAATATGTTCCTGGCAAGTTCTTGTTCCCACTAGTGCTGGACAGAGCTGTACGTGCTCCATGACTGAGAATGGTGTCTAGCTGGTCTGTTTTTGCCTGATGCTATGTCAGTCTGCTGAGCTTATCAGTCCCAAGGGAACCAACCAGCCTCTGGATTTCTAGGCAGAACCAACCTGAGTGTACCCTCTGTTAAAAATAGACTACTTGGCTAGACCCATCAAAATATGGTCTTCCAGTCCCCTATGACTGTTTTTCACAACTTTGAGAATTTTGAAAAAGTGTGTGAATTTGTGTCATCATGGTGGACACTTCCATGTCTTTCTTTTCTTGTAACCGGTAAGATGAAGCCTGCTCTTTATAGCCAGTACTGAGACAGTATAGTGCTTGTCTGCGTAAACAGGTACATGTACATGTACTTTCTTGACAGCTTCTGTGAAATCGGTTTATGTAATAACGGAAGAAAGAAAGCTTTGCATATATACATCTCCCCTTGAATTATAATATCTATACACTGTGCATGTATCTGTGCAGTATGCATAATGTACATGTATATGCACACATACTCATCCATACTGTCCAGAAGGGCTGATCCTCTCAGTAGTGGGTACTTTTCTCTGGTGCCAGGGGTGACTTTTCTCTGGCCCCAAGGGTAGAAAAGTTTAACTGTATTTGTAAACACTGCAATTCTGTCTTTCTTTTTTTTTTTATTTCTTTCTTTCTCTTTCTTTTCTTTTTCCTTCACGACCAAGTTGGTCTGGAGATTTTCTCAAGCATGTTTTTTTTTTTTCGAAAACCACCAAACTTGCTATTTCAAAGTATGCAAATTAGGGGCAATTAAAATTTTAAAAGCTCCATATCTTCCAAATATTGCAGATACTCAATATTGCAATTTATATATATAGGATTGTGACACCTGCCAATATAATGGACAGTATAAGTTGTAGAATGTCAAATTGTTTTAATAAGGGTTTTGAAAAATTCCAAAGTTGAATATCTCCAAAACTATTAAAGATATAGCATCCCAACTTCTATTTATACGTTTGTGGCAAAGCCGCATCCAATGCACCATGAATCAAAGTTGTAGGGTTTTAATTTATGCAAATTATGTGAACAAGCAAAATGTAAATCTTTACTAGCTTCAAAACTTTTATAGATAGAGGTGCCATTCCCACTTCAATTTATGGGTTTGTGGCAAAGCTCCATCCAATGAACCATAAACCAAAGCTGCAAGCTTTCAATTTCTGCAAATTAGGCAAACACACAAAATTGAAATGTTGAAAAGCTTCAAAACTATTATAGATAGATGTTTCATTCAAACTTTATTTTACAAGTTTGTGACATGGCCTCATCCAATGAACCAAGAACCAAAGTGATAGCATTTTACTTTATAAAAATTAGGCTAATGCACGAAATTTAGATTATGTTGACACAGCGGTGGCCATTTTTAAACGAGCTGTTGCCACGACCGGTCATGTGACCCCTTTCTCAAGCCCATCCCCTTCACACTAACAACAAACACGGTCGGCGTGACTGTCAACGCTCAGCAAGAAGCTCTACTAAATACCCCCGTTTTTCTCTGTTTTGCAATTTCAGCAGAAATTTGTTTACATTACAGATACATAAGATATTTCTCGGTACAAAGATCAAAAAACATGTTTTTGGCCGAAATTTCGGGTGATTTGTATCTCGCTACCTTAAAACAAAAGTTGTAGCAATTTAAATTATGCTAATTAGCAGTATTAGAAATTTTCAATCTTGAATATATTCAAAGCTATTATCGATAGAGATGTCATTCCAACTTCTACTGGAGGGTTGTGACCACTACGCACCTAATTGAAAACAAAAGCAATTTAATTTATGCTAAGTAGCACCATTGGAAATTATACATCTTGAATAACAACTTGTACTCCTATGATATGCACTAGTACGCATCTGATGAATTGGTAATGAAGGCTGCGAAAAATTAAATTATGCAAATTAACGGCATTTGAAATTTCCATTCTTGAATATGTTCAAAAGTATGCACACCAGGCAGATTTGTGCAGCTTTATGATAGGCAGTGACAACAGGTGAGAGAAGTTAAGAATGCAATAGAATCTGAAGGTTGACTCTGTCATGAAAAATATAATAATTACATACACTGTAGTACTGAAGTATTCATTGTACACTGTCGTAACATTGTACCGATCATACACTTAGTACTGAAGTGACGATGGTACACTGTCGTACCATTGTCGTGCAGATCATACACTGTTGTACTGAAATACCAATTGTACATTGTCATCCCAGTAAGCTTTGCAGACACAAACACTGATTTCCTATGTAGCATATCATCTTTTCTTGCATAGTTCTAAATGTTTTGTCCTTTTTTCTTTTACATTACTGCATGTCTTTCTGATGCTCATTTGAATTTGACAAATTGGTTTACTTCACACGTTTTTTTTAGCAAACTTATTTACTACAAACTAGTCCGATGTGACAGAATGTTGAGAAATTGCGTCTTTACAAATGGCATTAGAGAATGAATGAAGTCCTGTCGTTGTGGTAAAGATCAGAAAATCAAAAATGGTACATTGTTGAAATACATATTTCCGCTGTGTAAATAAGTGAAATAACGAAGGAAATACGCCACATTTGGCGCTTTATTTAAAGTCGATTTGGTCTTTAGAATCGGTGAACATGTTCTCATCTGCTTGTCATTAGTGACAAAAAGTTTGCACGGACAGGGCCAATGGGTTTGGCACATTGCAAATTAGTTTACAAAGAGTTTCACAGTAATGTTACTAACAAAAAATTCAAATTAAAGAACCCCCGATTGGAAAATTTGGTATTATCTTGTGAATCTACCAATATCATTTATTTGTTATCCTGCATCAAATGTAAATCACAATATGTGGGCCTAACTACTCAATCAGTTAAAAAGAGATTCAGTGGTCATAAAACTACAATTAAAAATCACAAGTTAAACACTTTTTTGTGTAACCATTTCAATTCTGCAGAACATTCACATTTAGGTTGCCGGATACAAATTATTGATTACATAGAGCCAAATTTGTTAGACCAAGACAGTTATGTTAACACAAGGAAATTATTACAAATGGAAGATTTTTGGATCAAAGCACTTAATTCAACTTTTCGTTATGGACTCAATGACAGAATTTTAGGCTTCGGTGATGTCAGGAAGTTGGACTTTACAACTCTTGACAGAAGTCACACACCTTTTCGTAATAATGTGGCTGGTATTCAAAGAAGAAGAAGCAGTCATGGACAAAGAAAATCACGGAAAAACAGGAAATGTAGGAACGTGGATATAAAAGACCTTGTCCAAAATTTACTACATGCTTTCTCAAATGGCATTGATCAATTACATACAGCTCTTAAAGCACTATCATTTCGAGACATAACAAGAATAAATGAGTATTTGGGTCTTACTGATTCAGAACACACATTTCCGCAAAATTTTTGTGAAATTGTGTATGCCTACACAACAACTATTCGGAAACCAGATTCTAATAAGAAAAAAATAGATCAAATGTTTTGCAGCATTCCTTTCAAACACAAAATCATTGACTCACTAAACATTCAGTCCCTTTTCAAATTGAAATTTGTTCGTAACATGATTCCCAAGGAGTGCAAAATAAAAGATCCCCCCCATCATTTCCTATAAATATGGCAACAATATTGGACAAAGTATCATGAATTACAAAAAATTTCTGGCTTTAATTACTCTTGAGGATATCGCAGCAAATCAAACTTGTGACTGTATGTCTAATAGTAAATATTCTAATTTTGTTGATTACACAAAATTCAGGTTTAAAAGAAATGATGAAAAAAGGTACACAATTTCGGATATGTCCCAAGTTGAATATTGATAGTATTTTTCAGGATACATGTGATGCACTTGACTCCTACTGTATGAAATGGGCAAAGAAAGAAAAAATGGAATTTCAGAAATTTGAAGGATGGTTATTAAACTTGAAAAGAGTCTTTAGAAACAGAATTTATCCTCACAAATCCCGCATTAAGAATTTCAATACGGTTATTCTAAAACAGCCTGAAGTTTCTAAAGCAGTCAAAGAACTACAAGATAGATTTGTAGTCACTAACATAGATAAGGCTGGTAACAATTTTGGGATCATCTGCAAAAAATATTATCTGGATGTTTTGAAAAAGGAACTTGGTATAAACAATATTTCAGACATAAGAGGAAATGACGTTTATAAATTACACAAACAATCCATTGAAAATTTGATAGATGCACATAAAGATGAGATGAAAAGGAATTTTAATATCAAAATTTCTGAAGAGGACTCCTCTATTCCACTTTTGTTCTGGATACCCAAATTACATAAAAACCCTTTTAAATCTAGATTCATAGCTGGTGCTTCAAAATGTACTACAAAACAATTATCAAATCATTTTAGTAAATACTGTAATGCAATTTCTAGAAACTGTGACATAAATTGTTTTTGGAGTATTAACAATTCTTCGGAGTTTGTATCTAAAATCAAAGATGTAAAAGCAAAAAATATCAAATGTTTTTGGTTTTTCTACACTGTACACAAATCTAACCATAGATGAAGTCAAAAGTTCACTTTCAGAATTAATTAGCAAAATGTTTAAACAGAATGGTAAAGCATACATAAATATTGATTCATATACAAAGAAAGCATTTTGGTCACACAATGAATATTCAAAAAGTAATGTTAAACCTTACACTGTTAAAATTTTGATAGATGCTATAAAATTTCTCTTGGATAATACTTTTGTTCAATGCGGACCATTGGTTTTTCAACAAATAAAAGGCATTCCAATGGGCAGCAACTGCTCCCCTTTACTGGCAGATTTATATTTAATCTGGCTTGAATTTAGGTATATGAATAATTTGATGAAAAAGGACTTTCAAATGGCTACAAAATTATCATACAAAGCAAGATATATTGATGACATTGTTTGCGTAAATGTACAAAATTTCAGTGAAATTGCAAAAGAAATTTACCCAAAAGATATCCCTTTGGAGGGTAACAATTCAGATGGTTTCAGAGATGCCTTTTGGGACTTGGATATTCAGGTCAGTAATGACAGGTTTTGTATTAAAGTCTATCACAAAATAGATGAGTTTAACTTTGAAGTGGTTATTATCCTTTCCCAGACAGTAATATTTCGGAAACTATTGGATATAATACGTTTTTGTCACACATTTTGAGATTTGGTTGTATTTGTTCTAAATTTCAGGACTTTGCATCTAGAACCAAATTTATTTACAATTAACTTGAGTCAAGAGGATTCAAAGATGTCCTTTTGATCAAATATTTCTACAAATCTTGCTGTAAATATCCCGAGATGGTTAGAAAGTTTGGCTTCAATAATTTCAGAGATTTTAGACTTGCCTGTTTTGCTACTTAATTTTATCTTTTGGCATCATTCTGTTTTAATGTTCACCTTTCAGACATTTTAGGCTAGTTTGTTTTCTGTTACGTCAAACCCCCAAGGGCTATAGGTAGCAAGCAGCTACTGACAACAGTTACAAGCTTGCCTTATTGTGCTTGATATCTGGTTAAGAAATATTCCATTTTCGTTGCATTCTCTTGACTTAAATACAAATAATGACTTTCATTCTTTTCTGACTTTCCCTATAATTACAGTTTTTAGACTTGTCGGTTTTGCTACTTAACTTTATCTTTTTGCATCATTCTGTTTTAATTTTCACCTTTCAGACGTTTTAGGCTAGCTTGTTTTCTGTTAGGTCAACCCCCCAGGGGCTATAGGTAGCAAGCAGCTACTGACGACAGTTACAAGCTTGCCTTATTGTGCTTGATATCTGGTTAAGAAATATTACATTTTCGTTGCATTCTCTTGACTTAAATACAAATAATGACTTTCGTTCTTTTCTGACTTTCCCTATAATTACAGTTTTTAGACTTGTCGGTTTTGCTACTTAACTTTATCTTTTTGCATCATTCTGTTTTAATTTTCACCTTTCAGACGTTTTAGGCTAGCTTGTTTTCTGTTAGGTCAACCCCCCAGGGGCTATAGGTAGCAAGCAGCTACTGACGACAGTTACAAGCTTGCCTAATTGTGCTTGATATCTGGTTAAGAAATATTATATTTTCATTGCATTCTCTTGACTTAAATACAAATGACTATGGGTAGCAAGCAGCTACCGACGACAGTTACAAGCTTGCCTAATTGTACTCAAAATCATGTTAAGAAAAATTGTTTTAATAGCATGTTTTTGACATGAATGCTAATGACTCTCGTTCTGTTCTGACATGCCTAAATGCACATTTACTCAAAATTGACAGTATTTTCTCAAATGTCACAAACCTGACACACTAAGTGATACATTGACTCAGGGTTGGCAGTTAAATAGAACTTAATTGTTTGAGGGGTAGGTGTCATCACAGATTTTGTTTTACATTTCTGGTGCAGGATATCCATTGTTGCAGTCCTTGTTGGGATTTCCCTTGGTTTGTACAGCTAGTCTAGTTGCAACTCTTTATTTTACTATCACTGGGACTGAATATAAGGCCCCAGCTTGTTTCCACTTCAGTTATACACTGGCGGGTTATTTTAACTAGGATAAGCTGTCCAGCTAGAAATGGTACATATTGGTTCAGGGGTAAGTCAAATTGTTCTTATCTGAACCTGTACTATACAAATTTAGTAATTATGGTTTGTTTGACAGGTATTCTTCTTTCATAATGAAGCTCTGAATTAATAAGCAAAACTTCACGTATTTAGCTAAATCGTCATTTGCCACGTTCATATTTATTCTTTATTATGTGGGTTGTCTTTGCTGAATATTTAGCTTAGACAAGGAGCCGCTACTCAGAGACACATGTACGGGTAAAAGGCTCCGAAACATGTTGAGTAGTTACCCGCTGAAGACCCTTTAATTTATTTGGGCTGATACAGCCTATGTCAAAATTTTACAGAGGAATGTGTGCAATATGGACAATAGTAATTCCATTAGCTTATGGAGAGTAAACAGTTAGAACTGCGGAATAGGATATTGACTAGTAGGAAGTGGTTCTGGGCAAAAAGACACAAATACAATTGCAGAAAGGGAAGAACAGCTGTTGTATCCAAATCTGATATGTCGAGGAGAAAACTTTGACAACTGATATCGAATATATCAGGGAATGGGTTCTAAATACTTGTCTAATTGAACGTTTTTTCCCACGCAGGTGGAGAATCGGAGTATGCCTACTTCTACCTCTCAGCGCTCGAGTGCGTTGGGGAGAAAATCTGAACTGAAACGGGGTTATGACATGGTGAGACCTGTGAACCGTGAACAACCCATTTACAATAGTGGCCTACCAGCAGGAACAACTGGCCAGCGCTTTTCACATGTTGCGTGATCTCTGACTTGACTTATCTACAACATGCAATCGTGTCTCTGCGTCACGGAGCCTTAACAAAGACATCTGTCCGCCATTTAGACTTCTTCTATGTTTGCCGATTTATGACATTTATAATGGTGTATTTTTAAACGAAATGTTGAAAGTATCCATGTCTTAACCAACTATAGTGGTAGACGACACAAGCCTTTATGCATCTTAAAATACAGGCCAGATCCATAAAACGCAGAGAAAAGATAAAGATGTAATAGCACTTGCAGGGTTGTTATGGACCCGTCAACAACCTCACATTTCATGGGCATTATTGCTTGACCAGTCGATAAAAATTGGAGCGTCATAAGTTCAGGTACACACGAACGGTCAATGTCTTTGCAACGAAGTATGCGGGACTTTTCAAGTCGGAAAGTTTTCATATGAAAACTGCTTGCTCGCAATCTACAATGTGCCGGCTTATTCTTGGGACGTATTATCCGGAAACGTTAGGATGGTAGCTAACACACGTCAGATGGTACCTTAGAACTCTGGACAAATCACAAAAGTCGATAAATATACGTAAAGACCGGGCGGGGCGGCAAATGGTTTTATTTCCCCAGTTAGCCTTCCCTAAGTGCACTCCAATAATAAAAGTGGCATTTTCCTATCCCTTGTTCCTTGAAAATTATAGACGTACAGCAGCGGTTGTGAGAACATTTCTTCGAGTATCGAGAGGCATATGTTCCATTGAACCAATAAAGTATCTAGAAAGCACATTTTGCGTAGTTTATTATATGTATATATATCGCCAATGGATGGTGCCATGTACTGAAAACTTTGCCCTTCTTGCTGCCAAGTACACATTGTAAGGGAATGTAGCTGCTAGATGAACAAACGTTGCTGCTCCCTTTTGGAAATTCGTTGCCAACAGGAAGTTAGGAGTTCGGTTTCCATTCACACACGCTATTGCCAAAAGGCGCGTTACAAAATGTTCTCTTATACAACGCATGAAATAAATATTGGTGGCGACAAGGTACTTGTTTAGGAAACAGAGACAATTTCAAAAATACCCAACCGTATTTGAACTCGCTCTTTCTAAGCTGATTAAAGCTTCAGAAATATACTTATATTCTTACTACATGTAAGAACCTTTTACAGAACTGACAAATGTTATTAAGAAGGCAAATTCGTACTATTAGTAATTGTCTTTTTCTAATGAGATTGTTCGTCGTGAAACAGGAGGTAACGAAAATGGCAAGAAAACGCATAGAATCATGCAAAAACAATCCGGGAAAATACGCCTGTTGGCTCTTTTACAAAGGGCGTCAGCTTTATTTTGGTATTAAACACAGGATTAATACAAGTGGAAAAAAATCTAGCAATCAAAATCAATCGTTCACCAATATTAGTATCAGCCTTAGCCACGGGTCCTTCAAGCAAATTATGATGAACATTTTTTTGTTTCATGAGTGTGAATAATATTTATCTATCCATAAGAAGCTATAATTTTGTGTTCCCAAGCTTTATATTTGAAAGAAACAGTTGGGGCGGGGTAAGTTTTTGTTTTGGTAGGTCGGAACGCTTCGCTTATATATATGCAGCACCATCTGTTAAAAGAATAGCAAAGTTATATTTGAAAAAGTTTACCTACCAATTCCACTATTTGGCATTCTTGATCAATCCCAAATGTGGTGTTACATTTGAACACAGTGTTTATTTATACTCCAACAGTGTGTGTGTTGATGGAATCAATAAAACTGTTTGCTTGCATTACCTTATAGACACTTGAATTCGGAGCGGTAATTCGGCACCACAAATGGTAATTGTAAAGTGCCACTTTACTCGGAGATCAGCATGAAGGTGGCTGCTAGACATGTGTACTGTGCGAAAAGTGCTGTATGGGGGGGGGGGGGGGAGGTAATTATTAGAGTTAATAAAGTCTAGTTATGATAGATAGACTTTAAGACTCCCTACCTAATGATTCTGTGAATTCTATGATACCCAATGTCATTCATAGAATATACACAATCACTGGATGGGGAGGATTAAAGCCGATATCCACCAATACTTATGTTGCGAATAGCGCAATTCGTCCTCAAAAATGCAAAATAGCACGAGTCCTGCTGATAAGTTATCTGAGATCGAACAACTTCATTGTTGTTTTGGAATAAAGTCCAGCTGGTTCATGTTTTCATATGGTCCATACGTTTCACCGCTTTTCTTTCTGACACTTGCATTTACAGCACTCGACATATCTCCACCGGTTCCAAGCTATCACTGACCGGTTTTAACAAACTTTTGTTTCTTTCAACTGCAAGGTAGTGGAATGAAATTCAAGTTCATTACTGCCACTTCACTCAAAAGTTAAAAACAAACACAGAACAACTGATTACAGCTGTTAACTCCGAGCACCTATGCACATGGGCTGACTTCTTGTAATGACAAACACTTATTTGTCACAGCTCATGCTACTGAATGAACAATTTCACACAATATCTAAATTTCTGTTGTTTGAGGGATGAATCATGAGCAGTAAGATGGTACTGCACATTTATCTTCTCTTCAGGTTAAAAAGTGCAGAATGTTCAGTTGTGCTTGGGTAAGTTTATTTCATTACCAATTATACAAAAACCCGCCGGTAATTTCGAAACTGCATCCACTATCGGGACAACATTTTTCACTAAGCTTGGACTTTGACTCAGTGGGGGTTCCTATCTCCTGCGCCTAATGGTGCTACTTAATTCATAGCCTGGGGGGCGACTTCAGTGACTGATACAATATTCCTATTCTGGGGCCCATCGCCGCCAACGACTGCTAATTTTTATTTTTAGGTAATGCTCACATTGGAAAAGTCCCATTATATGTTTTACATTACATGGTTATTCATTTACAGGGCATTACCTACATATTGCTTATACTTTACTGAACCCCCAAGAATGAAAGTTAAAAAGGTACATCTAGATGATAACATCGATTAAAGGCGCCTGGAAGGTTCCTTGCATGGATGGATAGATGAAAGCATAGTGATATCATGGACAGATTGATATAGGTACACACACACACACACACACACACACACACACACACACACATATATATATATATATATATATATATATATATATATATATATATATATATACAAACATACATACAGAGATACCTGCAATCCTAAGTTTAGGCGAGTATGACCATTGTAAAAACATAACATGCGATCTCAAATGCCTGGGTCATTAATACCATAACAAAGGGCATAAATGGGAAGGTTGTGGGCTGCAAGTGACATTTGCGACCATTTTGCGGGGCCGCAAATGACATGAAGCAACAGTAACCAGTTTTAAATGATAATTGGCTTTGACAAAACTACCCGTGAATAATTATAATAGTAATAATGTTTGTTTTTATGTCATTGGGATCATGGTACGGCCCTTGGTATTTGATTTGCAGCCCTCCAGTGGTCACTTGTATGGCTAACGTTAGGCCGCAAAACTAATGATCCCAATGCCTGCAAAACAAACATCATTGTTATATTCAATAAGACACATTAAACTTCTGTTAATTCTAATCACACATGACACATTTTGGATACTACATCTTCAAAATATCCAATCGGGACTAACCCACGGACCTGACTGCCATAATGAAAATTGTGCACCCAATGGTTTGTAAATCAAGATAGTATTGGGACGATGGGGGGGGGGGGCATTTACAATATAAGAAATCAAAAGTTTATATTTTGCAAACATTTGAGAGCATCAAAAATGGTGTGATATATGCTGTGGCCACGATTCTCTTTGTAATCCAAATCAAATGTATTTTTGTGCGACTGTCCTGCATTGCATTGCGCCATGTTCAGAACGGTGCATGATTTGCCGCCTTTAGGTATCGTGTCGCATTTTAACTTGCAAGTTGCAAGTTCGAGTCCCGCTCGTTCCGAACATAAAATATATATTTTCGGCATATCCTTAATGCTGGTGGATTAAAGTCCCCGATTCTGGAAATAAATGCCGACTCAGTAAATATACTACATTATCGTGTTGATGTGGCACTCGCACATAACTACCTCCATTGAACCTTGTTTTTAAGAATGGTAATTTGGTCGAGTGGATATTTGCGTTTCCCATTTCAGCCAGGCGACTGGTGGCAAAGGCTGCAGGTTCGAGTCCCGCTCGTTCCGAATATTAAAATATATATATATTACGATAACGATCACCAAAGAAACGGGGTTATGCTGTTTCACCGAACAAACATGGCTATGCCTGATTGAACTTTGTGTGCTATGCTGTTTCTCCGGCCAAAGTTTACCCTCTAGACAAGTTAAAAAAAATGTTGTGTTTGAGTTGACTTTACTGCAAAAATAATGGCACACAATGACCACTTTCTCGATCAAATCTTTCAACCGGGGCTATTCTGTTTCACCGAAAAAGTTGTGCATGACAGTCTATACAATTTTTTAAATGAAAGAGATCTACTAGCCAAACTTCAATCTGGATTTAGGTATCTGCATTCTACCTCAACAACGCTTATTGAACTCTATGATGAGCTTTTAGAAAGTATGAATAACGGCAAACTTACTGGTGCTATTATGATAGACCTACGGAAGGCATTTGACACCATAGACCACGAGCTTCTCTTGGCTAAACTCAGGGCCTATAGGGTCAAAGGCTTGGCGCTGAAGTGGTTTGAATCATACCTCTGTATCCGAAGGCAATGTGTCTCAATTGGCCGTACCTTATCAGAATCTCTTCCAATTACCACAGGTATCCGCCAGGGGTCAGTAATAGGCCCCCCTTTATTCCTGGTTTTTATAAACGACTTGCCAGATGTCTTGTCTTACTCACGTGCCCACTTATATGCTGATGATACGAGTGTTACTACTTCTAACAACTGCGTTCAGAGCTTAGCTCTGAAATTGAACACTGATATGTCCAACCTTTATGGTTGGCTCTGTGCAAACAAACTGACACTGAATATTCCAAAATGCAACTGTATAATATTTGGCACTGCTCAACGCTTATCAAAAATAGACAAAAATGATTTTACAATAGAAATAAATGGACAAGCAATTGCTCAAGTGAGTGAAACCAAGCTTCTGGGAGTCACCCTAGATTCAACACTAAGCTTCCAACCTTCTGTAAATCAGTTATGTAAAAGGATAGCTCGGAAGCTTGGTTTGTTGAAATATCTCAAGTCATTCATCCCAACAGAATATGTTCTCATGCTGTACAATGCCATAGTTAAAGCAAATTTTGACTACTGCGATATTGTCTAGGGAAATTGCAATAAAGCCACGTTTGAAAAGGTCCTCAGGATGCAAAAGAGAGCAAGTCGTATTGTGGCTGGTGCACCCTATTGTGCACCATCTGAACCACTTTTCAAACAACTTCGTTGGAATTCCTCAGCAAGAACATAGAGTTCCACAAATGTGTTCTAGTTTACAAAGCATTGAATCACTTAGCCCCAGCCTACATTCGTGATAAGTTAGTATATACCAGTGAAGTCACCAGCCGACCTACCCGTTCTACATCAAAATGCCATCTTTATGTACCAAAACCAAAAATCACCGCTTACCGAAACAGTTTCTCACACTCAGGCCCGCATTTGTGGAATGTTCTCCCCGAAAGTGTGCGGCTTGCACCTTCACTGCCTCTCTTCAAATCTAGATATTGGGACCATGTTAGATCTATAGTCACCTGACCTTATCACCCCCCCGGGTATCGACCCTAATGCTCCCCCTTATACCAGTATCACAACCATAGTGTATATTTTCATAATATTTTCATGTATGTTACCACTATGTATATATCATATATTGTATATTTATTTTTAGTGCAGGGCCATGATGGAAACTAGCCTTAGCTAATCATGTATTACCCTGGGTAAATAAAGTTATCTTATCTTATCTTATCTTACCGAACATCCATGGCTATGCATGTATGGTGCTTCCCGAGCCCACGTAAACCCTCTACTCTAGACAAGTTGAAATGAAATGCTATGTTTGAGTTTACTTTACCGCAAAATAACGGCACACGACGGCAACTTTCTTGATAAAATCCAACAGCCAGGGCCGATCAATCTTTATTAGGGAAGGGCGGCTTGAAACTTTTTTTTGGGGGGGGGGGGCATAAAATTTATTTAGGGTTAGGACTCGGGCCTTTTCAGTGGGGTTGGTCGGCTTATCGGAACCACACATATATTTTTGTTTGGCCTAAGGTAACTTGTACATTTGTTGAAACATGTTTAAAATGGACGTTCTTTCATTTTTACACATTACCTCCTCTGACGTCAGTTTAATTTGTCACCTGGGCACAGCCGGAGTTCGCTATTGAAACACCCCCCACGTACCAGGTGTCCTCAGGCAGGTGATTGTAAGTTGAATGTGGATGAAAGGACCCGACACCTTGTTACAAAGTTGTCCAGACAGGGTTGGAAAGCAAGTTACTATTCAAAACTGACAGTCACCAAAAGTGTCAATACATTTACACAAAATGACACACAACAGTCATCATGTGACAAATAATGCAGGCTGGATCAAGTTTACCAAATTTCATTGAAGACAAGATGACGGGCTATACTTTGTCATTGTAGATACCCCTTTCGGCATTAGCAATCACTGTCAGTCAGGAATATAAACAAGCCCATGCACATTTGCCTCGTTATTGCATATTCAATTGCCGTGCCGACACGGAATGAACAGACTTTATAATGGTCCGCCCTATACGTTTCCTGACTTCACCAGTTTTTGGTGATGCAATTCCTGTATTAAGCATACAACCCTCCCTTTAGGTTCTCAACAACTGAAGTCATTATTCATACCTCCGTGCAAACACTGCTCAACTTAATCTCATTATATCAAGATTAATGTGCAAAATCCTCTTGGTCTCCAAAATGATCACGTGAGTTATCCAATGAAGGCACTTGACATTATGTGCTCCTCTGCCGGACACATACTCTTCCCCGATCACAACTTTCCATCAAGATCTCACTTTCACACACACACACACTTCCTTGTGTTTCCACTATGCTAACATTTTTACAGAAAATGTCGAGTCCTTTTCAGCTGAACACAAGCTCGTTTGTGGTATTGTTAATCCAGCAGGTGTTTGCTGATAAATCGGCTGGCCATCTTAACTCGTCTTCAATAAAGATAAGGCCAGTCATATATAGTTTCGCCGTATACTTCTGATTGATCTTTAGGCATTCAATAGTAATATCTCTCCTATGTCTGAAGCTTATCCCGAATGGTTTATCCTATATGGGTATGAAGGATAAGGTTTTAATTGTAATCTTTCATTTGATTTGTCACACATTGGTTTCAAGTAGTAGACAAACCAGTGAGAGGCCATGGTGCATTCAATAAAATACCGACTCCTCCCACTTTCAAAATGGCGTTGTTTTCAATTTTTTTTCTGCGACCGAACTTCGATTTGGTGCTTATTTGCCCTTTTAGAAATAGGAGAAAGAAAATCCAGTAAGGATGGCTCATTGGGGATAACGTTGGGATCACTCGTTGTTGGACTTTCATGTTTTCGCGAGGCTGTCCCGAATCCAGCAATTCATGATCCCACCTTTATCCCCAATGGGCTACCCATACTGGAGTCTCTGTATCCGCAACAAGTGATGACAACGTCCAGCCGCTTTGTCCATTCAAGAAGCGTTTTCCAAAAGAAATCGAAATTACACTTTGAAACAGAAAATGTACCACAGAACTGTTTTCCTGCAGAGCTGAACTGTAACTTCAGTTTGGGCTTATGTGTTAAATTACTATTATTTCAAAGATTAGTTGTAGAAATGTTTAAACCATGACCAGTATATCGTAAAATGAAGGTCTTGTTGTTTAATGTTCACTTGGTACACAGATTTTATACCAGTATAAAGGTTTGAATGTTATCGTACACAAAGTTACTTCACCAAACACAATAGGAGTTGTTGATATAACAAAATAAAGTGCTCACCTAAGTTTCTTTGGCTTGATAAGTGGGAGATTTCTCAAACATTAAAGCTCAGTTTTATTACGACCCCCAGATTTCGGCATTGTGTCAATTGGACTTAACGTCACATCGAATTTTGACCTCATATAAGTATTAGTCATCCGGTTATGAAATACAATGTTCAAAAGCTAAAATATCCATTGAAAACCATACTTTAAACGAAACTGCTTCAGCTGAAACAGCTATTAATAGAGTTTTGTATGCCGATATTGGGAGACCTCTTTGAACTATAATTTGAAATATGTATGGATTTTTCGTAATTTTCTTATGGTAAGCGTGCTCTGTGTAGATTAATGAATGCCACAGCCATATTTAATCTAAATGTAATAAAGATAATGAAGATCCACAATGTTAATGATTAAGTTATGAATTCTCTTTTTTTTTTTTTTTTTTGCATGCTGGATTGTATTTGAACTAAGGGATTTTACAGCCCAAAAATGAAAAGTCAACGCAAAATGTAAGGTCTCCAAATTTAGCTTTTTCCTTGTTTTGGAGCGCAAATTGTGAAAAGTTGTTTTTTCTTTTACTGGAAACTCACAGAATTCATTTGCCTGTGTAATATATTCATATGCATATTCTTTCTTCCAAGGAATAATGCCAGTGTTCAAATTATATTGTAAGTCGAAATAATAAGTATGAAAGGCTTTATGAAAGGCCTTTACCCCCAGGGTACCGTGGGCAAGGTACTGTCAAGTTAAAAATACATGTGTATGTCTGCATGTGTGTACGCACGTATATACGTATATATGTACTTCACATCCATAAAACGTGAAAAAATGTAAATGGCATCTAATAAGTCAGTATAAAAGCAACATGTGCAACTATTATACTCATTTCCTGTAGTTGTTTATCATCATTTGCCATCAGAACAATGTCATCTGCATAAAGTAAGGCGGGAATAAGTTCCTCATGATAGGTTATTCCTATCCTCTGCTCATTAAGCATAAAGAGCAGATCATTCATGACAATAGAAAATAGCGTGGGTGATAGAATGCATCCTTGTTTCACACCATTAACACTTTCGTACCAATTACTTTCAAAAGGACCAAATATAACTTTGTTTTCCACCTTCTCGTACAATCTATGTACTAGTCGCCATGTTTTACCTTGAATTCCACTATTCCACAGTTCGCACATCATCCGATTTCTGTTTACCGTATCAAAAGCTTTGCTGATATCAAGAAATGCTAACCATGTTTTCTCTTTTCTGTCCTTTCTTAAACTACATAGACCTTTGAGACTAAAGTAGTGATCTTCTAACCTACGACCTTGTCTATATGCACCTTGCAGTTCACCAAAGGTTTCCTGTTCCTCATAGAAAGACATCATTTGTGTTTCAAGCATGGATGCAAACACTTTATATACATTAGAAGTAATAGTAATTCCTCTGTAATTGCTGAGTAGCTCTGGCTTACCGTCTTTATATATTGGTTTAATATAACCTTTTGACCAATCGTCTGGGAAGCTTTCTAGTATTTTACATAGCTTAAATATTTTCGTAAGTGAGTTAACAATTGCCTCACCGCCATGCTTTAAAAATTCGTTTGGTATATTATCGATACCACAGGCTTTACCGTTCTTTAGTTTGCTAATGGCATTCCAGGTAGCATTTTCATCTATTACTATATCTGTGAGGCCAGACATGTCTACTTTATCTCCGTCACAAGAAAGATGTTCCATCAAAGTATTGTTTAGGTCCTTATCACCTGTCGGTGACCCAGAATTTCCCAAATTTTTCCAATATGTACCTAATATTTCACTGATTCTCTTCGGATCGTTAATAATTTTGCTTTTGTCATAAGGGTCGCAGATTTTTAGGGGATGTCCATTATTTCCATTCAAACGTTTCAGCATTCGCCAATATGAACGTCTGTTTTTCGTTCCTTTTCTAGAATTTAAAGAGATAACTTTTATTTTATTTTGGACTTTAATGGTTTTGATTTTTTCGTGAACATCTCGCTTTCTGCGCAAATATTCTTGCCAAAGTTCTTGTAAAATTTCTGGGTCACAAGTTTCTTTGCCTGCCCAATACCTGTAGAACCTATTTGCCGTTCTACGATTTTGAATGAGTTTCTTAGTTTTTTTGTCACACACATGCTTTTTATCGTCTTTTATTTCTTTTTTACCGACATATTGTTCACCAACTTCTGTAACAATCTGCTTCCATCCTAGCCATGTTTGGTTAATAGGTTGGGAAAGGTCACACTCGAAGTTTGCAAATTTAGCAGATAAAGCTAGTCTGAAAGCACTCCAGTCTTTTACTTCATTGATTTTCCACTTCATGATATTTTTTACCAGGGGGGCATTGTTTTTACACTCGGAAGAGTTAAACGAAACACACATTGTATTGTGATCACTGCCTAAGTCATAATCACCAACTTCATCAATGATGACACTGTCTATGTTATTTTCCAGAGAGGAGCTTATAAGTGCATAGTCAATAGTGGTCTTGGTGCTACCTCTGTGCCACGTATATTTTCCAGTGCATAGGGGAGATTGGTTTAAAACTTTCATATCAGCTGTCTCTATCAGTTTTTCTAGCAGGTCGCCATTAAAACTTGCTTTACCTTCAACACGATACTCTCCTATTTTACCGTTTAAATCTCCCAACAAAATACAATGGTGACCCTTAGATTGCAATTGGCTGATATTTTCGATCAGTTCAGTCATAAGAAAGGAACTATTATCTTTATCTATTCCATCGTTAGGAAAGTAAGTTACGCCGACCATAAAAATATTCTGTCCAGCTTTGACCTTTATCCATAAACGCTCAAATTCATCATTTTTCGAGTCGAAAACATTGTTATCTAGAACCTCAATACTTTTGCTAATTAGGAGACCTAAACCACCTCCTGTCTTTTTCACAGTGCTCTTCCTTGCTTTGCCTAACCACTTATATTGAGGATGTATATTCTCAAATATTATGTCATGATCAGATTGGTGGAACGTTTCAACCATTGCATACATAGAAAAGTGTTCTTTTTCTAGTAAATGAGACAATTCACATCGTTTGGCTAAACCTAAATTTTGCACATTACAGTATGCTAGTCTAATTTTCTTATACACTTTCCTTAACTTACGCTGCTTACCTCGGCGATGGCGTTTTGTCTTATTTTTGGTAGGCTCCCTGGTGCTGGTCTTGGAGGCCCTACCTTCTTTGCCACACCTCTAATATGTACTATTATACCAACATATCTTCTTTTTATGTCCGAGTTTCCAGCACGTGTCGCACCGTATCTTCTGACCGTGCTTGCACGTGGTGGAGTTATGGTTTCTTTCACCACAGAGTGTACACTTCGCTGTATCGTTTTGGGACCTTACATCTGTATGGTTTCGTCCTCCTTCATAGCTACCGGTGGTATTGTTCCGTCTGCTGTTCGTCTCCTTTTGTGCATGCTTGCGATTGTGCTTGCCAACATGCTGCCACGCGCCACTTTCAGTAGTCCTACCATTGTCTGTCCCGTTTCGTGACCACGGACCGTTACTTGACCTTTTCCCCGGTAGTGTGCTTTTGTTTTGGCTGGATTGGCGTGTTGAGGTTCTTACTCCAAGGCACTGGATACCAAAACTTTCGATCAGCTTTTTCGTGCCAAACTGGGAAAGGTGTAAGCCATCTTTTTATAAAGCACCTTCATTTATTGTGCCGTCAGCGAGACGAAATTTTGGGTCATTATTGATAAATGTATAGCCATTTTCAATGCACATGGCTGCTAGTCCCGCATTTACTATTTCTGCCGTTTCTTGGGCATCACATTTGTCAACTCGTGGGCACAAGCTTGATACTTTGACATGCTTTGCAACTTGTTTAGCGCCAATTGCCATCAACTCAGTTGATATGAACTTCGGGATGCGTGATTTCTCCAAATGGAACATAAACGATGCTGACTTCAGAGTCCTTTGATCTTGGTTTACGATCGTATACCGATACGCAACACCCGGAAACCATTACCGTATTCAGCGAAATTTAACAATTGTACTGGTGTCCTTCATTATGTTGAATTTCATCATGGGTTTCCTATTTATTGTCGCATTTCATTTGAACATGAAACATTGTGAGTTCCGTGGTTCTCTGGTTCAACTTTGGTGGTGCCAATGTGGCATTCATATATGATCTAGCTGACTAACTTACAATCAGCCTCCGTTCATGTTCACAGAGTGACAGTACAGTCAAGAGCACAGAAGGTGTAAAATCCAAAAATCAAATTCAGAAAAATGCCTAAAATGAAAAAAGAAACTAAAGCCCAGCAACGTAAACGTCAAGCGGCCGAGTTAGTTGCTGTGGGAGAGACGGCACTTACAGACGAGATTACGCAACTGGTGTAAATATATGTGTGTTTGTTATTTATTTGTTTGTTCTTTGCGCAGCATTGATATGACCATGGATCGTCGATATTATGACAGAGAATGAAAAGTAATATTTCTGTAGGCCTTGTTCTATCATATTACCGTAAATGTTTCCGTTCTGGTAATTGCCCATTGAAACTAATGCATCAACCATGTCAACGTACGTATGTAAGTTCATACGCAGAAGATTTTTATTTCATCACGGTCTACTTTCAGTTGACAGCTATTGTTTGGCTCTCGCAAATAATGAATATGGACATTTTCAAAAGGTTGTGGATCATGCCGACTTTCTCTCCTAGTTTTTCCATGGATGCACATGGGAGCAACTATACAACATTTCAATATTCAACAAGTAGCCGGAGCCAGACAATGCTGTGGACCTATTTCTGATTTTCAGTATTTGCATGTATCAGCACAAATAGGAGTAAATCTTGGACTTTGAGTAGTAACTTTTCCAATGTTCCCTTCCAAATAAATACAAGGAGTTCCCTTCCAACTAAATACAAGGAAAATGATATTCCGAAAATTGCATAAAACCCCATCACATTCGGGTAAAATATGTCCAGCAGTTTACTTATCATTTTGAACACGTACACCCCCCCCCCCCCCTTCGTATCGGGAGAGTACCATAAGTCCCATGACGAAGGGAATTTTTTTTTTTTTTTTTTTTTACAACACATGTGTGACTAAGTGTTATACAGTCAGTTTGGCCCGTATTGTTACTTGGACTGATACTTTTATTAATTTTCTTTTGTAGATATGACGGCCATGGATTTGTGAGTCGGCGTACAGGGTGAGATGGCAGAGCTCTGCAGGGCTGTTTGTACCAAGTTGGATTAGAATACAGTGAACTTTTCTCATGACAAAGCGATAAGAACATGGACAAAAAAAGTTTTCATGTCAAGTTGGATTAGAATACAATTGACTTTTCTTACGACAAAGTGATAAGAACATCTACATAAAGTTTTCATGTAAATAAAATTTGTAAATATAAATATGGATGTAGTTTATGTTGAATTTTTTCAAATTGTGCAGCAAGGTCCTTATTTTCCCAGGCTATATTATTTCAACTGTAGCATTACAAGACCAACTGAAGCTTTTGAAAAAATAGATTTGACTGGACTACGGCTGATGCATTGCCTGACACTGACGAAGCTCTGTGTATGCCACATACGGTAATTATGTGTAGTAGATAAAAACCAGAGCTTGGTCTGCCATATGGAAATCTATATACCCCTCCCCTTACTTTATTTGCATGAAATAACTTCTCTGGATTAATATTGATTGTTCATTACAGGTCTGTCACATATCTAGAAATGAATCTTGCCAGTCATTTATAATTCACAATCTAGTGCTACTGTTTCTGAAAATATAGTCGTTACATATATATATATATATATATATATATATATATATATATATATATATATATATATATATATATATATATATATGTAATGCATCCTAGTTGGAAAATGATTTATTGGCTAAAGAATCAAGAAAACAATCAATGAGACAAACAACAAGAAAATATTTTATTCAACATAAGCTGGCGGTGGTGTACATCCTCGGGTGGCAAAGGGTCACACAACACAGCCTCCTCCGTGCATTGATCCACGTCCCAGGGCTGGACCGCATCGCTCAAAAGTTTTCTACCTGTTGCACAATTTGCCTGTAAACTGACTGCGTCTGTGTCTGTAGTCTGTTTGTCTCTTCTCTTTGCCAGTAGTTGCTTTACATTCCCTTTCATCCGCTTCTTCGTCCGTTGATACTTCAATCGTAAAACTTCTCCAAGTTAACTGTTACTCGCTCAAAGCTTTCCAAAACACTGCAGGCCGAAATACCAAACCATCGCCGTAATAAAGGCATTTTTGTCTTTGATCGGAGGTGATGAGAAGTGTGTGAGCTAATCCTGCCAGATGAGTACACTTTACCGAACAAACTGTCAGACCGCTCCCCGCTCCACTAGGCAGTCGCCATTTTTAAACAACCTGTTGCTTGGGTCAAGGTCAGGTGACTCCGCTAATCCGCTCACTGTACCCTTTCGTGTCGGGCAGCGCGTGTGAAACCAGCCACACAAAGCTGACTGCATGGTGGCTTTTGAAGGATTTGACTACAAAAAGTCCTTTTTTAAGCCACTAAAAGGCCGATTTTTTAAAATTTCAAAGCCAGATATGAGAGCTCTACATGTTTGTAGTTTGTGCTAGAAACTTTGGGCCGCGGGAGTGAGTATTCTTCATGCAAGAGCCTATCAATGCTTCAAGATTGACAATCATGCCTTTCATCGCCATTTTCTCAAAAGCAAGCTTTTCATAAATCGATCAATTTTTCTGCAGCCGTGTCTTGAAAACGGATCAAGATATCTTCACAAAATAAACGGCTCTGACAAGATACGGATCTGCTCTAGGAAACGTATTTTTTTATACCTTTCCAACCCTTCCTTCCGTGGCTTTTGTGGCCCCCAAAATGAAGAAACTGTACAGTCTTACGGACCAAACTTAAAAATTGCATATTTTTTTTCCTATCATATTTTTTGTCAAAAGCAAGATACGGTTCCTGCGTATTGGTCTATAGTTTAATTTTCGATAGTTGTCACTCAGAATAAAATAATATTTTATCAGAAATCCTTGCAAAATGTGTGATTTCATACCCATTCACAAAACGGCTCCAAATAGCATCAAAATTAATTTCATGACATTCAAATATGATTCCTGATAATGCTAACATCTGTGAGATATCGAAAATATATAGTTTTGCTGGTAACATAAGAAAAATAGGCAAGTTGCATCAGGTCAAAGTCGCGAGTCTGTGTTACGCGCTCGTAACGGTGCCGCCACCTTAAAACCAGCAAATAAAAATGTGGTCAGGTCGACAATTTAGTTAAACTTTGTTTCCATGTCTGGTCGAATACTTTTCACCCCCTACAAAAATCATCTTATAGTCAGGGTAGTATTTTCGTGTTGCAAAAAAAAAAAAACAAAACAAAACAAATCAAAACAAAAAAAAAAAAAAACCCAAAGAGTTTCCTAAAACTCGATGCACTACCCAAAAGTCAACCAAGAATCAGTGCGTTTAAAAAGTAAGTGGCCCATCTTATGATAACATAAACTCTGGTGTGCTGTGTTAATAATATAATGATTCTCCTGCATGTAACCAGTATAAAGAACAACAAATAATCTTATCATTTCCATATGATATATTTGATCGGAGAAGAAGATGATGACGTGTTGATTCGTGACATACAAAACTGACCGGTAGATGCGTATGGAGTATCCTTTTTCTGTCTGCATATATATACATACATACATACATACATACATACATACATACATACATACATACATACATACATACATACATACATGCATGCATACATACATATAAATTCAATTAGGAAAGTATTGGATACCAAAGGTAAAAAGGCAATGAGTAGACAAAAAATCCAGTATAAATAGGCAAACCAGCAAGACCAGTGTTTACTGTCAGAAAATGAAATGCTTCTTGGTCGCAGAAGGCACTGGTTACTTGTGGCGAGTGACTGCTGAAATAGTGTGTTTCTGCTGTTTTCAACCTGATCTCCAAAACCGGCACTCATATTGTTCTGAAACTCTTTGGAAATGTACTTTCGGTGGCGATACTCTGCATCTCTGAGTTTAAAGGTATTTTTTAATTTGGGTACCTTTAGGCTAATGCATGCATTCCAGTTGAACACTCTGTAAGTTAATCGGGATTCCAATGGAAATTCACATTTTAGACTACTCCCATGTCAACCAGATTCACTTCAAAACTGGAGAGGTTGTATTTTACGTGCATCTCTATCAACTTTGTTCACATGTTCACGCTTCAGTGATTTTATGAGTCTGTACAAATTTTCTTGTTCATTTGTCAGTATTTTTTTAAATTGTCTTTGAAACCGCTCAGCCAATTGCTTCGCAATTACATGGAGACACTTATCGGGACCTCACGACTTTAATTTGCTTAACAGGCGGCTATGCAATTTGTTCACATTTTAAAGAATTTGGGGGTATTTTCACTTTTTCTCCCAGAGTGTGAGTTGAATGCTCTTCAAACTTATTGGTGATGTACATGGACTTGATCTCCACCAAACCTGCCACTCTATGGTGATGCTGTTATTTTCTGATTCTTAACAAATCATCAAAATAGGAAAAAGTCAAGAGATACATATTATCAACAGTGGTGATGGATGATACCATTCTGAAGTTCACAGGACCACTTCAGTCTTTGCATATAAGGGCAGCTGAACACGGGACTGTCAGTGTCCTCTTGTCTTAGTTACAGGAGGCACTGTGGCCGTTTACCAGCCAGCCATGCAAGAATCGGGACCTGTGTGTGGCTACCCTAAATTTTGGGGTGTCAAGTGTATCATCAAGTTTGTGGTCTTAGATCATTTCATCGACGAAATTGTTAGCCCGTACCAAATCTGTGCACGAAATTGATACGCTTATCACTTTTGTTCACCAAATTGTAAAATTTATCAATTTTGCCGACGGATTTGTTAAATTTCTCAATTTTGTATACAAAGTTACAAAAGCTGATCTATTTTCCACGCGCTTGTAAGAAACCTTCAATTTTGTCGACGAATTCCTATCACCTGTGCAAATCAGCTCCACAGAAATGTAAATGACTTTAATTTCATCCCTAAAAATTGTTAAATGATTTGTCAATTTCTTCCACAGAATCGTAAAAATATATGACATGGTAAACACTAGATTGTGGACGGCATTGAAAAAAATCTTTATAAAGGTTTTACCACGGAATTAAAACTCTTACAAGTTTGTGGACCAAATCACAAAATTGTAAGCGTTACAAGACCCACTTAGCTTACTGTCTTTTGTACACAAAATTGAACCTAATATCACAGAATTGGATAAGTTATAATTTTGTGCACAACATTGTTAATATTAACAAAAACATTTTCACGGTATTGCAACTGTCATGACATTGATCCTATTTTTAATTTCGTCAGTTACACTCTGCACCAAGAGTGTTCCAACTCTTAACTTCATTTATGTGATATTTTCTTACAATTTTGTCATCAATTTACTAATTTGTCCACGAAATTGATAGACTTAACAATTTCACCCACGAAGGCAAGGGCGTGACACCTGGCAGCCACACTCAATAACACCACTCGTACCTATGCGCGTCTGCACAAAGGTGATGGTGCGTGACATGTAAAAAAAACATGGTTAAGAGTGAGCTGCGTCTCTTGCAACATATTTTAAAGCTCCCCTGTAAATTCTACACTAGACTTGGATGGAACATCTGGATTTTTGTTGAATAAAATTGTTGCCTTGGAGGTACAGGAACAAAAACAAAACAAAACAAAACAAAACAAAACATTAAATGTGCATCCCCCTATGTTTCATTCGGCGTAAAATCTCATGGGCGTGATCACTGATGAATAGTTCCACGCAATGCATTAGGCGGGCTTCCAAACTGATTTGGTTTATTGTTGTCTCCAATATAAAATTCAGCTTTTAATCTTTAACATCTTTTCATTTGGAGGGAAAAACCAAATTAAGGCAGAAGCGATACTGTCTGCATTAAAGTAGTCTTATCTCTATGACGACTATTTATATAAAGTCTCCATCAGCAATATAAAGCAAAATACCTATGCCGTTTCTATTGTTGACCATGCAAACTGCACTGTTCATTTCTTATGGCCATGGTGTCATCGAGTACATTATGGCGATTGCCTGAAGTTACCCATTGAATTGTATTTGTGTGTTTTTGTCCAAAACCACTTCCTATATATAATATATACAGAGTCCCTGGTATACTTGGAATCTGAAATGAGTTTGTTTTTCTTGGCGCCGCGTCGATAAAAAGCCACAGAAGTCTTGCCCTAGCAACGTAGCTGGTTATGTTTTATATGCCAATACAATATGTTGATTCTAAACTGCTTATGAATCACTTTCTCAACATTTGCATACCTTTTCGCTCCAACCCAATATATTAAGTCTTTTCCATCTAATATGATAAAATTTCGTGGAGTAGCAAATAAAAAACTTTCCAACGTCCTAACAATACAAACAAGCCAAACGTAAAATTTTCTCAGTTATGATATTTATTTTATAATGTGCTGTTGGTCCACGTGAGGTCCATCATCTAGAATAAGGTAGGCCTACTCCCATTGGTCTCACACAATATGATTATGGAGACGGTTAAAAAATGTGTGAGGACGCAATAACAAAGCTTTTTTTTTCTTGTTTCGGAGCCTTTTACCCGTACATGTCTCTCTGAGTACCGGCTCCGTGTAATTTCATCTGGGGTGTGAGGTTATGACCCAGCATCGACGAGAAAAATAGCAACTCGGTCAGTCAGCGAAGTGGCAATTATATCCATGTCATGTGGCATGGTGCAAACGTGGACGGTCAGTTACAAAGAGGCTGATACCTTAGTCCTTGTAAAAAAGGAATAATACCCTGGATATTGTTATAAAAAACAATCAGCGACAGACCTAAACAAATCAGCACACATCTGAGTTCTAATTCGAGTTTTAAGAATATCATCATCACATCTAAAATAATAATTGTCCACTAAGTGACCTCGTTATACTTTGACCTCGCCAATATATATATAGCCACCAATTTAAGAGTAGATCTGGTGTGCGTTTTTCGGAGAAAGTTAGATGAACATGGGCTTAAGTGTACAATGGTATTCCAATATTAACCATGGTTACTCTTACCATCCGTTACACACTTTAAAAATCCATACTAGCATATATATATATATATATATATATATATATATATATATATATATATATATATATATATATATATATATATATATATATATATATATATATATTCTTTAAACGTCGTTTGGAATGGCACCATTAATCGTATAATTTTCAGTTAACAGACTAAATATATTTTTCAAATGTATAATAAACCTGGGAGTTATATCATTTATAGATTTCTCATATATACCAACACATATCCCAAAATCCACCCAATCATATCGAGTGTGCTAGCTGATTTGGTGACAAAAGCCGTGGACTCGAAGAGGCGATCGGAACGTTGGTGTCTGGTGGATCGCTGTCCATTCGCGATATCGTTGATCAAGTCATAGGTCGACAAACGCACGTTAAGGATGTAAGTGCATACTCTTCTCGCCACGTATCTCGGTATACGTCATGAACTTTTCAATGTGTGTTTCTCCAGTCACCGCTTCTTTATAAGAGAACTGTTTCTATGTGACTAACGCATCTATGGGCAAATCAGTTATAAGAAGCTGGCACACGGCGGACCAGTTATGGTTATTTAAGTGTATTTCTGCCAAACATATAATTGCCATGAATTTGCATGCGCAATCTGCCAATAAAGGCGTAAATGACCTTTTAGCAAATACACAAAGACAATACTTTAAAACAAAATTTAGAGAACCCATGGGTCAGACAACAACGACCAATAACGACGAAACGATTGACTTTTTGAGCATGTACGTATTTGCTGTGTGGGACCCATAATAACTCTGAAGGACGTTGTATCTTGGGAGTAAATTCTCTTTCCACTAAACCAGTTATTATATCCTTTAACATGGAAAAAATCATTCTCGGTTTGCCGGTACGTGATCTATGTCACTTGGATCTTTGTTTGTGTATGTTTCATCAATGGACGGTCAGAATATAGTGCAACGATCTTTATGCGTGACATGTCCCATTAATCAACCATCTCACGCTGGGTGCTTGTTTTCAGACACTTCAAATGTGAACTTTGGAGACAAATAAAGTTGATAGAAGAACTATTGATACTATATAATACCCAGGCTTTCTCGTGAAATAATAAACCTCTTTCTTGAAGAAATACACATGGATCTACTATGAATACTAAAAAAAAGTTATACGACAATTATAGCATGCAAAAGTTATCCTCACAATTGATTCTGAAGGCAAGGCAACATCAACATTTTAAAACCCTCAGTGTAAATTGAAGCTCATCTTTAGTAAACTGTGCCGCAGTTGGGGTAACGTGCATATGCAGAGAAGTCTATTCTATTGACATCGTTTTCTGTTTGAATACAAACCATATTGCAGAAGCGTGCGGAACCCTGGATAGATATTGGTCGATTGTATCTTTGTGAAACGTTATTGCATCAGTCAACCATCAGCCATATTCTTCCTCACATACGAGACATTTTTTGACAAATTTCTTGCCACTAATTTTTTAAAACTTAGTGTTTTTACCAATGACAGAAATGCTTGCAACCAAAGTTTCAATTTTTCATTGAACATAGACTGTGCTACGTTTGATAAAATTGAATCATATAAGTAAAAGTTCCGTTGAAAAGAATTTCATAGAAATGTTTGTTTTTATAAATTGGATTCAGAATTTCTTCGCGGCAGTAACAACTTCGTAATTGTTATTTTTCAACAGTTCGCTTTTGCAGCATTCCAGATTTGGTGCATGTATTACAACTTTCACATGCGTGTAGCTCCTGACTTCTTACCTATATTGCAAATTGTTTGTAAACTGACCAATCTATCTTGTTCGTGTTACAGTGTATATTGTGTGCGTAAATAATCTTCCTTCAGCACAAGTCAAAGACTGAGTTCTTATTAGGTTAACGGCACATATGAGTATCAAGAATGTCCGAGACAGTGGTGAAGGCAACTGGGGTCATCAGCACGCTATATGTATCATTCAATAGGCAACCAATATTGCATACACGCTTCTCAGAGGCCTCATGAGGATTTTCACTTAATTAAAATCCAATTCTGTATCTTTGTATATTATTATTTTTCGGGTCCCAATACTTTGCGATGCCACTTTGTAATCACCTTTAACGATTGCTCACGTAAGAATGCACCTCTGCTATAAATATATATAAAATTACCTATATATAATAGTGGATTATTTTTGTCCATTTCCTGAGCAGTGCCTCGCTTGGTTTCAACGGATTTTTCGGTGGTTTGGTGTAAAGACATAACGAAGAGGAAGCCAGCGAAATTAGGAAAAGTTTCATCGCCTGTTATTTGATTGCTATTTTTTACAAAAATGTGGTTCACAAACAATGTCATACAACACAAAGAAACGATACTTTTATAGTGCTGATTAAAGTAGGAGTCATGGCTGAGTAGCTTACATGTATTGTCAACTTTTCCCATCTCATGGTTAATGCTACTTTGAGTATGGCATGGCAACATATTTTACAGTTTGTGAATGTTAACTTATTTCTCTCCTTTGACAGATATCTTGGTCATCACGTCGTGCACTGTGGTGAAAACTAAATGATTTTACCATCCTATCACAGGACGGACTGCAACATTACTTCTTATCGTTTGTCGCGGCCATCGGAAATCTCGTCTTCGTGCTGAGCGTTAGGGTTGGCCGTTTGACGAACCAGTTCCCTTGCACATATTAGTATTTATGTATCCCCGCGCGATCTTCAGCATATAGAAGGAAATTGACGTTCTCTCTTTTTGCGCTTCATCTCTGTCCAACACTTGCGTGTGAACAGTCATAGACGAATGCTTGATTGTGGACAGTATGATTATATGATACTTGTATCACACAACGTTTACTTGTTTGTTTGGACTTGTTAATTTTTGCTTTTCAGCAGTAAGACAGGTGTTGCATTAATTAAATTAAGTCATATGTTGTTTTATTTTGATGCACTAAAATATTTTTGTTTTCAGTAAAGAAACAGAGATGTTGTGTTGTAGAAATTGCTTGTCTACTGTGTGTACTACACAAAATGTTTTCTCACTTCAGTTGATGGACAATTTGGGTCCTGGTCTTATTGGATCACATGTAATGCAACTTGTGGTGGAGGGACACAATTTCGCTCAAGGCAGTGCTATGGCAGAGCATTTGGGGGGAAAGATTGCATTGGAAACTATAATGAAACACAGGCGTGCAACACACACCACTGTCCAGGTAAAATCTGGTTGATAATATTTACGATATGAAAATTGCTTATTGTATTCCTTAATGTAAAGGGATAGAGAAACAAAACCCAATAAATTTCAAGGAGTCGGATCAAATGACATGAGTCTGCTCGTGCGTAGTTCAAGTAAGATTGTTTGCTTGTGTCGTTAGGACTTAGGTGGAAAGTATACTTGAAAAGTAACGTAAAAGCATTACTTGAAGCAAGCAGGGTGAGTTACATGATGTTACTTGATTGCCCAGGTCGACCTTCTTGCAAAACGACGACCCGGGAATTCACAGGCATTCATGACGTTATCAATGACCAAAAGACTCCCCTAGACAGTTCATAGTACCAGTCGTATTATCAAACTGAAATGATAATCACTGTCGGCTTTTGCTTTAAAGTCATTTTTTTTCTTTGCAGAGAGTGATGTTTTTTCTGTAAGGGACACAGTATTTACCACTTATATAAAAATCAGCCGGTACTTTCGGACCTGTATCCACTATCGGGGCAACCTTCTCCACTAAGCTTTATCTTTGACTCAGTGGGGGGTCTTGTTTCGTGTGCCCTGTGCTGGTACTTAATTCATACAACTGGGCAATTTCAGTGTCTTCATACAAAATCCCTATCCAGGGGCCCATCGCTCCCTGCATCTGCTAACTGTACGGCATTAAGTTTATATTTTCAGGTAATGTTCACTCTGGAAAAATCCCATTATGTATTGTACATAACATTCATTCGACAAATTAACCTTCCCTTAACACTTATCACATATGTTTTGAATACTACCCCTTTCTTCAAAATATCCAATCGGGACTAACCCACAGACTTAACTGCCATTTTGAAATTTCTGGATTCCGCACCTAATGGTTTGTAAACGAGGATACTATTGGGACGATCTTGGGGTGGCGTGGGGGGTTAGTATATAAAACGAAAAGTATATGTATTTTCCAAATGTTTCAGAGCATCAATAATGATATGATATATGCTGTGACAGCAATTCACGTTCATATGTAAATCAAATGTATCTTTGTGTGACTATACGGCAATCAATGCACTGCACAATGTTCAAAATGGCACTCACCACGTGCCGGTTCAAGGTATCCTGTCACATTTGGATTTGTAACTAACGATGATAACTGCTCCAGTCACAACCGAGCGGGCAGATTAAAGTATCATAGCAAGTCATGTTTTAAAAGTACTTTAGCGCCCGTTTGCCATGATAACTCAGAGAACGGACACCTGAAGTCTAGCGTAATATTACGATAACGATCATCGAACAACTGAAGCTGTGAAGCTTCACAAAACAACTGTGGCTATGCAGCTATGCTGTTTTCCCTGCCCAAGTTTACCCTCCAGACAAACTGAAATAAAATGCTGTGTTTGAGTTCATTTTACTTTGTCGAAAATTCTTAAAACCAGGGTTGATCAATTTTTAGTAGGGAAGGGTGGCCTGAAAGTACTTTTTTGTTTTGTTCCATTAATTTTAGGGTTGGGCCTTTCCTGTAGGGTCTGTAAGGTTACCGGAACCACATTGTATTTTGTTAGGCCTTATGTACCTTCGCCATTTGTTGAAACATGTTTAAAAAGGATGTTCATTCGCCTTTTACACATTACCTCCTTTGACGTCAGCTTAATTTGTTACCTGGGCACAGCCAGAGGCACTTGTTACATTATAAAGGATGCTTTAAGATGACAAAATAAGGACGGTTTTCGATTTGAGGCAATACATGATGACAAAGTTTGGTATTACACCTGTTTTCGAAAAGCTATGTTTTCCTTGCTGTGGATGAATTCCTATTATATAATGATATAATTTGCGGTAAATGCTATGGATAGTATCAAACATTTGAGATGAAAGCTTATTGCATTTTGTATTTATTTATATGACTCTTCTAAACTATAAATTAAATTGAAGTGAAACCTGTTTAATTATTGGAAATAACACATTATGTAGCTTGGTTTGTGGAATATTCTTCCTTGGGTCGACAGAAAAACACGCGTAACTGTACTCCTCATAATGTCTGCGTGGTTAAAAATATACAAATTTATTGCTAAGTTTACAATGTTGTTGAAATTCGGTTAGTTGTTGAAGACACGGTACAGTCGACGTATGGTAACAATAATGGCAATTTAGTTTCGGATGCATTATTGAGTGGAGATATTTTGCAAAATTGATGCATAGGAACTTCTCTAAGAATAAAAAGGGCAATTTAATATTAAATATGCATGTCCTTTTAACAGCCCAAATTAATAATTTGCCTTGTGTCTGACATTTGAATGTCAACGACGGCAAATGAGGGTGCCTGTAGTGTTCCCATTACTATGATAAATACACAGAGCTGACATTTGTTCACAAATAGTCAATCATCATAATTATGTAACCTGCATTAGGACTTGTTTGCTACATCACAGTGGAACAGGTCCGATATTTTCAAACTAATGTGAGTGTTCAAATTACAAATAGATGGTTACCTAATTGAGGCATAACACATAAGTTCCTCCTTTGTGGTTCGTTGGTTTCTACGAAATCACACATAGACCACCAAAGCACGTTTGAACAAAGCACCCGTCATTAGAGGATTACAGCGACAGCTGCCCGAGTTGAACCTTTACTGGGTGTAAGGCATCTTTAAAACGGCAAAAGGGAAGTTACGGAAATAAAGATGATGTTCATGAAAATCGGCCACCTCGCCAATGTAGAAGCAGTAAAACAGATCGGTTCCAAATAACTTGACGTCTTCCAAGTTATAATTTAACTACACCCGTGATAACTGCAAGGGGCAGTGTTTGCAAAACAAAGTGAGCAGGCAGCTCAATATATGAACTGAAAGCTAATCACCATTCCTTCATGAAAGAAAAAAACACATTCAGATATGTACAGATAAATATTGATTAATCTTCTACTTCTTTGCATGCATGACTAACATTTGGAGAATTTGACACTGCATGATAATGTTTTGGAAAATATGGATACAATAGCGTTAATACATCGTAAGGTATTTTTCGTGGTAGTCGATGGTATTTTCACACAATGATCAAAGTGGAAGTCATGCAATGTAACACGCGGAGGAGGAATACAGTGTCAAGAAAGGGAGCAGATTGTCCATACTACGATGGAACGGTTTTGTCATGGCGCATGGAATGAATTTAGATCATGTTCAAACTCGCCGTGCCCTGGGTTTTAATGGCTTGCTTAAGTTTCTTTTGGTTTTTCTTGTACCTTCATTTCTTCTATCACCTTTCATCTCGATGAATTTCTGGGTGATTGGATTGTCATTATCTTAAAACTGTTTGCGAAGGTAGTAAATATGATACTCTACTAACATCCTTTTGGTTGTCATTTGAAGTTACACAAGTTATTATAGAAATACTTGTCATTGCTTACTTTGCTATCTCACTCGACTACTATTTTCACTAGCCGATGAAAGACCATATCCCCATTGCTCCCACTCCGACCTCAACAAAACCACACACATTTGAAGAGCCATCTTAGCATTAATCACTTAGGAAAGGTTGACAGTAAAAGCCCCTCATACGTATTTTTTCTTGTAGTAAGACCTGTCAAGAAAGTTGAACGTAAACGTTTGATTTCTTCATTGTGCTATTTACATTGCTTTTGCGCCCATGTGTATCGGTACGGCCGATCACTGCTGCTTCTTATATTTATACTGGATGGCTATTTTGCACCTAGGTCTACTTGGGAGTCTTGCGTGGGGTCTAGCAACATCATTTTTGTGTCTTCCACATTCTGACTTACTGCGACTTTCATGGCTCATCGATTGATGAGAAAATTTTGACATGGTGGTCAGCTACAACAGCGTTTTTTTTGAAGCTGGCTGTTTCTTTCGTGATAAATGATTTATGATAATAAACTTGTCAAAAGCACAAAATGTCACATTCTTTTGGGATCCGTTCAGGGATTACTTGCAGGAAAACACTTATAATTTGTATTAAACATGCTGTAAACATCAAACATTTGAGAAAAGAGGAAAATTCCTAACAAATGCAGATGGAGACCAAAATAAACACACAAACTTTCTTGCTTTCTGACGTGACATGTAGTGTTGAGTAACAACAGTTAAATATTTCTAGGCAAATAACCCACATGAACAGCTAGAGACTAAAGAAAATGCACAAAATTTATTGTATCCTAAAGTGCCATGTGATGATTCTGTTTTTACTTTTTTTTTACTTGTTTTATTCATAATGGTGTCGAATTATGTCGTTCTTCTTGAAATCAAAGACTGTGTCTTGTGAAGTTTAAGTCATAACATTGTTTGCATGAGTTTTTTAGCCTGAGATCAGATGTGGTTTTGGCAGTTGATGGCATATTCACAAGATAGGTCATCCTGCAGGTTATGTAATGATATTCTGGTAGTGGAGGAATACAGTGGAGGGAAAGAGGGTACAATGCTCCACATTATGATGGGTTGGAGTGTTATGGCTTCTGAAATGAAAGTTTATTGTGCTCAACACAGCATTGTCCTGTTATCAAATTCTTATTGTGGTGTCGATTTAATAAGGCATGGAATGCATTCAAACTGGCGAAAATGTAGCCGATGATGCATACTTTAACGTCTCTGTTCAGTCGTTTTACTCTGTCATGTTACAAAATCAATGCAATTTCAAGTTCTTGTACTCTTCTTTATTCAATCTTTATCATTACGTGCACTAATTTTAGCTGATACTTGGCTGGTATGTTTTGTAGTTAATGGTTATTTCACATCTTTGTCGCCTTGGGCAGCTTGTAGTTTATCCTGTAGCAAGGGAACACTGTCAACAAATTGTACCCGTGTGGACCCTTTCCACAGGGGGCAGAACTGTAAAGGTGAACGGAATCAAATGCAACATTACATTACTCAGCAGTGCCCTGGTAGGACTCCACTGCCTTGCCAGCTTAAATCCTAAGTACCATCTATTCATGCTGGACATATACTGTTTTGAGTCACACTATATCATATCATTCTGCCCCAAAGTCAACGGGCTTGAATTTACTACCAAATTTTTGTAAAAGATGTTATGTAGTTCTTTACTGTAACTGAGTTACTTCTGTATGTCGTCGTCTTTCTCAGCTGACTCAAATAAAAGAGGTTGACCTTTACTGACATGATTCTGCCTTGCGCAGCTTGTGATCACCAAGATTCATGAAGCTGAATGATCCACATGGTATGACATATGTTGTGGAACATCTTCCCATCCTTTGTCAGTCTTGTAACTTTTGATCACCAAGATTCCTAAAGCTGAATGTGTCACATGGTAAGACATGTGTCGTGGAACATCTTTCCGTACCTTGTCAGTCTCCTATCTGAGAAGATGTTTCATCCCTTTGCCTTTGATTGCGTTTTTATGGAGTGGATGTTTTGAGCTTTATATTATGTGACATGTGGTGAAGGAATCCAGTGGAGACAAAGAAAGTGCAAAAGCCCTATCATGGTGGACTCTATTGTTCAGGACCATAGAATGAAAGTTGATCTTGTGCAACAAATGATTGCTGGCTACCATTTTCAATATCACTGTCAATTTCGTTGTTTACTGGTTTCATTGGTGGATAGATACATCATTCTTTGGAATAGCTGTCTGATTATACGAGACCATATGCTAACTGTTGCCTCGCTGTAATATAGATCATATTGTTCCTATTCAATTGGCCAGCACACATTATTTCCTGTGCTCGTTTTCCCTTGTATGACTGTGTTCTTGAATGCTTTATAGCGCTAAAATGGCTGTCTTTGTGTATTATGTCTTTCATTTTTCTGTCGGACCATTTCGTTTATTGTATAAGTCTGTTTTAGCAATTGGGATTATTCGGACATGACGGCCAATTGCATTGTTTCATGTGGTGGAGGGACACGGTATCGATACAGGCCGTGCGTTGGTTCTGCTGATGGTGGTGCATACTGTGTAGATTCCACAGTTGATGAACTACATTGCAATATGCGTCCTTGTCTATGTATGCATATAAATCTGCTTGATATATTTAATTCTTTCCCTTTGATTCATTCTCTGTCTCTCTCTCTCTCTCTCTCTCTCTCTCTCTCTCTCTCTCTCTCTCTCTCCTCTTCATTGCGTCTTGGAGAAACATGCAAAGAGGATCTATCATTTGTAAACGATGTCAAAACTCCAAATACTCCATACACCTGCAAAGCTAACAGGATATAGGACACACCGATTAATCCCATCTGAAAATAAAATAATGAACCTACATGCCTACACTTATATGGGCTCTATATTTCTGAGTACCCTCAAACACGTATTTGATGATTGTTATAAGGGAGCATATCATTGAGCGAAATACAACAGAATGGTGCAAATCTCAACCTAAATCATCAACATGAGATTTTTATTTCAGTGGATGGCACATTTACCCCATGGATGTCTTGGGGAGACTGTAGTTCATCCTGCGGTGGAGGAATAGCAACCAGAAACAGATCGTGTGTTGGCAGAGCACATGGCGGATCAGACTGCAAAGGAATTCGCACAGAAGCAGGACCTTGCAACAAACATGAGTGCCCGGGTAAGCTTAGTTGGAGATAACAAAAAATATGACTAGGTTCATTCAAACATCATTATGCAGATGCACAGTTGGCTCACGTTGACATGCTTGCCTTTTCACATCTGTGGTTACGGTTTGGATCTTGCCGGGGGCAGCAAGTGGAAAAACTTCCTTTCAGTTCAGCCGGACTGCACTTTCCTTTGTCCATTTTACTCTGTCATGTTACAAAATCAATGCAATTTCCAATTCTTGTTCTCTTTGTCGTTTACCTTTGTCGTTAAATGCATTGATGTTAGCTGATACTTGGCTGGTATGTTTTGTTGTTGATGGCTATTTCACATCTTGGTCGCCTTGGGCAGCTTGTACTGTATCCTGTAGCGAGGGAACACTGTCAAAAAATCGTACCTGTGTGGACCCTTTCCAAAGAGGGCAGAACTGTAAGGGTGAACGGAATCAAATGCAACATTGCAATACTGAGCAGTGCCCTGGTAGGACTCCACTGCCTTGCCAGCTTAGATCCCAAGTACTAGCTATTCATGATAGACATATCCTGTTTTGAGTCACACTATATCATATCATATCATTCTGCCCCAAAGTCACCTGGCTTTAATTCACTACCAAATTTTTGTAAAAGATGTTATGTAGTTCTTTACTGTAATTGAGTGACTTCTCTATGTCGTCTTCTTTCGCAGCTGACTCAAATAAAAGAGGTTGACCTTTACTGACATCATGTTACCTTGCATAGCTTTTGATCACCAAGATTCCTGAAGCTGAATGATCCACATGGTATGACATATGTTGTGGAACATCTTCCTATCCTTTGTCAGGCTTGTATCTTAGAAGGCATTTCCTTTGGCAGGTGATGGCGCATTTATGGAGTGGATGTCTTGGGCTTCATGTAATGTGACATGTGTTGGACAATTTCAATGGAGACACTGAGAGTGCAAAGGCCCTATCATAATGGACTCTATTGTTCAGGCCCATAGAATGAATGTTGCTCTTGTGCAATAAATGATTGCCATCTACCATTTTCAATATCACTGTCAATTTTGTTATTTGCTGGTTTCATTGGTGGATAGATACATCATTCTTCGGAGTAGCTGTCTGATAATACGAGACCATATGCTAAATGCTGCCTGTCTAAAACATAGATCATATTTTCTGACTCAATTGGCTAGCACACGTTATTTCTTGCACTCGTCTTTTCTTGTATGGCTGTGTTCTTGAACTGTTTATTATGCTAAAATGTCGAACATAGTGCACGTTCTCTTTCATTTTTCTGTTGGATCATTTCAACTGTTGTTCAAGTCTGTTTTAGTGGATGGGATCATTACAGCATGGTCACTGTGGACCAATTGCATTGTTTCATGTGGTTGAGGCACATGATATAGAAACAGGACTTGCATTGGTCCTTCGTATGGTAGTGTAGACTCTGTAGATTCCAGAGTTGATGAACGACATTGCAATATGCATTAAGTTCTTCTTTCCCTTTGACTCACTCTCTCTCTCTCTCTCTCTCTCTCTCTCTCTCTCTCTCTCTCTATCGGTATCTCGGAGAACATGCAAAGAAGGTCTATCATTTCTAAAGGATGTCAAAACTCCACATGCACCATACACCTGCAAAGGTAACAAGGTATATGACATGGATGTCCTGGGGAGACTGTAGTTCATCCTGCGGTGGAGGAACAGCAACCAGAAACAGATCGTGTGTTGGCAGAGCACATGGCGGATCAGACTGCAAAGGAATTCGCACAGAAACAAGACCTTGCAACAAACATAAGTGCCCAGGTATGCTTGTACGCAGATCACGAAAAAAAATTACAAGGACCGTTCAAAAATCATTATGCAAGTGTACATTTGTCTCACCGTAACATGCTTGCCTTTTCACATCTGTGACCCAGGTTTGGATCTTGCCGTGGACATCAATTGGAAAAAGTCCTTATCAGTTCAGTCAGACTGCACTGTCTCTTGTCCATCAATTTCTTTGAACTAACACTTAAGTAGGAAAATACGCCAGTATCTGCCCCATGACGGGTGATTAATATCACCTCGGCCTTCTTCACAATCTATTTAAAGATCATTTAAAACCTACTGAAAACACATTCACGAGTTTGAACACGTTCGAACACATTCGAATTTAAATATTCCATTGGCATAGGTTGTGGTGCCAGGCAGAAAATGGACTGATCTAGTGTTGACGTCATAAGCCTGACCGGCAACAGGGTTTTGTCTTCCTGGGATCAGCGCAGATGACCTGAAACTTCCTGTGTCACTAGTTTGATTTGTGTTCCTGGCTTCGTACATTGGTGTGTTTTGCATGTGCTTCACTGCTTGTATCAAAGGTATGTTTGCCATGTGTTGATGCTTTGTATGCCATGCTTTCCAGGTCATGTATTGCTATGTTTGCTACGTATTGCCAGTGTGTATAACCATGTATACCAACCAACTAGTCTTATGCACCCATGGTCGACCGCACTTCATTTGATACCAATTAAATAGGTCACCATGGAGAATTTTCTTTGAACTTGCCGCCATTCTTGCATACTAAGAGATCAATGTAGATCAGTAAGGATTGTATCTTGGCTGATTCAAGAATTAATTGTTGGTCGGCTTATGAGCAGACTTACAAGTTCAAAATCACATAGTTTAGAAAAACATAACCCATATTCATATATTTCAAATCCAACGATGGCAACAAAGAAATTTTACAGTTACCAAAGCATCAACATTCGTCTTTCCATGCCAATGTGAAAAAACAAATTTCAATCCTGACTTGAGACAGACTCAGTAAGGATCACTTGATCTCAATCGTGATTCTGTTTTGGTCATAAAATGAATCAATGCTAATAGATTCACAATATTGTTCACCTGTTATCTGGATAATATTTTGGAGCCATAAACTCAGAATTTTTTTTATGAATGATTGGACTTTTTGATTAAAGGTTGTGTTCACTTAAGAGTCACTAACGGTGCCCTCAGTGTGAGCCTTTGTTTACAGCTGTATTTTCCCACTTTTTTTTTGCAACTGATTTTTTTGAGCATATTACCTTATTTTTCTGTTTTGTCAATGCAGTTTTGGTCTATTTTGTCATTAGTTTTGTGTGAATATAACAAAGGGAGATTCTGGTTTAAAACAAATTGATTAAATTTTCACATTTGAAATCACAGTTCATGATATTTCAACTTTTGGCTTTTTGAAAAACAGGAATAATTTGTTAAGTTATAGTGAAGCCTTCCTATATTTTGTGAGAAATTAGTGTGCATTTGGGGGGGGGGGGGGTAGGAAGCCAAGAACACTTGTTTCATCCCCATGTTGCAACTTATTCCCTGGCCCACACAATGCACATCTTCACTTTTTTTTGCATACACCATTTTGTTTATTGATGACTGGTTTATGGTATTTCTTTCATCATGAGATATTGCATTTGTGTATATTTCTGTCAGGTACTTGTATTTTAAAATCTGAGTGAATCTATCTGTAGGTACACTATTGAAATTGTGTCTTTTTGTCCGAAACCACTTCCTAGTAGCCATTACCTCACTCCGCAGTCCGAACTCTTTACTCTCCATAAGCTAACCTGTCCCTGTCTAACTTATATACATAGAAGTTCTATTGTCCATCTTGCACATGTTCCTCTGTAAAATTTTGACATAGGCTGTATTAGCCCAAATAAATTAAAGGGTCTTCAGCGGGTAACTACTCAACATGTTTCAGAGCCTTTTACCCGTACATGTCTCTCTGAGTAGCGGCTCCTTGTCTAAGCTAAATATTCAGCAAAGACAACCCACATAATAATGAATAAATATGAACGTGGCAATTGATGAATTAGCTAAATATGTGAAGTTTTGCTTATAAATGCAGAGCTTCATATCAAAGAAGAATACCTGTCAAACAAACCATAATTACCAAATTTTCACAGTACAGGTTCAGATAAGAACACTTTGACTTACCCCTGAACCAATATGTACCCTTTCTAGCTGGACAGCTTCTCCTAGTTAAACCATCCGCCAATGTTTAACTGAAGTGGAAACAAGCGGGGGGCATTTTATTCAGTCCCAGTGATTGTAAAATAAACAGTTGCTGCTAGACCACCTGTACAAACCAAGGGAAATCCTAACAAGGACTGTAACAATGTACGTCCTGCAGCAGAGATGTAAAACAAACTCCATGATGACGCTTACTCCTCAAACAATTAAGCTCTATTTAACTGCCAACCCTGAGTCAATGTGTCAACTTAATGTGTCAGGTTTGTGATACTTGAGAAAATACTGTCAATTTTGAGTAATTTTTCAATACTGAGTAAATGTGCATTTAGGCATATCAGAAAAGAATGGAAGTCATTAGCTTTTATGCCAAAAACATGCTATCAAAACAATTTTTCTTAACAGGATTTTAAGTAGAATTAGGCAAACATGCAACTGTCGTAAGCTGCTTCTTGCTACCTGTAGCCCCTGGGGGTTTACCTAACAGAAAACATGTAAGTGTCAAGACTTGTGAAATTGAGGTGAATTTGTGATACGAGATGCATTGTACCAGTGGAAGGTTTTACCACGAGATACATGGGAAGTCTTTTTTTTCTAAAGGAAAGAGTGTCATTGAACCAGAGGGACATGCTGCATACCCAGAGAGCCCAGCAGATCTTGGCTCTTACTTTAAACATCAAATGGATGCTATGGCTGCTGGAATGGTGCAGCAGTTAGAAGCATCATTTGAAAAAAAGTACCAACTACAACATGGAATATTTCAACAGCAGCAGCATTTGCACCAACATTTTTTCTAGAAGCAGATGAAAAAAGTACAGGAGGTATCTTTGATTGCAAGATTGACGTCTACCTCTGTGTGTTTTCCTAAGACAAGGAGCCAGGGATGGACCCTATCAAGAAGCTGACTCCAAGCAATTTGAAGTTGACAAGGTCTTGATCATCCTCAAGGGTTCCACCACCAGTGACATGCAGTCCTTTCCCTAAGATACCCAACATTAAACCAGTCACTCAGAGGCAAACAGAGCCCAAAGTATCTACCGTGTCACCAGGGATACATGTACTTCCCCACAAGTGACACAAGAACCTTCCCCACCTGGGATTCAGGAACCTTCCCCAGTAACACCAGAACCCACAGGGCTCAGCTTAGCCATGGTACCCCCACCGACACAGATACCTCGTGCAGGGTTAATGTGCCCCCTACCTGGGTATACAGGGCCTCAACCAGGGGACTTGTTTCCATGGCACCAACACCAAGTAATTGTACTTAGCAGGTATCAGGCAGACAGTGTTGCTATAGAATCAGTGATGCCCAACCTATCTTATCAATGCGCCCAGATGTCACTCTTTTACATGACCAATATGACCAGTCTTTTCAAGAGATGGATTCAGAGATGGTATCTCTATTTGTGCCACTGAGTGATCCATTAGCAGCACCAAAGAGTTGCCCAATACCAGCACCATGGATAAAACTCCATTCTTGGTAGGTGCGCAGCAGGCACCTGTGCATTCAGCACAATTAAATATTGTGCAACCAGAGCTTAATAGTGTATTTCCCGCACACCTATACTCGGTGCTTTTTGATGCACAGCTAAACTATAAGCATCACCTTGAATCAAATATTTTAGTCCCCCAGCAGTTGAACACTGCATCTAATGCATAGTTAAACCATGTGCCAGTTGAACACTGTGTCATAGTTCACTGGATACACTGAAACTTTTGGAGAACCTCTTGTTTCCATACAGTGTAGACCTATCAGTCAGCAGCATGTTTTCTTGCCATCATCATGCCAACCCCCAGTTGAAATTATTAATTAAAATCATTCTGCTGTACCACCAGTACAACCAGTGTCTGTACCCCTAATACCTGTGTCAGTGGTACAGCCATTTGTACCACAGTTTCCTGCTGAGCTGCAGCAACAGATATCTTCATATGCTTGCTTTGATGCAGTACAGTCTTCAGCTGTAAGTCAAAGGCATATGCCTTTTCAAGTTGCCATACCATCTGTACCACCTTGCCAAGGTCCTATGGTACATGACGGTGAATGGATACAAGGTTGTGGGTGGAATAATGTATGGCCTCCGGCTGTACACAGGATGCCCAAACGGGAACCTGTGACTGATGACAATGATGATGAAGGACAATAGGATGATCAAGAACAAGATGATATGCACCATTGTGTATGGTCTTGGACTGCATGCAAGTTGCCTTTGCAAGAACCCCCTCCTACACAATTGATGGCATATGATGGTAAGAGTGATTGGTGCCCACACATTATGCAGTTTGAGAACAGAACTTGAAGATATGGCTAGGATAAAGATGAAACATCAGACAACGGACTGACTGATTCCTCCAAGGGGACAGCATTAGACTACTTTGTAAGTTTTAAAGATCCTGAAATCTGTGATGATAACTTTCAGCTCACAGATACAATGAACCATCATTTTAGCCGCAAAGACCAATCTTCAAGCATTCATGCACATCTAGCTTCCTTGAAGCAAAAAGCTGATAAATCACTAGAGGAATTTGTCAAGCATGCCTAGAAATTGGCACATGACAGCTACCCTGAAGCAAAAGATGATGCAATAACCTTTCTGAGAAGTATGACAAGGGAGTAATTTTTGAAGGCTGTCAGAGAGATGCCTGACAAGTTTTGAATAAAGAACTTGAAGAACTCCAAGCTATTCTTCATCAGATGAAATTCCATGAAGAATCATAATATGATGTGCGGGAAGAATTTGGTAAAAGCCATGACATTTGATGATGTTGTCAATGAATATATGGTAACAGCAGCATCAATAGACACTTAGAAGCCTCCATTGGAAGAAGAGATAGCAGCCATGATGAAAATTTCATCAGTTGTTACAGTTGACGTAGAGCAGAGAGTGAAGAGTATGGCAGGCTGGTTGAAGGCCATGATAGGCAACAATGACTCGACTGCAGTAAACCGGTCGTCAGGTCCTAAGGCCAGATGAGATAAATATGGAACACCTCCTACGGCAGAAAAGAGGGAAAAGAGAGTGCCCTTAGCATTTATATAGCTCTCCAGTGTTACTAGACAAGGGCAGGTCACCACCACCTCCCTATAAACCTGTCCCACCTGTCCCCCAAGGATTTCAAGAGTCTGGGTTGTAGAGGCTGGCCAATCAGAAACCCCTGTCAACATTATATGCCAGCATCCACCTATAAATATTGTAAAGGTTCCTAAACTTAGATAAGTTGTTTTTAATTGTAGTCCAAGCTACAAAACCTTGGTTTCTGTGACGATGAACTCACAAGAGACCGAAGCTATTGTCAATACTGCCGCCCAAGTGACAATGCTGAGGAAAGATTTTGCCAAGAGCATCAACTTGGATCTCCAAATGCTTGAGAGGGTAAAATTGAAATGTGGACCAAAAGAGAGCACAATGTCACTTTACCGTGTGGAAGGGATAAGGATAAAACTTGGGAAGGAGACATTTGTATGTGAGGCATTTGTAGCACGCATTAGTGACTCATTCTTGGATGAGATTTCCTGGTCTACCGTAATTATATTGTGGACTTACAAAATAAATCATTGCTGTAGGAGATATCATCATTCTAGCCATATCATCATTCTTGGATGGGATTTCCTGGTCTCCCATAATTGTATTGTAGACTTGAAAACTAACATCAATGTTGTAGAAGATATCAGCATTCCAGCCACATCTCGACTTTTTTCATTGTGGGGTCATCACTATGCATACAGGTCTGGACTGGTAATGGATTTCTCATTGC
This sequence comes from Hermodice carunculata, assembly GCA_964020975.1. Taxonomy (NCBI): domain Eukaryota; kingdom Metazoa; phylum Annelida; class Polychaeta; order Eunicida; family Amphinomidae; genus Hermodice; species Hermodice carunculata. The sequence goes on from OZ026630.1 coordinate 7,815,963, forward strand.
ATGGCATTTGCTTTGTCTAGGACAGAGAGTTCCTAGTGATGCTTGTAAACAAAAGCTGGTTTGCCTTTGCTTGTCCTTCAAAAAACAGCTGATGTGGTAATTATAACGTGTCTTGATTAGACAGGTCTGGAGCATCTTCTTCTGTCTAAATATAACCATGTTACGACATGGCTTGTACAACAGTGATTTTTTTTTGGGGGGTGCTGTATTTTTTTTGCTACATCAGGTTTTTCCCATTGTTTCCCCATCACTAACTTTCCATTGTCTTCGTTCTCTAATACACACCACACTACCCTTAAACATATGACCAAGTAAGCTATTTGATAGAAAAAAACCTCATACCTGCTATTGTTACGAATCTTCTATAATGTTAGGCCTTCTGGTTTGCTATAGATTTTCATACAGTAAAGGTCATGCTATAGCCAAACTGTATTAATTTACCTGAACTGACTTATCAGTTGGCTGAGGTCTGTCGTTCATCCATCAGTCGTCATCTGCAATTCACATTTAGATATCCCCAAAACTGCAGGTTGGATTCTCCTTAAACTTCGTTTGGATTTATCTTGGAAGAGTCGCCACCAATTTTGTTCAAATGGTAACACTTCTGTGATTTGGGAGAATTTTTGATGAAGTGTTTTGTTCATTATTTTTTGTCAAATCTTGGCCAATTACTTTGAAATTGCATAGGAACAGTCCTGGGCTTCTGTAAAACTTAATTGTTTCACAAGTGATGTTGTGTTTTCCCCGCCATTTTTATGTTTATCGGTGTGGTTTTTTTTCACACTTTTCAGCTTCTGCAAAGCCATCATACAGAATGTGCTGACGTTTAATGAAAGTCTACCTTGTGGGAGGAGAAAAAAGTTGTTTTTTGTGGTGACGTTTTTGGCCCCTGATTTTTGATGAGAATGTTTCAGATTAGGTACTTTTCGACTGACATATACATTTTATTTCAATACAACGTGAATCAATAGGATTACCATGGTAATTCAACATTTTCAGCAAGAATTACTACAAAGCTGGTGGGGAGGTACCGCAGGTAAGCATCTGCTAAATTTGTTCAATTGGGAACACTTGAGTGATTCTTTGGATTTATTATCAAAACTACCTGACCAATAGCTTTAAGATTTCAGACAAACACTTCTGTGTATCGCTGCAGCAATGTGGGACTTGTTTACAGTTGAATGGCTAGGTAAGCTGAGGATGGCCCTCTTCTTACTTTAAAGTATAAGCATCTATGTCATGCCTTAAGCACCTACCACTACCACCACCACCACCACCCCACAAAAACAACCAAAAACTTAAAAAAAAAAAAAAAAAAAAAAAAAAAAAGTGATAAATATGATCGCCTCTTAATCAAAAAAAGTTTCACGTTGGGTGCAGGAGGCAGCATTGCCGAATTATCCGGAACAAACTGTGACAGTAAACTAGAAAAGCATACAAAGCCCCACATTTAATGTCAGTACAGCCTTTGCTAATAGGATAGGCATTATTTTTCAGTTCCCCTGGAATGGCTGGAGTGGGGATCTTGGGGTCTGTGCTCCAAAACCTGTGGTGGCGGTCTGCGCACAAGGATCAGGGGATGCAACATGACTACACACGGGGCCTTATCCACGTCCAAGTGTAAAGGTATCAATTCGACTACCAAGCCCTGTCAAAATTATAGCTGTTATCCAGGTGGGTGCAGTGATGTCCGGTTGCACAGCAAGGCCATTCACATACAAAACTCTGAACACATTTTTATCCAATAATACTTTACTTTTTTCGTTATTCCATTTTGCCTTTAGAACCAGCTGAACATATTACAATGCTATTTTTACAATTAAATATTGTCACTGTTATAACATGAACAAATTATAATTTTTTTTGTCCAGTCTTACACCACTCTATTTTGTCTTTATAATCACGAGAGCATATTGCAATACATTATTCCTTTTTCACGTTTTCAAGTTTTTTTCCTGCAGTGAACACAGCTAATAAAATAAAACACAGCTACTCGATATTCAACATGTTTCAAAGGTTGATACTACAACAGCTTATTAGTCAAATATTTTTTTTATAGGCCAGGCCTCTCTTTGGCCTGGGCTAGAGAGCAACGAATGGCATTTGAATATATTGACCCAAATGGATCGGATCATGCCTTTATGGGAAAAGTAGTGTGTGATATCTCTGTCCACAAACTTCCATCATGAACATAACATATTCTTGGGCTTTTGCGAAATAAGCTTTACTTCTCAGATTGGTCCATGGTTGCCATATACTTTCTAATATCGTCAATCGTGAGGGCGTATATCTCAATGAAGTCAGTTTCTGTAACATTATTTAATTTTCTACACATAAGATGACAGGTTCTGCCCGACTTCCATTCTTTTGCTGTTAGAGAGAGAGAGAGAGAGAGAGAGAGAGAGAGAGAGAGAGAGAGAGAGTATTAACATCATAATTTGCAAGTCATGTTGTTTGCCACTCTTTCCCTGCATAAATAAGTGCGAAGTAAAGCTTCAGTTTGACAGAGTGTGTGGTATTTACAATTTAAATTTAGCAATAATGTTACTGGTACAATTCAAACATATTACCACCAACAGCTCAACGATAAACATATTTCAGACATCGAAAGAGTACCAAGTATTCTGACTGTTGCTGTTTTGTAATATATATATATATATATATATATCGTCCACGTGGTACACTTATATATCAAAAACATACAGTAAGTAGCATACAATGTAGAAAATACCACAATCTGAATGTTGCGTTAGTAGCACAACTGGGAACAGATCATGTCACCAGCAGGTGAGTGTCGATTCAGTTAGCTGAGAATGATATCAGGTAAGCATAGATGGTCAAGCTTATATATTTATATCAATAGATGAATTGATGGGTTTGACATGACATGTAGCAAGATCAAGCATCCAATTTTGAGCGATCATGTCAAGTCCACCAAACGCAATTAATTCATTTATGAAGTACGTGATGCTAAGTATCCCCCTGTCAGAGGCCAGGACATGCCAGGAGCTGCGTCAGAGAGGTATGGAGGACAGCGTTCGTGCGCAGATCAATCCAGAGGGCCGGCCGAACGCCACATTCTGGGTGCTATGCGACATGGGAGAACAGAGTGGCATCGGGGTTACCAAAATAGGTTAGGATGCCTTTTTCTCTTTAGCTTTGTCTTCGGCTAGAACTTTCACAAAATTATACAAATCTACCTGTAATACCTGGTAATCATATTCATTTATTCTGGATGCCACCATAGTACAGCAGGTAAAAATTAAGAGATGTTTCAGCACATAAACGACCCACAGTATATAAACAGTATGCACAGTACAGTACAACAAATAAGACAATGGGCACTAGAATTACAAGCAGGAAATAATGAACTACTCAACTGTTCAATAAAGTGAAGAACCACGTACATAGTCGATGGGAATATAAGTTATGACTAAGAGGGTCAAATATATTGATAACAAACAATGTATGTCCTCTACAGGAGAAAATATAATCTTAGAATACAAGCCTATGACTTTCCAAAATATACAAAAGAATAAAAGAGAATATGTTCTCAGTGATTTCCAATGGAATTACGGGGATTGTCTTTAAGATTATAAGACAGTAGAATGTCCTTCGCCAAATAATGAAAAAGGTTAACCTTTCTTCTCGGAACCAGATGACGCATTGTGTTCTATAGTATTGCTCTGTGTTTTGCATACCAGGGACACGGCAGGAAATAATGAAAAGTATCTTCATTGGGAGCTAAACAGGTCCGACTGGAAGATGGTACAATTTCAAATCTAAACAAATGGGAATTTAAATTACAATAATCCAGTCGTAATTAGGTGTGATAAATTTGTAGAAAGCGTTCTCCATGTGTTAAATAATCGGGCTGGAAGGCAGCAGAGAGAAGAGTATTATTAGTTTTGATTTGAATGCCTTTAAATAATCTGATTGCCTAAAAATTAAGAGGTAGATTGTACCAGAGTCTAATACTAGAAGGCAGAAAAGGGATGAAATATCGAGAAAGATCACCAGATCTTGTTTGATCATGTTCAGACGGTTGTAAATATCATGTAGAATTGAAACAAGTTGATTAATAGTAACGTCATTTTCCTTAAAGGCTGGTAGAGCAATATACTAAATATTTGTGGTTTATCAACATGTCAGCGTGATGCAAAATGGTCTTTGATGTATACTGCTTTCCAATTTCATTTCCAAATATGTATCTTTTTATGCATATAGCGCTTGCATAATAATAATAATAATAATAATAACAATAATAATAATAATAATAATAATAATAATAATAATAATAATAATAATAATAATAATAATAATAATAATAATAATAATTCAAGGCAAAATCTCAAATAGATAAACATTGACAAAAACCACCGAGATCAAAAATATAGTACACAATATACAATTGCACTGATGAATAAGATAATGTACGTTTTTTCACATAAAATATATTGTGTGCATCTCCAACGATGCTTTCATAAAAATATCATGACCCCAATGAAAGTATGTGGAAGTATACCGTCAATTAAGTTAATCGTGCATGAAGAATATACTGTATACTGATAAAAAAGATATATATACGGGTACAGGGGTGAGACAGAATCACCCGCAGCTACACCGAGAACGAGGTGCCTCATCACTGTTGAGCAAAGACGCCCAAACAACACAAGTAAAAGGGCCGAATAGATTTATATAAAGTGTACAGCTAGCTTTTGTTGCTTGAATGTTAAGCAGAGAGACCACATGCTCCTTGTACAATTTGCATTTATTAAAGGAATATTAAGCTGGTACTCACTGTGGTGTTGTATAGCTAGCAATTGTTAATGAAGTGTGAAGCGGGTACGCCATATTGTGTGCCTGAAGCTCTCTCCGCAGTAAATGTTCCTTATAATTTAAAAAAGCAGTGTTCATGCATTTGAGTGAATAGAATCAAGGGATTTTAAATAAGACAAAATATATGTTGAAAATAGCTCAGGCTATATACACATATTAGTTCACATTAAACAGAGGTTTATGACCAGTCTGCTGAACATAAACAATAGTCATTCATAAATATAAGAATCCCTGCAAATATATTAATGTGCAGTAATCATAGTTACATATAACGTAACCGAGGCATGTACAATAATTAAGCCTTTTAACCATAAACACAGTGATAGATATATACAGGCAGACAGTTTTGTGAAAATACTTGGACCAGATTTTTCGATTTATCCGTAGATACGATGCATGAAAATCTATGCGTCATGGTTGTCATAAATTCGACTTTTGACAAGCCTAATGCTGAAGATACTATTATATGGTGAAGAGAAAGAACGGCTTAGTGTTCAAAATCACTGATAAGAAACTTTTTCTGGAGTTTGATTTTTCATTCAGCTTTGACATTCCCTGAGGCAAACGGAACCCATGTTAAATGCCTGATCCAAAAGAGCAAGAATCTTGATCTGGAAAAAAATGGCGAGAATCACATGATTCACAAAACTGACCTATATATGTTTCAAACAATCACATTCCAGTACATTTGAATCATTTCAAGCTATACTTGGAAAAAGCATTTGGGTGTATTCTTTAAAAGACTAGCATTGCCAGGTAGGGTTTGTGGCGAGAGTGGTGTGAGGGGCAAAGGACATGCACAATCTCGAGTTGAACATTTTGATCGCTTTTCTGTCATGATGCAAATTTAAGATGAATGAATTGAAAGGACAAAACGCACAAGTAAGGCTGACTGACGTTGACTAGACTTTCAGGCTTCATTCATTTTAAGCCTACTAACTGTTTGGGCTTGATCTGTAGCCCACAAAATGCTGGTGCATATTTTTGGCACTTCGGACGTCAATGAAAAATGACAAGAGATGCAAGCGGTCAAAAATGCCTGATAATTGCATCGAAAGCAGGATACCATGAGCTCCATGTAACACAGGCAGTTTGTTAAATGGTCGTGAACATGCAGTGGCAGGAATCTGTGCGACTAGGGCTTTTTTAAAAATTCCCTTTCAACCAGGCTCAAATTGTGGCAAGGCTGATAGGCACAATTTCAAGCATTTTAGTGAATCGAGAGCCCACTCTTCTGAGGTCATGTTTAGACACTTCTGCACACAGACGGTGGCGAAAGTATAGAAATATTGCAAGATGGAAAAGAAAGAAATATAATGGCGCACAAATCATAGACACAAACATTAATGACAATTTTACACCCGTGTATCCTCTCTCCTGCAGCAGAAAAGTGCAAACTCAGCACTATTCTGTAGGTAGGGGAACACTATGTTAAGCTAAAATTGCCACATCTATACTATTTATAAAACTTAAGTGCTGTGAAAATATCATTCTGGGCTAATAAGCGAATGTTTGTTCCCAAATCCAAATGCCCACAACAACTTGACACTTGAAATTTGACCTGTTTGATCCGTTTCTCCAAACAAGTGCATAGGAGGTCGTGTTGTTTTCTGTGGAAGATGCATGTGCTCTTTATCCTATATATGCGTAGTCCTGAGTAACGGTAGATCGACGGGCCATTTTGCACGGTGGAGGATTTACTGCCGATACACACTTGCGCAGTGCACGGGATCGATTAACTCTACATCCAACCAGTTTTTTCAGAACGGGATAAATATTCATTTATCAATAAAATGTAAGTAACTATTTCAAATAGCGGGTACTGTGGATTACAGATACTTGGGATAAATATAAAACAACACTCGTAAAAGCCCGGGCGTAAAAGTACCTGGCCGATTCTGCATAGAACTCGTGTACCTGCATTGCGGAAGGACACATTGGCCCGACTTTGGTGGTCTACACCTTGTGTTTCTTACCGCTCCACCCATACGCTTGTGCCACGCGGAATTTACTTTAAGGTACTCACACTCTCGTAGCTTTATTTTGAATCCATACCTGTCGCATCTTGCCTTCTCCTTGATCAGTTCCTTAGTTACGGATAACTTCATGACAGAATGGGTCATTTCAACCTTATATTCACCAACCATGACCAAACTTTGTTTTGGTCATCAAACTAGAGAGGTGTTCATTGGGGTCTCTGTCAGCATGGGTCTAATCGAAATAAGAATCGGTTCAGTTATACCTCTCACAGCAAGTAGGAATTACCTTACAGATCAATAAATGTGCACCTGTTGACTGTCTCAAAGATTAGCTATGACCTCAATCAGAGGGTGCGTGAACTTTTCTATTGTTTAAAACCGTACCTTAACTTCCAGGAAGGACCTCCAACTGAATTTTTCTTTTGTTTCAGACCATACCTTAACTTCGTCGAAGGAAGACCGCCAATACAAACTGGTGACTTACTGCCTTGTGGCAGAAATTTAGGTGCTACTTTTGAAAACCAGAATTGACGGGCTGAAATTTTGCAATGTTCCTTACACTTTCATCCAAGAGAGATAAATTTTGCGAAGGCAAGACGAAGATTCGAACCGCGACAGCTTGCCTGCCCTGCCTGCCTGTCGTCCGATCGCATAGACGCTAGTCTAACACGACTGACAAGCAGGCTTGGCAATTCTGTTTGTGTTAAACATGTTGAATGCATTCCACATTGCTCGTGGATGGAGTCAGTGGTGGGTGCAAACAAGACGATATTGCGCATTGCCACATGCGGGTGAATACGCAATCAGAAATAGTTCTACCTGGCATTGTTGTTAATTCCCATCAAAATGTTTGTATGCACAATGCAAATACGATAATAGGTCGGATTTTAAGTTAGATCAAACAATAGAAATGTTCATTAAGATAGGTAAGGAACTTGGTGCAGGTCCATAGGCATTTCCCAGCAAAAGGTCTTTGGACCTGCACCAAGTTCTTTACCTAACACATAAAGTGCCGCTATATATGGTTACAAGAAAGCCAGGCGATTCACTACTCTTTTCAGACTATCAGATGCAGAGAAAAGTGCATTTTCGTAGGCACATTTGGTGAGATTTCCTGACGTTTATTTCATTTTATGTTTGTAGTACACGACCGCAGCAGTTATAAGACGTATGTGAATGATAGCGAAGACCCTGGAAGCTTCAGACTTAACATAACGTACGATGTCAGCATTGAAGCAATACAATCTCTAAAGACAGTGTCTGTGTCCTGCCGCCAATTCATAAGCTATGAATGCTTTGAGGCCTCCATTACAAACCCAAGCAAACCAAACGAAAAGTGGACCTACTGGGCCAATATCAACAACACCCGCCGGTATTACTGGGGCGGAGCCAATCACAATAGCATGAACTGCGCATGCGGGGAAACAAAGAGTTGCGCAGATCCCTACACAGTGTGCAACTGCGATGCAAACGATGATGTCCGGAGGGAAGACTCCGGCTATCTGACTTTCATGCCAGATCTGCCTGTCATCACGCTGTTCGCTGGAGACACAGGTTATCATTCTATTTATGTATGATAATCACACACATTGTGTTAAATTGTTTGAATGAAACTTTCACTGATGCTTTTTGCGTACGATGAATATTGCAATAAATTACAATGTTACGACTTTGGGTTAAATAATCGTGCAAGCTCACTCCCCTATCGCAAGTTCTATTGTACTGATATTAGAAGTTTGCATTTGTTTTCGGTTTTAGCAATATTACAGCTATATTAGTTAGTAGTCGTCCATATAGTGCCAGCCCAACATGAATAAAATTCTTGCGTTTGAATATGATAAGTGATGCAAATTATGCTCCCATGCCTAAAACTAATTGCGTTCAGCCTGGTAAACGTAAACACGTCCTGTCTATGGCCTTGACATAACTATGTGTATTGTAGCGTCGTATGGATTTCCCCGGTTTTTCCCAATGAACGCGTGGTTACATTATATGAACCCCTCTTGCAATTGATAAACTTGGTTCTCAAATCTGACTTATCATGGTCAGCTCATGTTAAGATGATAACAACAAAAGCCATGAAGATGGTATGCGTTTTGCGTAGCCTTCAGTACAAATTGAACAGACATGCACTTGAAACCCTTTACTTTTCTCTTATTCGCCCAGTGTTGGAGTATGGTAACATAGTCATGTGCAATGGCACACGACCAGACGAAACTGATCTAGAAAATGTCCAATTAGCAGCAGCTCGAGTTGTTACAGGGGCACGTAGATTCACTAGCCATTCTAAATTGCATGAAGAAACAGCATGGGAAACTTTGGCTCAACGTAGGGATAAACAAAAGCTAATATTGATGTATAAAATTGTAAATGATATTGCCCCTAATTATCTTAAGGAACTACTACCTGAAACAGTCCAAAATAGAGTAAGATATGGTGTTCGGTCCCATTCTAAATTTACCCATATAAAAACCCGAACAAACGTCTATGGCGATTTGTTTTTTCCGTCAGTCGTACGTCTTTGGAACAGCCTGCCTATTGAAACAAGGAAATGCGAATCGCTGCAAGAATTCAAATCCAAAATCAATAGTTACAAGGATGAAGCAAACGAACTTTTTTATGCTGGAGGCAGAAAAATTAATGTTATACTAGCTCAATTACGGATGGGTTGCAGCGATCTAAAGGCTGACCTGTATAAAATAAGGGTAGTCGATACACCGACTTGTGTCTGCGGCCTAGGAAACGAAGATGTATTTCACTACTTTTTCGAATGTCCCCGTTACTCTGCACAGCGTAGTATCTTGCAAACCGAAATCACCCCCCATGCTCAATTTACATGCAAAACGTTGCTGTATGGACCCATCAATTGCCCTAAACAAGTAAAATCAAAGAATTATGATGCTGTTATCGCCTACGTCAAAGACACAAATCGGTTTCCTTAATAACTGTCACGGGAACAATTCTGTTTAGCTAGCCATACTATACCTATCTGTCTTGTCAAATTGATGTCAACTTCTCTTTGTATGTCCTTGTACATGTATTGTCCTGTTATACCTGTATTTGCACCCTCTCTTCACTGGAATGTACTTCACAGCTTTTCTTCTTCTTTTTTTCGCGAGAGGGGTTCATATAGGCTTTGCCTGCTCCCCAATCGTTTTTGGAAATAAAATATGTTTAAACCAATTGATAAAACCAATATTTTCATCGGTTGTGGTTGCTAATCTGAAACTTTATTCATGAACACAATGAGCATTGCACGAGTATGAACGATGATTACACTGTCTTTCAGTTGTGTGCTTTCAAGGGTATTTTGCCATACTTCTACCATACACATAAGTTAAACTTAAGGTAATATTGACGATCGATGACCTTGACCTCATATTGTTATTTTAAATGTGTAGATGAAGCCACGGCGATATTTTCCTTTCGAGATCTGTTGTGGGACAATCTGTTATACATGGATTGTGAAAAACGTCAAGCATTGACTAATCGAGTCACTCTCCATAGAACAGATGCTGGCGTATACTTCCTATATATGCCTGTGGTGGAGGAAACCAAAGAACTTAGAGAAAGCCACCGTGCGCATTTAAAGTGGTAGGAACTTTTTCCACATGCTGCCCGGGACGAGAATCGAACCCGGGTCCAGAGGTGAAAGGCGAGCATCTTACCGCTCAGGCAGCCATGCACCCTATCGTTTCATTTGTATGACACAAGGCTGGTAGTACATCTTCTCGATGACACGAGTTCCTGGCCATTACTGTACTCGTTACAGTATAAAGACACGTGTTGTGCTTTGTTGCACTAGTTACAGTATCAAGAGCGTTCTGTGCATTCTTGCAGTAATTACAGTATAAAGACACGTATTGTTCTGCATTTTAATATCAGTGTCTTGAATAAGTACTTAGGGGCCTCCTGCATGACGGAACCAAAATGAAACCTCTGAAGTAGGATGGATTACCATGACAAAATATGTGTTTTTTAATGTGTGTCAGAGTTAAATTTTATGGGTGAAGAACACTTGAAACAATGTGATCAGTGAAAACCATAGAATGATTCGACATCAAAAAAGACAGAACCATCAAATCTAATTTTGCTTCAATGCAAAACTTATAACAGTTTCTTATTTGTGGTTTCAAGGAATTAGTAAGAGCAACGTCTGCACACCACATTAACCATAGTTTATTAATTAGAAGTCCGCATGATCCAAACTCAAAAAAAAAGAAAGAAAAGGCTCTTGTAAACTACAGACATTACACCCAAAATATCAGAATTTGCGTACCGTTGTATATCAAGAAGCGGGGCAGGCATTTTTTTTTTAATTTTTGTTTTTATTTTTTTTACATTTTCTATACCTCCTATCTTTATTCGTACTTTTAGACGCATGTGTCAGTGCACTGTATGGCTCACAAGGAAGCAACGAGAGTGCAAATCATGTCATGATTTAAATAAATAACAACATATCAAGTTTCCCAGTAGAATCACTGTCGCATGGCCCTCAAAGAGTATATATTCAATATTATTTATAATATTTATTTTGAAAGTCACAAACAAGTATGATTGTTTAATTCGAACATCGGAGATGGAATTAGTAGCAATATTAAATAACACAAACTCTGTGAATTAAAGTTGTAAATGACACCTCCAATATAATAGTTTTGAAGTTATTCAACATTTAAGTTCTCAAGTGTCCCTAATAAGCATAAATAAATTTTCTAGAACTTTTGTTTGTAGCTCAATCGATGTTGCTACAACACGAACCTATGAATTGAAGTTGAAATGGTACCTCTATGTATAATAGTTTTAATGATAGTCAACTCTGAAGTTTTCAAGTGTCCATAGTTAGCATATATTTAAATTATAAAATTTTTGTAATGTGTCCATGAGACAAGTAGCTCCAACAGGTGTAGCAATACAAACAACATTTGGACCTCTATGTTAAATACTTTGGAAGCAATAAGGGATTGAAATTTCAAATAGCCTTACTTTCAATAATTTTCAACCAGTTTACTATTCTGAACAAAATGCGAAACCTCACCAGAGGAGCTATATCGATGCTTAATGGGCAAAAATGAAAAAAGGGAGGGAAGAAAGAAACAATGAACTTTGAATGAACCAACTTTAATGCATTAACTGCAGTCATTATGTTGTCGCAGTCACATTAAATGTGCTCACCGGAATAAGTGGGGCAGGGGGACTCCCGTCGGCTAGGGCCAGTACAAATTTTGAAGCACTGGCCCTGCCATCCTGTAAAATTTTTGGGACTGGTATTCCATACCCTGAAAAGAAATACATAAGCTAACGGGAAGGCCCAGTGTACTGTTTTTTTTTTTTTTTTTTTTTTTTGGGGGGGGTCTCAGATATCAAATTGTCCATGTGAAAATAGTTTCAAATGCCAGGAAAACGCGTCTGAGAGTATCAATTTTTACAAATATCCAGGGGACATCCCCCGATCCCCCGCTGTAACCTTCGTGCCTTCGGCACTCGCAATTCATCCCCTCCCTCCTCCCCCTTTGAAAAAGTCTTGATCCGCTCCTGGCCTTGATGTTAAGTTACGTTCGTGATGCTACATTATCCCCGGACAGTACAAATATAGATATAGATGAGGATGGAGGTTCATTACTGATAATCACTGATAATGTTCCTGGTCAGGTTGTGTCACTCCCAATGTCAATAGGCCCCTATGCTTGTTCACATAAGTACAACCCCCCCCCCCCTCAATAATCACAGCGATTCATAGCTCAACCAGGGAGCAGTCATTGTCTGGTCACCCACTGGTGGCGAGATTTGAAACTGCCACTTGAACTTTACAGTGATCTGTGGGTAAATGATCTCTGGCTACTCCTGCGCGGCATTGTGCTATGTGATAAATGTCCTACTGCTTCACACTATTGTGCTTGGGGTTTTATGCTCAATGTCAAATGTGAGATGTCATTGCGCTTGATCCTTGATACGACCTTGTATTTTGCCTTGCGGTAGATTGTACATTGTATCGGTCCTGGGGATACTTGTCATTCTGCCTCGTTGTAAATGCTTTTCTGTATTTTGACAAATCTAATTTGGCAGGATAAGAATATTTGATTTTACATTTTGAGGCCATTCCAAATCAATAAAAATAATATAGAGCAACAAGTGTAATATAATACAATACAATATATAATAAGAGAACATGGCGTCAAGGATGTTATGTATGAAATTAAGAATTCAGAAAGTATTAAGGAGAAAGGAATATTGAATGACGCAAACTAGAATATACCATCAAGAACAACAGAATATAACGTACACCAGGCAGAATAGAATATAGGATCAGGCACAATCGGATATAACACCAGGCAGGACAGAATTTACTACAAGGCGTAATGGAAGTTTGGCCTTAATATCGTTCTACAGTGTACGGGTGTCCGTGTCATTTACCTAAATATCTGCGTCTTGTTTTGTTGTTAAATGGACTCATTATTGAAGGTCAAAATGTGTCCTGATACCTGGTTCTCGTCTCTATGACTTCATTGTAATCGTTTGTCAAACATATGAGATATGAAATCAGAACTTCCTCTAAAATACATAATTCCACGATGCTTTACAACGGTCAATTTATCGGTGTTTGAGAATCAGATTTGTCTATTTTTAAATGTTTTCTCCTTTGTTCTTTGACATTTCTGCATGTCTTTCTGATACGCATTTGACAAATTGATTGACCTCGCATGTTTTTAGCAAACTTAATTAAATACAAACTACTCCAATGTGACAAACAGTTGAGAACTAGGTTCTCTACAAACGGCATTAAAAAATGAATGAAGTCCTGTCGTTGTGGTAAAGATAAATTGAAAAAGGTACATTATTGATATACAGATTTCCGCTCTGTAAATTAGTTCCATAACGAAGGAAATACGCAACGTTTGGCGCTTTATTTAATGTAGATTTGGCATTTGTAAACGGTGAACATGTTTTTTTTTTTTACTTGTCATTAGTGAAAAAAAAGTTTGCAAGGACAGGGCCAATGGATTTGGCACCTGGCAGGAAGGCTGGGACGACTGTTCTATCCAGATCTGTTATGTCATGAAGAAAATTTGACAACTAACATCGAATAAATCAGGGAATGGGTTCTAGATACATGTCTAATTGAACATTTTTCCCACGTAGGTGGAGAAACGGAGTATGCCCACTTCTACCTCTCGCCGCTCGAGTGCGTTGGGGAGAAAAGTCTGAACTGAAAAGGAGGTCATGACATGGAGAGAGCTGTGAACCGTGAACAACCCGTTTGCAGTGGTGGCCTTCTAACAGGGGCAATTGGCCAGCAACTTTCACATGTTGCGTGATGTGTGACTTGACTCATCTACAACATGCAATCATGTCTCTGCGTCACGGAGCGTTAACAAAGACATCTGTCCGCGATTTAGGCTTCTTCCATGTTTGCCGGTTTATGACATTTATCATGGTGTATTTTTTTTAATGTGTAAAGTGTCGATGTCTTAACTATCTGTTTAACTATCATGACTATCGTGGTAGACGACACAAGTATTTATGCATGTTAAAATACAGGCCAGATCCAGAAAAGCGCAAGGAAAATATACAGGTGTAATAGAACTTACAGCGTCGCTCTGGATCCGTCAACAACCTCGCATTTCATAGGCACCATTGCTTGATAAAAAGTTGAGAAATAAATTCTTTAAAATGGCATTAGGAAAAGAATCAAGTCCTGTAGTTGTGGTTAAGATAAAGAAATGAAAAATGGTACATTGTTGATATATATATTTACGCTCTGAAAATTAGTGAAAATAACAAAGGAAATAGCGCCACGTTTGTCATTTCAATATATGTTGATTTTTGTTTTTATAAACAGTGAACACATTCTTATCTGCCTGTAACTTAAAAAGTAGTGTTTGAAAGGACGGGGCCGATAGTTTTGGCACCTGGTAGGAAGGGATGACGACTGCTACATTTACATCTTTAATGTCAAGAAGAAAATTTGACCACTGATATCGAATAAATCATGGAATGGGTTTTTGAAGATGTGTCTAATTCAAGGTTTTTCCCACCCAACTGGAGAACTGGAATGTGCTTACTTCTACCTCTCACCGCTAGAGTGCGTTTGAACTAAATCGGGGTCATAACATGTGGAGACCTGTGCACAAGTAAACCGTGAACAAGCCATTTACAACATGTACAATGGTGGCCTTCACGCAGGTGCAACTGGCCAGCATCTTTCACATATTGCGTGAACTATGACTTCAATCATCTACAATATGCATTCATGTCTCTGCGTCACGAAACTATTGCAAAAACGTATGTCCGAGATTTAAGCTTCTATCATGTTTGCCGATTCATGACATTTAGTATTGTGTATTTTTAAATTATACCATGCCTCCTTTGTTTTCTCAAGGGATATATATGTCACCTGCTTACACATATATCCCTGCTTTAATTTCCGTGGCTAAATTTCAACACAGGACTGATGTGCTTTGGTGAATACATTTTAAAATGCATTTATATTCATGAAAACAAAGAAAGCATGGTATAAAAAGGATACATCCCTTGTTCTCGTGATTTATCTGGAATCCCTTGAACTTGGGAATATCCTCTTCCGAAATGTGTTAAGTATCAATGTCTTTAATACCATCTGTTTAAGTATCATGACTATCGTGGTAGATGACACAAGTATTTATGCATCTTAAAATACTGACTAGATCCAGAAAAGCACAGGGAAAAAAGAAAGGTGTAATAGAACTTACAGGGTTGTTCTGGATCCGTTAACAGCCTCACATTTTATAGTCACCACTGCTTGACCAGTCGGTAATAACTGGAGCGTCATAATATCTTTTCAGCAGGTACACATGACTTTTCAAATCGGAAATATGTTTAACTGAAAACTGCTGGCCTGTAATCTACAATGTGCCGTCTTACTCTTGAGATGTATCACTAGAAAAAGATAGCTTTAACGTTAAACATTGTTCGTCTCATGTCACTATCTTTTAAATAGTTGCTGCATGACATTTGCAATGCTGTCTATGCCCATCATTGTGCGATGACGTAAATCCTCGCTTGGATAGTTACGGAAGTCACAGAAATGTTCAATGAAATTATATAAGATGTTTGTTATACTTTCAAATAATAGCAAGGAGCAAAGAGTCACTCTCAGATGGCTCCTTGACGAATAGGAATGGTCAGAATTAGCTCTAAGGTGTGTATTCGCCCCAACACACAACTGAATACACTAACATTTGGAGGGCTAGAGCTGTGTATTCCCATTACTTTGTCTGTTAAAGTAACCTTAAATAAACCAGTCACTTTTGTAGCTGCGGTTATACGATTTTTATGAGGTATTTAATTATGCATCTAGATTTACTGTCTGAAATTTTGTGTTCCTATGTGCAGTAGTTTTCAAGTTGTTAAGTTGCAAATTACAATGTAAAGTAATGGGAATACACAACCCTAACTCTGCACTGACGGTAGTGCCCTGTTTTAGGCAGTTGTTGACCCTTCCGTTCTGGCCTTGCCTGTCGCACTTTACTCGCTTCACAGATATTTATGTTTGGCCCATCATTTCATGTCCATCAGATAACTGTCAGGTAAACTGCTTGTGCGTGGATGAATACTTCATGAAATAGTCGAGAGAGCATCCAGATGGCAGCTGAGAGGTGAATATGAACAAATCACAAAAGTAGAAAAAGATACAAAAAGACTGGGAGTAATTTGTTTCATTTTCCTATAAAGCCTTCTCTAAGCTGTCTGCTGTTTGAGAGTGTCAAATGGTTGCAAGATACAATAGAAACAATTGCAGTAATAAAAGTGTCATTTTCAAATCGCAAGAACTTTGAAAGTCATAGGTGTACATCAGCGTTCGTGAGGACATTTCTTCGATTATCTAGAGGCATATATTCCATTGATCCTATAAAGCATGTAGAGAGCACATTTTGTGTAGTTATATATATATATATATATATATATATATATATATATATATATATATATATGTATATATATGTAATATATATGTATATATATGTATATATATGTAATTAATATATATATATATATTTATATATATATATATATATATATATATATATATATATATATATATATATATATATATATATATATATAATTCCCCACTCAAGATAGAAACTACCTGGTTGGTGACAAAATCTTTATTGGAGTGTTCCGTCGGCTGCCACTGTTGCTCCATCAACATGGCATACACCAAAGATAATAAGAGGGGAATACCTGCAATATCTCCCTCAAATGCAACTCCAGAAAAATTCAGTTAACACCCACCAATGTCATAAGCACACTACAAGCTTAACCAACGACAACTAAAACAACCACACACAAAAAAGGAAGGGGGGATTTCAAAATCCATATTCACGCTTGACTTCAGTCGGGTAAAAAAGGCAACATATTTGCAAAACACACTGCTAAGGGGCTTGGAAGCGACAACAGCCAAGTGCAGAATGACTGGTTTTCAAATCTGTGTTACCATTTACCTCCCCCCCCCCCCCCCCCCCCCGCCCGACCTGTGGCGTGTAGCCCAGCCTATTGGCCGCTGACTCCCGCGTTGCCTTAGCCGATGACGTGTGCTGCGCATTCGCAGGGATTCAAAACCCAATTATCAACAAAAATCGAGCCCTTAATTCCCCACTCAAGAAAAACAGAAACAACCTGGTTTGGGACTTAATTTTTATTGGAGTATTGCCCTCGGCTGCCACTTTTGCTCCGTCAACATGGCATACACCAAAGGTAATCCAGTCAGACGGGAGTACTTGTTATATGTCCCAAAAGACGGTCCAAAACCAGAAGTAGTAGGGAGTGTGTAATAGTCCTTGAAATTACATTGCTTGGGTGGCCAGGGGTTTTTGCCAGGGTGAATTTCGGTCCCACCAGGGACGTGCTATAAATAGCACGTCCCTGGTCCCACGGACGGGTCAAAATACTTCAAATAAGTAAAGCTGGCCCAGTCACCATGTAATGCCACTAACTCTGCTGGAATGTTGCTCCTTAAGGCAAGTGTGGTCCTACCACGCGGACACTGTGCCCTGCAAAGATCCAGCAACCCCACCTTGTGCTTCAGCACGTTAAAATACTGGGTAGGATAAAGCACATATCCTTCCCGAGCCTGATATGTATCTGAAAAGAGGTTCACTCTGATCACCCTTGGATCAATCCATGTTCACTTTTAACTGTACTCGGGTACAAAAGGCTACGTATTTGCAAAACACACTGCTAAGAGACTTGGAAGCAACAACGGCCAAGTGCAGCATGACTGTTTTTTATATCTGTGTTACCGTCCCCGCCCCCCCCCCCCCCCGACCTGTAGCCTATTGCCCTATCACACGCTGCATTAGCACTGCGCAATCGCAGGAATTAAACCCCATTAGCGATGCGCAATAGCGAGAATTAAACCCCAATTATCAACTATTAATGCACACGCACACACAATATATATATATATATATATATATATATATATATATGTATATATATATATATATATATATATATATATATATATATATATATATATATATATATACATGCTAATAGTTGGGAAGCATTGTGTGGAAACGCTACATAAATAAATAGTAAGATCGCCAATCGATGGTAGCATGCAATGAAAGCTTTGCCCTTCTTGCTGCCAACTATCCATTACAAGTACATCTAACTGGTAGATAAAGAAACGTAGCTGCTCCCTTTTGGTATGTTGTTGCCAACAGGAAGTGCCGTTTTCGGTTTCAATTAACACACGCTATTGAAAAGAACCACGTTACAAAATCTGCTGTAATATAACACATTAAAAACATATTCGTGGCGACCAGGTACTTGTTTAGGAAACACAGGCAACTTTGAGAATACCAACCGCATTTGAACTTACTCTTTCTGAGCTAATTAAAGCTTCACAAATATGTTATAATTACAACTACATGTACGTACCTTTTACAGAACTTAGAAATGTTGTTAAGAAGGCGAATTTGTGCCATTAGCAATGGTCTTTTCCCATTAGATTGTTCGTTTTGAAACAGATTGGGATTTTGAGGTAAGAAAAATGGCAAGGCGCATTGCTTTATGTAAAACAACGGACAATGCGCATGTCGACTCTTTTGCAAGGGACTTCATCTTTATTTTGGTGTTTAACACTGGATTAATACAATTGGAAAAAAATCCATCAAAACTTATGTGGTAAATAGCGTTACTTGTCCACAAAATTCAAAATGTCCTGGGGATAAGCTATCTGAGCTCAAACAACTTCCTTGTTGTTCAGTAATATAGTCAAGCTTGATGTCATGTATGAAAGAAAGAAAGAAAGAAAGAAAGAAAGAAAGAAAGAAAGAAAGAAAGAAAGAAAGAAAGATAGAAAGAGGAATTGTTGGAAAACAGGATGTCTGAGTGCAAGCCCATATATAATAAACGATGGAATCTGGGTCATTTTGAATTGGCCAAACTGCAACTGGTTAAAGTAATTAGGCATACGTTTTAGTAAATCTCTGATTGACAGTGTTCATGTCTAACAAATTCGTCAAATCTGAAGCCACCCGTTTTAACGGTTACTTGTGTGGTATCTTGGGTGCACACGAACATATAAACAGGATAGCATTTAGCGACTGTCTTTGGGAAAGAATAATAATATCATCGAGGACGCATGGGTCAGCAGTTTGGCTGTGTAATTCTGAAGTGTAAGTGTAGGTAAACAGGCAAGGTGGGACATTAAAATGTATTGACGTCCCACCTTGCCTTTTAACCGACTTAAAAGGCAACACTAATTGGCTAGTATCGAGTGTAAACACATGTCCGCTCCCCTGTCAAAGCGATAATAATAATAATAAAAATTTATTTCGGAAAAAAACTACCCCTTTGACACGGGGGCACCGTAGACCGGGGTATGTCCACGATGCGTCCATGGTAGCATAAAATAATAGCTATGTACAAACCAACATACATCTAAGACATCCATGAAAATATACAATAAGAAATATATAAAATCTAAAATACATCTAAGATAAATGTTCCAAACAGATACCAGCCTGATGTGTGAGCAGTCCGGAGACGATGCGCAAGAACACACATCCGTCAGATACCAGCCTGATGTGTGAGCAGTCCGGAGACGATGCGCAAGAACACACATCCGTGTGTTAAAAGTTATGAAAATATTTATATTGTGAGGTACCATTATGTAGAGTGTCCACCGCTAACCATATTGTCTAGATACTCTTTTCGGTGGGACCACGCATCAAGCAGGATTTTTTAGATGCATTGTCAAATTCAGATACCAGCCTGATGTGTGAGCAGTCTGGAGACGATGCGCAAGAACACACATCCGTGTGTTAAAAGTGATGAAAATATTTATATTGTGAGGTACCATTATGTAGAGTGTCCACCGCTAACCATATTGTCTAGATACTCTTTTCGGTGGGACCACGCATCAAGCAAGATTTTTTACATGCATTGTCAAATTCAGAAATGGCGGTTTCATTTATGTTTGAACTATTGTGTTCCAAAAGCATGCATAGTTTGGTGAATAATGAGCCGTTCATGAATCCTTGCCAAATATATGTATTGCCACTCGTGGTTAGTCTGGACTCCAGCAATTTAAAATACTTAATTCACAGGTCAGTAAAGTTAGGGCACAGAAAAAGAAAATGTTACAAGTCTTCTGTTCCCGAACCACATAAAGTACAACTATCATATTCCGATGTGCCCCATCTATGCAAGTCCGCCTGTAGACCGAGACACCTAGTTCTTGCTTTGAATTTTAACCTGGCGCCATCAAAACCATTGTAATGAAATAGATAATTTTCTATGGTAGAACGGGCTTTAAGATATTTATACAAAGACAGGGTACTTTTTGCTTCAATTTCATCGACAAATTCCTTATTGAATAACTGCATTCTTAATTTATGATACACATCTGGCAAAAATTTATTTTGTCTGTAAACTGCATGGTCTAGACCGACATTGACGAGTGTTTTTTTTAATCTCATTTACGTAAGACCGACAGGATGGCGTTTTTCTTAAAATTTACATAGTAATTCAGAGAAAATCTGTTTACAAAGGCGTGTTATGTCAAGCTGACATTGTAAGCGGTAAAAATATTTAACTCTTTGTCTGTCCAAATACATGCTAATAGGTAGCCAGCCTAAATCGCCGAGTGTAGCTGGGATGGCCGGGGTCGCCTTTATGCTTAGAATTGCCCGAGCAGCAGAGTGTTGCATTGATTTTAAGGTAGCGGAGGGGATTGAGCTATAACGGCAAAATCGTGACCCGACAGAAAATGAGTTTTTTCCATTTTTTTAAAGTTTGGCACTTTAACTTTCTTGTCACCAAACATGAATACTAAAAAACGAAAATTTATGTGATAAAAAAAGGGAAAAAACATGACCATGTTTTAGCTGGCAGCAGCATGAGCATGTCTGTCTACAAATGTATGCTAAATAGTCCGCCAAAGTTTGGATAGCAGTCGGCTGCTTTCCACAATCCAGGACCGCCGTAGCAACGACAAGCGACCAACTGTGACATTTTGAGGTGCGCTGCAACCAATTCTTGTATAAATTGTTTGACAAGATTAGGATTGATTAAATGGTTTGTTGTGGTGATCAAAGGGCCATTTAGATAATTAAATTGATGGGCTCATGTTTTCCTTCTCAGAGTGTGATAAAAAATAAATAAAAAATAAGGGACGATAAAAGGTGAGTGAAAATGGGGAATGAAATTTAATGACACAAAATCAAAAGTTATGGTAATAGGTAAAAAAATGGATATGACAAGGAAATGGTTTTTGGGAACGTTGTCACTTGAAGAATGCACTATGTATAAATATTTAGGTATTATGTTTGCCCTGTCATTACAAGACTTTCCACACATAAAGCAACACTTGAAAGGTAAACTTAGTCGCTTAAATGGATATATATGTAGTATTCTCTCATCGCACGACAATATAAATAGAGTAACGTTTGGTGACAGTCTCTGGAAAAGCCTAATAATGCCTTCACTCTCACATGGCAGTGCAGTATGGTTTAACAATACAAAGGAAAGCACAAGTATTGTAAGATCATTCCAGTACACAGTGGCACGAGCTATTCTACAAGTAAGAGGTACCCCTGCAATGGTGGCAACACTAGGGGAGTTTGGCTGGCTACCACTGATAACCATCTTGAATAAACAGAGAGTAAAATATTATCATCATGTAAAGTATAACATTCCAGCAAACAGACTGTGTAAACGAGTACTCTGTGACTTAGAAACAAATTTCAGTCCGGTCATAAATCTTGCTGGCTATACATGTCACAGATATCCACAATCTTGTCCAAGGCTGGATTAGATAATGTAAATTGCAGAGATACTGGTGACTGGATCTATCCTTTTTGTAAGTTGTCCACGCAAAACTACGTATATGACTTTTTTAAAGATATCGATGAAATGTCCTCCTTGTCATATTACAAATTGATTAAGTATTCCACGCTTGGGGAGAGATACATGTTCCAGGTAAATGACTTCAAGGGCACTAGACTAAAATTTATGGCTAGAACCGGATGTCTAGGATTGGAAGAAACATTACAGAGATGGAATTTGTCCAACGGAATTTGTAAACTATGTAATCAAGGTATAGAAGATTTATTTCATTTCACTTTCACATGTGAACACTCCAAGGAATTAAGAATTAAGATTTGGCGAAATTTGGGAAAATGCCTGTTGGAACATGCTTATACCCATGTATGGGAACATTTTACTCGCTCTTCCTTAACTACGAAATTTACGCTACTGTTTGGAATATCATTCAATTATGACCATGCTGTTAATGATATGTTTGACAGTGCTTGTAAAACTTTCCTAAAAGAAGCATGGCGTTGCCGTATGGTAGCTCTTGAAGGTGCTGGCTGTGACATTTCTGTGTAGATTCTTTAAAAAAAAATAACTGTGATATATAAGCTAATGTATATATGTGTGTATGTGTATGTATATATGCACGCATGTATATATATATATATATATATATATATATATATATATATATATATATATATATATATATATATATGTATATATATATGTATATGTATATATATATCTTCAACTGTGCCTGTTCACAGTAAAGAAATAGAGTTGTACAGTTCCCTGTAAGGTGCAGAGTCAATAGATTTTAAATGGAGCTCCTATATTGTATATAAGTTTTATCTATTTTGAAGTGTACTTTAATTTTATACATTGTAAATATGACTATGATAAACATTTATTTTCTACATTGTAAACCAAAAGTGCACGATGTACTGGTCCTTACGCTTTCTAGAGTTTTCTCCCAATGAGTGGTTTATCTCTAGTTTTAGCGCGGGGGACAAAATTATGATATTGATGATTGGTTACACCGCTTGAAAGCAAACTTTAATGGGTAAGATACTTGGACGCATCATGGAATAAACCCTGTTCCATCGATGCCCCCGGTGTAAAAGGGGTAGTTTTCCTGATAAAATTATTTATTTATATATTATTTACAAACCATTGGCATTGGGTGCGGAATTCGCGATTTGGTATTTTGAAGAGGTAGCATCCAAAATGTATGTGTGATAAGTGTTAAGGGAAGGTTAATTTGTCAAAAGAATGTAATGGACAATATATATGTATATATACATGGAGCTATGAGAAGCCTATTGATGGTTGCATGCGCATGTGAAAAGTAAATTCAAATGGTAAATGGATGCTGTTCCACGTACGGCTCAATGCTGAACGTAGATTCAGCCCTACCACACACAAATCCTTACTTTGTAATATAGACGGCTTCTTGTAATATACTTGGACGCATCATGGAGTAAACCCCGTTCCATTGATGCCCCCGCTGTAAAGGGGTAGTTTTCCGAATAAATTATTATTATTATTATTATTATTATTATTATTATTATTATTATTATTATTATTATTATTATTATTATTATTATTATTATTATTATTATTATTATTAAAGGTGGCGATTGTCAAAACAGCACCTGGCGATGGACGTGAGCCTCAGTGTGTTTTCAATGAAGGCGATTTCAACCTATGCGTAAATCGTTACTCAGAATCATGGCATTGTATACATTATAAAGGCTTACAACCCTTTCTACAGTCTTGCCCTATCCAAGACCAATTTGCTTTTAATGTTTACCGGCAAAAAAACACATGACGATCGAGGAATCCTGACACTGGACCTTTTGGCTATAAATATGCCGCAAACCACAAAATCGGGGATTCGATTCAGCGTAAATAATTACATCTGCCTTCAATAATTATATGTGGCTTTACCTGAATGTGAAACGGTGAATAGCATTAAATGTTAACCTTGAAGTTAATTTATATGAAATACACGCCTCCACTAAAACTGGTATCGTCTGTAGTGCTGTCGCATTTTGTGGAACTGGAAGACTGGCACATTGCACATGCACGGACTTGCCCACTTTATACGGGGGTGTTTCGAAGTACACTGAGCGAGGGGACAGAAAAAAAAGCTTTAAAAATTTGACCATCAGGGGGGTAAAATAATCAGATTACTTTTAAATGACTGCGAAAAGCGACTCTGCACCCTGCTTTTAGCTGGTTGATCGGTCATATAAAATTATTTTGTCTCACTGTGCGCGGCATGTTCCGATACCACTCACCCATCAGGAAGTTTCGGTTTTGTGTCTCGATCAATTTATTGTAGTTCAAGGGTGAGCCAACTATCTTTCAGTGGGCCAGTTATCTCCACAAAATAAAATATATGTTACATGAGTGGCAAGGTTTCGAATGGCAATACGCGAGAAAAACATGGCAAAGTGAATGGCATTCTTTATCACAAGGAAGGCGCTAATATGTGGAGCAACCAATGAAATAGGCTTGGCGTATTCTATTGTGCTCCCGGCAACAACAACGACCACAACAAGAACAACAACAACAACAACAACAACAAAAACAAACAAATAAACTAACAAAAAAACAAAAAACAAACAAAAACCGCACAAGCCAAGGCCACGAAGAACACACTCCCTCACGATGCCCATCCCTTTCTCAATTTTGTGGGAACTGGAAACTTTCTTGACTGCCAGACAGACTCGCTCTGCGTAATTGTTAAATTGCGCTTGAAGTGCGTGTCGCCAGGTAAGCAAACACAGTCCGTCTTGGCCGGCAAGAAAGTTTTACCTTTGCGCACGAAGTGTAGTGTCATCACCTCACATCTGAGCGTGGTCTGGTGCATTATATTGATCTATGTAGGCCTAACCGTCAGGGTCTGATCAAAGACTACTTCAGCAAATCAATGGATTAGGTTATTCAATCTAGCAATACAGTTTCATCACTAATACAACATTGAAACTAATGGATTCTCAACACATATAAAACGTTCGCTTTGTTTTTGTTTTTTTGTTTTTGTTTTGTTTCTTCTTTGAAGTATAATTTATCCTGGGAGTGTTTGTTTCTCAGTAACAGAACTATTGTCTTAAATGTTACGTCACGATCATCCATGTTGACCGCCTAGCTAGCATTTAAAAGCTACATTCAGAACGACATAGACCTTTTTTCGTCAAGACCAAGCAATCTCACTTTACAAAATGCCAAAACCAAGAAACAAAGCAAGACACATCGCCGTCAGCGCCAAGCAAAGCAGCAACGTGATCGTGGCATGTCGATTTTTCCAACTTTCTTTTCGGTAAGGTCGCAAGTAGTCCAAGACACTGAATGGCGAATGCCCCATCCATGCCGTTAATAAAGCCATGTTGGTCTTTGATCCAAGGTGATGAGAAGTGAGTGAGCAACTCCTGCCTACCGGGCAGCCTTCTGAGTAGAGCAAGCTGTGAAACTGCAACCCGTTTGTTCAAGCGGCGCCATATGCAAACAATGTTGCTAGGGTCAAGGTGATGGCACCTTCGGGTCACGTGGCTAATCCGCTTTCGAATCCTCCTTTGAAGCTGTCCCATTCGCGTGGATACCCGACTGACAAGCTTTCGAGTGTGGCTGCATTTGCTGTCATTCGGACAAATAACTGCTTTTTTTAAGCCAATAAACATCATTGTATGTTGGTAACTATACATCAAAGATGTTGATTGACCTTTCTTCGAAGTACTGAGACCAAAACGGGCCGAATTTGGATAGCTGTATTGTCATTATGGCCAACAATGTGCGAAAAAAGGGCCTCAAATCTTTCAACGCCGATTTCTCTGAATGAAATTTTCTGCTTATGAATCAATTTTGTGCACAGCGTCAATAAAAAGCTAATTGATCGATCTGCTTCAGATAATCGTCTTTTGAACGATAAAAATATTATCTGGGAACAGTTTTTTTTTTTCCGTCAGATGTCCCCTTCCGAGACTTTTGTAGCTCACAAAATGAAGTAACTGTTGATGTTTAAATTGGTGATCAAAGAATTCGATAATTTTGTTATTATGTATTTTATTTGCAAACAAAAAATACGGTTCCTGCATATTGGTCTATACTTTAATTTTACATAGGTAATACACTTTTGCATCGATTATTTTTAAAGAAATGCTGACAAAATGTCAAATCTGATACCCTCTTGTAAACAGGCGTATAAAACCCTTAAAAATTATCGTATCGATATGAAACGTCTTTCTAGCAAATCTAGATGTCTTAACAATGAATAAAATGTATGGTTTTGTGGGTGAAATGTGAAACATAGTTCATCTATGCAACGTCAAAGTCGCGGGACCGCTGCGCGCGGCTCAATCTCCTCCGCTACGTTAAAAGGTTCGTGCATACTTTTGTGTTGTCCAGCCAAACTGCGCACCCATGGGAAAGTGACGATAGCAGGGCGCTTTGCCATAAACTCAATTCGTAGACAACATCTAAAATATCTGAAACCATTTTCACACAAACCCTTACTGCACTCTTAGTTACAGCTAGTGCTGACTACGACCATATTCTATTTGGGGGTAATTTGAATCTTTATCTTCTGCATAACAGTAAAGGTAGACCTCTCAGGGATTTATGTGATAATTTTGACATGCACAATCTTATAACAGATCCTACATGTATCACGAGGACTGGCTCATCACACATTGATATTTTTATCACTAATGCACGTAACTGCTTCCTCAAGAATGGTACTATTGAAACTGGTGTAAGTGACTGTCACAGACTTATTTATACAGTCTTAAGGACTCATCTACCAAGGCCGAAACCAAAGGTCGTCTCTTACCGATCTTAAAAACATTTTGTACATGAGGACTTTTTAAAAGGATCTTTCTGGGTTGCTGAATGCCTTGATGAACTAGATGTCAAATACTTTATTTTTGAGCATCTATTGAGGGATATTATTCATATGCATGCACCGGAAAAAAAACAAAAGGTTAAAATATAAGGAAGCACCCTTCACGAATAGACGATATCGAAAATCATGAACACATCCAGATTTTAAAACCGATACAAAGACTTTCCTACCATACTAACTGGGAAAATAACCGTAAAAGTCATAATCTCAAAACAAAAATTCGTACTCAATCTATAAAGAACTACTTCCAGGAGCGCTGCTCTGACGGACCCAAAGGGAAAAACCTCTGGCCAACAATAAAACCATTTCTAAGTAGCCAAAGTTAAACTGGAAATGATATAATCCTAATGGAAGAAACTGGCCTTGCTTCTGATCTGACGTTAGCAGCCAATGTACAAAATACTTTCTATAGTGATGTGGCTACCAACATCGGCCAACTACCTGATCCATCCCTTTTGGGCTTAGATTATACAGATTTTGTGGGAAAATCCATTCATCTTCACAATGACCACCCGATTATGAATAATATTTGTGGAAAAGGGAACAGCCTGACTTTTTCCTTTTCTAAAACTACACCACATAATGTGGTAATGGTAATTTGTAAGACTGATGGAAAAAAAGCCACTGGGTACGACACCATTCCAGCAAAAGTAATTCAACTATCATCCGATATCATCAGTGCACCCATTTGCCACCTCTATAATACCTGTGTAAACAAATCTGAATTTCTCCAGGCCTGCAAACCTTCTTTGATATATCCAGGTTTCATAAAGAATGACGCCCTATCCACTTCAAACTACAGGCCTTTCAGTGTCCTGACATCACTTTCGAAAATCTTTGAGAAGTTGCTACTAAACCAATTAGATTTATTCCTGGAGCATATCCTGTCACAATTCATTGCTACCTTCAGAAAGAAATACAAGTGTCAAGCAGCTCTTGCCAGACTCACTGATGATTGGACGAAAGCGCTCGAGGCTGGGAACTTTATAGGCACCATTCTAATAGACCTAAGTAAAGCCTTTGATTGTTTACCACATGACCTACTAGTAGCCAAGCTCAACACCTATGGCATGAACAAAAGCAGTGTAATACTACTGTACAGCTACCTAAGAAAACAGACACAAAGAGTCCACATAGGCAATGCCTTCAGCAATTGTTCATCCTTAGCAGAGGAAGTACTTGCCTCAGGGGTCAATTCTTGGCCCCGCCCTATTCCATAATTACATAAATGACCTTTTCTGTGCAATTAATGCTGCCTCCATTGTAAACTCTGCGGACGATAATTCAAGTTTCACTAGTAAAAAAAAAATGAACAAACCAAGTCCAAACTAGAAGAGGAAAAACTATTTTAGCTATGGACTGGTTTGAAATAAATAGTATGCAAGCTAACCCAGACAAATTTCAGGCCATGATAATCATAGAGTTTCATGTTAATGGTCAAGCCATTAAATGCAAAATCTGTGTAAAATTGCTTGGTATTTGGCTGGACAAAAACCTAAACTTAAATATGCACATATCAGAGCTGTGCAAAAAGGCCGGAAGACAGCTTAATGTACTAAAGCGACTATCAAAACTTCTAAATCCCAAAACTAAGATGTGCATCTGTTAGACAGTGTCATTACCATATCCAAACCGTAGTGCTAATGAAACAAATCCATGTCAATTCCGATCAAAAGCAATGTTCCTTGGTATATATAGCTGTATCACATAAATGTGTAGTTCGTCTTTATCCAAAAGAGTCCAAAACGTATTTGCTAAGGTCCATAGGATCAAAAAAGCCAAGTCTAGTTTTAACATGACAAGATGCAAAAAGTTTTGTTTGAAATTATAGGCCTACTTCGGTAAATGTTTTATATCCTATGTCATTTTAACTCTGCCCAATTTTTATTTGCAGTATGTTTGAAAACAACTATAACCCCGAAACCGTGAAACTACATGCTCCCGGCCCAAGAACAAAATATGCAGGACTCAGATGCTTAACTTATCAAGGAGCTAAAATTTGGAATCAACTCTCGTCTGAAATAAAAAATGCATCAAACCTGACCACTTAAAAAAAAACCTAATTAAAACGTGGGAGGGTGTAGCTGTAGTTACTGCAAGTCAAATATCTATATTACTGGACATTGCCAATGTGCCTGTCCTTCTTTTAACTTTTTTAAAGATTTAAATGAATTTATCATATACAAATGAACAATAAATTTGGAATAAATGCACCATACCCCACTACATTTTAAAGACTAACTAAAATCTCAGGAGGGCCAAAATGTGCTTATAACCACTGCAAATCAAATACTTATACTTTTGAACACTGCCTGTGAGTTTGCCCTTGCCAGGGCAATATTGTTATTTCCGTTTTTATGGTGGCTTCCTTATATTTTGATGCTGACTTGGTTTAGACCCTTGCAGTCACCACCAATTTAGCACATAATTCCTTTCTACATATGCCTGAATCATTTAAACATTTTGTATAATATTTATACTTCCATCTTAGTTCAGGTCAGCGACCTGTTTTATACGACGTATGTCAACTTCTACTCGGTATAATAGCTTTATGGCTAATGTTTCATGTTTGTAACCCGAGAATAAATAAAGATTGAAATGAAAATGAACATGCTATTAAAGGGGCTGGCAGAGAGAGAAAGAGAGACAGACGGACAGACAGACGGACAGACAGACAGACAGACCCACAGAGAGAACGCTTCAAGGGCCTATTGCTTTGAAACTGCACAGATACTCCTCTGGGCATTCTTATACCTCGATTTGTTGAGCAGTTGGCATGAAGCTATTTTCCACGTTAAAGGGTTTTTTTTTCGAGATTGGTAAACCATCCATTGGATTATCTTCAAAGTTGACAGGAATGTAGCCTGCCTTCAGTCACTACCACACTTCTGTATTCTCTTATACACACCTCCCTCTTCCTTGGCTGGCAAGGAACACGTGGCCTATTATTGTATTTATGTCTTTTTGCCCAGAACCACTTCCTAGTAGTCAATACCCTATTCTGCAGTCCGAACTCTTTACTCTCCATAAGCTAACCTGTCCCTGTCTAACCTATATACATATGGAATTACTATTGTCCATATTGCACACGTTCCTCTGTAAAATTTTGACATAGGCTGTATCAGCCCAAATAAATTAAAGGGTCTTCAGCGGGTAACTACTCAACATGTTTCGGAGCCTTTCACCAGTACATGTCTCTCTGAGTAGCGGCTCCTTGTCTAAGCTAGATATTCAGCAAAGACAACCCACACAATAATGAATAAATATGAACGTGGCAAATGATGAATTTGCTCAAATACGTGAAGTTTTGCTTATAAATGCAGAGCTTCATTATGAAAGAAGAATACCTGTCAAACAAACCATAATTACTAAATTTGTATAGTACAGGTTTAGATAAGAACAATTTGACTTACCTCTGAACCAATATGTACCCTTTCCAGCTGGACAGCTTATCCTAGTTAAACCACCCGCCAGTGTATAACTGAAGTGGAAACAAGCTGGGGCCTTATATTCAGTCCCAGTGATAGTAAAATAAACAGTTGCAGCTAGACCACCTGTACGAACCAAGGGAAATCCCAACAAGGACTGCAACAATGGACATCTTGCACCAGAAATGTAAAACAAACTCTGAGATGACACCCACCCCTCAAACAATTAAGCTCTATTTAACTGCCAACCCAGAGTCAATGTATCAACATAATGTGTCAGGTTTGTGACATTTGAGAATATACTGTCAATTTTGAGTAAATGTGCATTTAGGCATGTCAGAAAAGAATGAAAGTCATTAGCATGTATGTCAAAAACATGTTATCAAAACAATTTTTCTTAACAGGATTTTGAAAACAATTATGTGTAAAAAAATATAAATTATTAAATTAGATTTACATTACTATCAACCAATTGCTCACGTAATTTTTAGAAGTAAGAGTTCATCGAAAGTCTAATTGACGATACTGTTGCGTTGCTTTTTGTAAAATTGGTAAAACCTGTAAAACTTTAAAACAAACTTCAAGGGAGTAAGGCCGAGGTCAATTAAATAGATTTTTGAAACGTTTCCAGGCTCGGTTGCGCTGGTGCATAAGCTTTTTGATTTGCGTAGTGGTGCAAGGTTTATCCTTGGGCCGAATAGTAATTCTTCATAAGGAATAAATTCCTTGGCGGTAGAGAAGAATAGATAAGATCAATGGGACACCATGTCGTTAATTGAATCCAATACTCCATATGCAGTGTCCCTTGGGGGCAGAGGATAGAGTAGTATTAAGGCCTAGAAAATCAGCTTTTTAAAAAAATTCTATGCACATCTCTCAAAGGATCGATCTCTATGGTAGGATACAGAAAAGGCACAAAATATAACCAAATGATCAGAATTTTGCAATAGGTGTTAAAATTCCCCAATCTATACTGAACAAAAAAGGAAACGCAACTGCAAATCTCCAACCATAATTTCCACATTTAGAAGTATTTTATAATAAGAATTAGTTGACATGGCCTGACGTTCCTACCTGGGACCACGATATTGCATAAAGTGGTTCTGTACTGGACAGCTGGCCCCAATACTGACCAATGGCAGTTTCTATTGTTAAGGTGAGCGTGTCACTTTTGGCCCAATTTTTGGAATCCTGTGATGTCCTGTTTCTGTGTCTTGATCCTTCTCAATAAAAAGCCACACTGACCCACTCCAAAATCATACCCAGTTTGACTTGAACAGGGTGATAGTCAAAGCCAGTCATGGGGCGTCTCTCAAAAGCTCAGCGAGAAAGGGCTGTGGGCATGCTGATGGGAGGCATGGCAGCCAGTGATGTTGCAGAGCATATGCAGGTCCACAAGTCAACCATATCTTGTCTGAGAACCCGCCTGCAAGAGATTGGATCAACCAATGATAGACCACGAAGTGGTCGACCGAGGTATACCACCCCAGACCAAGACAGACATATTCGTTTGATTCACCTGAGAAATCGCAGAACACCTGCTACTCAAACTGTTCAAGCCACACCAGGAACACACAACAACCGCATTTCAGGGCAGACTGTGTGAAACAGATTACGAGAAAGCAAGCTTCATGCCAGAAGACCATACCGTGGCTCTCTTCTCACAGATGCCAGGAGACAAGCTCGTCTTCACTGGCCAAATAACCATGTTCGTTGGACTCAACATCAGTGGCATGACATTTTGTTTACTGATGAATCTCGTTTTCGAGTCTTTAACGCAGATGGGAGGACCAGAGTGTGCCGTCGCAAGGGAGAACATTTTGTCGATGCCTGTGTGATTCAGACTGACAGATTTGGTGGTCCCAGTACCATGATATGAGCTGGGATATCATACAGGGCCAAGACACAGCTAATGTTTATCGAAGGGAACATGACTGCCACCAGGTACAGGGACGAGATTCTTCGTCCAGGGGCTGTGCCATTCCTGCAACAAAATGCATTAACATTGCAACAAGACAATGCAAGACCACATTCGGCAAGACTGACTCAAACATTTCTCAGAGAAGAAGGAGTGACTGTACTGCTATGGCCAGCCTTCAGTCCAGACCTTTCTCCCATAGAGCACCTGTGGGATAATCTGGACAGGCAGATCAGAAGCGGTGAACCTGTGCCTACAACTCGTCAACAGCTGCAACAAGCTCTTCTGGAAGAGTGGAACCAGGTTTCCCAGGCCACCATCCGAAAGCTTATCAAGTCCATGCATCGCAGATGTGTTGCTGTGCAAGGAGCCCAGGGTGAACACACGCGTTATTAACTACACACCAAAATATGAATTTTGAGATTTGACTTTAACCTCTTTTATAGTCTGTGAAAATGACATGCTTAACCAATATCTTTGATTCTTTCCGGATAGCTTGACAAGAGATTAAAAAGCAAGTTTCTACCAATATATAGGAATAAAATATTAATATGATCTTAAAATGAATGTCCAATGACGAGTTGCGTTTCTTTTTTTGTTGAGTATAGAACCAGTCCTGGTGAGTCTGTAATTAAAAGGGCCAAACGGTTTGCTAAATATTCATTCTGCTGCTGGGTTCCTGTATTAACTGGAAGAGATTAAATTGTGTTCGGCAACAAGAAGTGGAGACTATAATCTTATTGGTTGGCTGGAATTCGCGTTGCCGAGCCTCAGCTATGTGTAGTGAAGGCTGTAAATTTATTGGTTGGTTTTACTATGCGTTGCCGAGCCTGGACTACGCGTAGTGGAGTCTGTAATCTTATTCATTGGCTCGACAACGCGTTGCCGAGCCTCGCCTACGCGTAGTAGAGACTGCAATCTGATTGGTTTACTTGCCTACACGTAGTGGAGGCTCGGCTACGCGTACGACCTATGCGTTATGGCCCTGTTGACTTGCCACAGTCGTGAACGAGAGCTCGTTTTGCTGCAACAGAAACCTTGCACGCCTGCAGGGTTACCGTGAAACGAAGCTGTTTCACGGGAGAGGTCTTGATCATGCAGCATCTGTACTCTACCAGTTAGTGTACACGAATCTCTGTGTCATTTGACTAACTGTCTCCCTCATGTTTTGCCATATTAAGGGGCCTTAGTATGTTCAGTCAAAGTGCGTCCTTAACCCACTTGTTCATGTGACCTCGATGTAACAATTTGTCAAAGGCAAATGGGATATAAAATCAGAACTTTGCCTAGAACAGGTGTAATACAATACTTTATAATAGGTAATCAGCTTATCAGTGTTTGAAGATCATGTTTGTATATTTATAAAGATTTGACCGTTAAATTCGTTTGTATTGTTTCCTGTGTTTCGGACACTCATTTGGCAAATTGATTGGCCACACATATATTATTGAGCAAACTTAGTTATTACTACTCTGACGTGACGAAAAGCTGAGAAATGGCTTCTTCAAAATGGTAGAAAAACGAAGAAAGAGCGGCACGTGTGGCATCTCATGCTATACAGATTTTTTTCTGCCTGTAATTAGAAAAAAACATGTGGACAGAGCCCACAAATTTAGCAACTATTAGAGAATGGAATGGTGATTGTTTTATCCATATACGCTTTGTCAACATTAAAGTATGACGCTTGATAATGAATAAATCACAGAATGACTTTTAACTGTGTGTCTTATTACACGTTTTCCACTAAGCTGGATAATCGGAGTATGCCTGCTATTACCTTTCACATCGGAGTATGCCTACTGTTACCTTTTTAACCCCTTAAAAAAGAATAGAAAAACTCGTAGCGCCACCCGGTGAAAAAATTAAGGCCTAGGGGTCATCAAAAGTGATCGTGGTTGTGATTTTTTTTTATAGGCAGTGGCTTCGTTGTTAACTCTTTGGTTTGATTACTTCTGTATTTGCTTCGATATAGCAAGTGGGGAACATTCAGACTTTCAATCAGTTTCTTGGTTCCAAACTCAGACAGGGGAAGGCCGTCGGCTAGAAGCGCACCTTTGTTGATTGTTCCGTCACCCGAACTGAATTTGGCATCATTGCCATTGAAGTGACAGTAGTTCTTGCTGTAAAGAGCTTCTAACTCAATGTAAACTGTCTCTGCACCCTCTATGGCAGCGATGTTATATGTCCTTGAACAAATACCAGAGACACTTACAGAGCAGGATATGTTCTTAGCTCTTTGAATTATTAGCTTGGACTCACTGACAATCTTCTGCACATTGTTAGTTTTCCTGCAGTCATGAGGAACATGGAGTAACACATTGTCATACTTTTGGGGACTCTTTAGTAAGAGCTACATGTTTATTATTGACAGTATTACAACTTATAGATTTAATAGTAGTGTTTTCATGATCGCTGACGCAATGTCGTATGATAGAGTCTCCTATTACAAACATATGATTCACTTTCCCTTCTGACGGCAGTGATACAGTACCGTTTTTTAGTCTTCTCAACTCGAGATTCTCTTCCCTGAGCTCTTTGCACTCAATTCGTTTTGCGTCTGCCTGCTTAACTAACCCCACATTGTGTGTCTGCAAGGAGTCTAGCTGTTTTACCAAATCATGATTCTCTTCCCGAACAGAATTTATTAGGTCCTTTATGCTGTACATTTCTTTCTGTAGACTTCCACCATTTTCGGAAGGGTGTGGCATTGGTCACAATTGTTAAAAGCACCTATATTCTCCTCAGACTCACCAACGCGTTGATGATGGTACCATTGCATGCATGTACCTCATGATATCATAGAGGCTTTGTATTCTTTGTTGTGTACACATTGTTAAGCACACCATCATCAATCATGAGAGAGCCCGCTTGTTTTTTGTTTTAGTAGCCTTTTTACCTTTATGTTTCCGTTCCTTTTATTTTGCATAACAACCTTCTTCTTACCCAATCTGTATTGGCGTGTTCACTGTCAATAATCACCAGGTTTGGGCAACAGTAGAGATATATTTGAGGGAGCTGAAAATTATTTGGATTTTTTTTATAGTTATAGGCAGAAATTGATCAAAGTAGAACGGGATTTGTTTTATGAATACATACAGACAGTTCAGAGAGACTTTCAACAGTAAAATCAGGATAGTTATAAGAATATAGAATAAATTTTCTGAGCGAAACTAGGTCAGTGAGCGTCCAGGTCACCATCTTTGATGTCGTTAACTAGCAGCTAGAAAAAACATACAAACACAGTATGTCCGGACCTGGCTTGCCACAGAATACCAGGGGTACAGGATTAGGGAAGGCAGCAGGAGGGAGATCTTCCACCGGGGGATGCGGACAGAAGGGAGACAAGTTGAGGTAGGGTGGAAGCAGATAGGAGAGGAGGATAAGCACAGGGTACAGCCACATTGAGGTGAGTAGGACGACCACATACAGTGTCAGGGGTGCTGTGTGTTGGTTGAGTTTAGTGCTGCAGGACTAGCCTGCTCTTTAAATGAGACAAGAGGGAGATCTTTCAGTTTAGGTGTGGGAAGTGCAGGAGGATGAGGTTTTGGAGGCACAGCTGGCAGACCTCAAGATAGAGTTATAGAGGGCTAGTGTCAGGGCTGCAGCTGTTGTGAAGGGTGGATCACAAGGCTTGGGGGGGGGGCAGGATGGGTAGAGGTCAGGAGGAGGAAGGTGGGGATGAGGAAGGCAAGGAGTGGCAGGGCCTAGTGGGAAGGAGGAACAGGAAGGACCTAGAGAGGCAGTGGTTATGGGGAGCAGCATAGGTAGGAGGATCACAGGTCTCCAGTAGGGCACACAAGGAGCATGGGGTTAGGGTGTTACATCCTGGGGCCAAGATTAGGGACGTTGAGGAGAGGCTCGAGGAAGTAGTGAGGAGTATTGGAAAGCATCTGGGAGTCATTGTGCAGGTCGGCACCAATAATTCCTCGGACAGGGGACAGCAAAGGGAGATAATAGGGATGGAGATGGTGTTAGGCAGGTACTGGAAGCTTGTGGGGATGATAGTGCAGTTACAATGCAATGCTTTGGGAATGGTAATATTACCTAAGCTTAGGATGAGTGCATGGCAAGCAAGTAGGATTTGTGGGATTAACAGGAGGTTAGAAAAGTTATGTATATAGCCTTTATTCGTCTACTAAAAGACACAATGATACACACGATATGTCAATGGAATATGTACAGATGAACCAAAATGAAATATCTCAGTCTGTTAGAATAGGAAAAGAAAAAAAAGGCACAATGAGTTGATACCCTAGCTCATAGAGATGTCATTGATCATAGCAACAATTTCTTCTTCTGACCAAATACACTCACCAAAACCATCACGACTGAGGAGAGCTTACAAGTTCTTTTACAATATAT
Source organism: Hermodice carunculata (assembly GCA_964020975.1). Lineage (NCBI taxonomy): Eukaryota > Metazoa > Annelida > Polychaeta > Eunicida > Amphinomidae > Hermodice > Hermodice carunculata. Next base: position 7,852,704 of record OZ026630.1, read on the forward strand.
GCATGGGTCTTGGTGATTTGGTCAAGTGATCGAAACCATTCACTTTTAACCTTATGAACCTTTAACATTGTAAACATACTGCATCCTGACTGCAGAAACCTTACTTTCCTGCCACAAACTGACCAGGGATTATGCATAGACAATCGGGTAGCAGTTTTCAAAATGTCTGAATCATGATTAACTGCACTGGTGAAAAAGGTAATGAATCTTTTTTCAATCTGTAACTCAAGTGGCAAACTATCTGATATATAAGCTAAAATGTTTCTATGTGTCATGTTAGGCAGTCGCCATATCACCTTTAACGCTTTTCTCCAAGCCACACCTATGTCCATTAGTTTCTTACTATCTAGAGACCACAAAGGAGAACCATAATAACTAGTGCAGTATTGCTTAAAAAGTTTACACTTCAGGAATAACGAAATATGGCCAACGTCAGATATAAAGATATTAAATTGAGACCAAAAGGCCCTCAGAGCTGCACCCATAATGCTATTTTTGTCAGAAGTGGAAATAACATGACCTAAATGAACTTCTTCCTCCACAAGTTTTACAGAATCACCATTCCAAATACAGTAAATTTAAACTTATGTGAAGTAGGGCTTTTTAAAAAAGGCAGCTTACATTTTGAACTTTAAAATTCACATTAAACTCACGAGCAAAATCATCACATAGTTGAACCATCTTTCTTAAAGTATGAACAGAGCGGGCCAGTATTGTAAGGTCATCTGCATTATATATAGCCCCTGCATACGAATTACCTATATGACACCCAAGGTTATGATGGCAGGGTGGGATTGCATTTAGAGATGTGTGGGAGGATTTTTTCAGGGAGAAGTTTGCTGAGGATGACCTTCACCCAAGTCAGAAGGGAGGTGATAGGCTAGGGCATGTCTACAGTGAGTGGATTCAGTGGCAGAGACATTCGAAACCCGAGCAACTACAAGGTCAGTTCTGTAAGAGGAAGATGATGATCATAGGTAAACAGAAAGTAGTAGTAGAACAAGAAGGAGGGAGAAATAGAACAACGACACAAAAAAATAGGATATAACAATTGTAGAGGATTCAAAGGGAAGCTAGCAGAAATAGAGGAAGCAGCTGAAAGTGAAAAGAATGCTATATAGCACTAATAGAGACACACATTAGAAGAAAGGAAATGGGGATAGTGACAGGCCCTGCAAGATATGATATGAAAGAGGAAGAGAAAGTGGGCAAAGTAAGGCAGGGGAAGTAGCATTTCTGACAAAAATAGGGATAAAATAAGCATGAAGTCTGGAAGGACAGATGGGAAGATGACAGTGAGGTGAAAAATGTGATGCAGTGGAGACGAGTAGAGTCAGATGGAAACAGTAGCAATAGGTGTAGTGTTTGTGGGTTGTGAGGGTCTACCGAGTGAATGGAATGACCAAATATATGATAGAATAAGAATGATGACTGGTGATATTCAGCAGCAGGGGTATAAAGCTATGATTGCTGGGGATTTCAATGGGCCCATGGGGACTGGAGCAGATGGAATACAGGGAGATGGAGAAGTTAATAGGAATAGAAGCACGCTGTTGAACCTCACTAAGGAAAATGTGCTGAGAATAGTGAACAGGGACATGCAGTTCAAGGAGAAGTGGACATGGGCCTCAGGCCGCAGAGAGACAATAATTGATTATCTCTTAGTGTATAGTGAAATTCTTTGAAAATGTGAAGTAGATGAGGAGGGTAGACTGTATATAGGCAGTGACCACAACTGGCTGACAATTTTGGTTGACATGTAGGTGTGGAACATACACATGAAGGCAGATTGGGATGGCTACCACGAAAGCCTGAGAACTGAATTACAAGAGTGGACAGATAAATGGGCGCTAGAAGGAGGAGTACAGCTAATGAAAGAAGAACTTACTAGGAAAATTCTTAAGGTGGCTCTGGAAAATATTGGCAGAAAAAAGTCTGGTTGAGCATATGGGATATGAAATAGACCGAGAACTGAAAGCAACAATGAAGAAAAAGATAGTTAGAAATAGAGCATGTAAACTAGCCTTGAAAAACAAGAATCAAGAAAGTGAAACAGAGGAAGCTGCGAGTCAGTGTATAGAATGTAGAAATCTAGTAGAAGAAACGAAAGCAGAAAGGAGAGCTAGCAAAAATGAACAGATGACAAAGAAAATAGCAGAAAGTAGAAGAGATGGATCGACTATCTATTGGAAACAGGTTGACCAGAAGAAAAAGAATAAAATTCAAGAAATCGTATCTCAAGGACAGTAAAAAAACAGATGTAAGTAAGGTCATATAAAAAGCTTTAACGGAACATTGGGATAAGATTGATGACTCAAAATGGGGCCACGGAACAGTACCAGCATGTCAATTCAAACATAGACAGGACCGAAGGGATCCTGAGTTGTGTCACAGAATCAGTAGCATTTAAGACAAGATAGATGAGAAACGGATGAGATTTGACATGGCTCCAGGAACAGATGATACTCTGAGCGAATTTATAAAGAAGTGGCTAGAGGAAACTGAAGACAGTTTACAAATGCTTTTTAATACAATTATTGAAAACAAACCATTACGTAGGGAATGGAGTAGGCTTAGGATATCATTAATTCCCATAAAGGGTCAAGGTGAGGAACTGGACAAGTGTAGGGATAATGTTATCGTATCTAATTTGATCAAATATTTAGTCAGATATTGTAACAAAATCTGAGCAGAATAGTGGAAAGACTAAAGCTTCTGGGATAAATTCAGAATGGTTTTAGACCAGGGAGATGGGTAGAGGATCACATATTTACACTAACTCGGGTTTTGGCAGTGGCAAGACAAAAGCAAGAAAGGTTTTCATGTTGTTTTAGATGTGAGAAAGGCATATGATAAGGTGTGGAGAGATGCTCTATGGGGAAAAACTCAATGGTTTAGGATTTGGAGGCACCTTTCTAGAAATAGTGAAAACCCTATACAAGGATGCAGATGCACTCTTTCACCAAGAAATGCTGTAGTAGAAAATGCACAGCTGAACATAGGTGCGTCCTGTCCTCAATTTTGTTTGTTCTATATTTTAAGGACGCAGGTGAACAGCTTGTAGATTGTGACAAGGGAGTAACAATAGAACACCAGAAAATTCCATGGTTATTTTTTGCAGATGACATTGTGCTCGTGGCCAAGTCTTAAAAAGGGTTGAAGGATATGCTGAACATTGTAGGGGAATATGAAAATAAATGGAGGTTGTAGTTGACCCAAGACAACATATAGGTTATGACACTGGGAAAGAAACCAGCTGGCAATAGAAAAATGGATGCTTGGGAAATTCCAAATTGCAGAGGGGAAAGAACATCTGATTGAGAGGTAGATGATTATGAGTATCTTTGGGTAAAGATAAAATCAACAGGTAAAGGTATGTTCAGGTAGCATATCAAAAAGATTAAGCATAAAAATGAACCATGCAAAAGGAAAGACAAAAGCAAGAGCAATAAATAGTTTCAGTAGAGCATTTACAACTCGAGCACTATGGGGTAGAGTAGCAATACCATGAATGTTTTGTGGTTTCGACAAATGAGGGGGATATCCAGGGTATGGAGAGAGCACGGAATGAAATAGGAAAATGGATTCTCGAAGTACCATCATCTGCAGCAACATAAGCAATCTTAGGAGAGTTAGGACAAAATAGCATAACTGACAATAAATATATATAGGGAAGGAAGTGACTAAACGATAAAACAAGGAATGGAGAAAAGGCGTGAGAGAACAAGTATGCTAAGTGTATATAAGGTTTCAGAAAAGCCAAAGAAAGGTACATGCTCGGGTGGAGGGAGAGGGATCCTAACTTGTGTTCCAGAGTAGGGCAGGAGTTATCAATTTAGAAAAGAGAAGACAGAAATGGACAACAGGTAGCAATGGTAAGTGTAGATTTTGTTCCCAGGAGGCAGCTGAGATGGTAGACCATTGGTTGGTGTGGTGTGATGTAAACCACTTTTAACTTATAGGTCGGTGGTATCCAAAAATACCCTTTGTCCTCACAAAATCTTTGTTTGGACATACTGTCTAGACGGCAGTGTTTGCCTTTTTTTATTATCTCAATAAAAGTAAAATGAGTAATTATGGCAAAAAATCCAGTTCTGGTCCAGTCACTGGTCCTTCAATCGTTATTCTTCACATGTTGTGTGACAACCGTCAAATATATTTTGTAAATCCGATATTTTCCAAGATCTCCACAGCAATTAACGTACTCAAATCTTGCACATCTGCACATCTTACATTACATGTTATGGTTCATGATCATATGGCCTTTTTCAAAATCGTTGTGTTGAAGATATTTTGATGAAAAATAAAAATACAAATAAAAAAGATATCCTTCAATTTTTCTGATATTTTAGTGGAAAATAGGAAAGGGTAAGGAGGATATAGTCATTGGCTGACGGATTTCTTTTATTGGGTAATTGGCATGGGAGGGGACGTAGCAATTTTTGTTAAAAACATCTTGTCATTCATGCATAGATCCAACTTAGATCCAACTTGGAAAGTCCTGACAGCGAAAGCCTTGGGATTCGAATTAAAACCATCGATGGGAATGCCCTGTTTATCGCCTATTATCATCCACTGGGACATTCAGTTGACATAAGAACACGTTTTTCTTTCGTGATGATCTATCACATTCAGTCGATATGGCCCTAGCACTAAACCCAAGCCACCTGATCATCACAGGTGAATTTAAGATCACTGCCTTGATTGGAACTCAGATCATGAAAACAGCGAGTTGGGTGTTGATTTATTCAACATAGTCTCCAATAATAACCTCTTTCAAATTATTTCTGAACCAACTCGCTCCACGAAATATACAAATTCCCTACTAAACCTCATAATAACATATTATCCAGGATTAATCTTAATGACATTATACTGGACCTCATGATGACTTATTTTCCAAGATAAATTTCAAACAATGGCATTCTACCTCCTGTGTCTACGTCTGACCACTCAATTGTTACCTGCAAGATCGCCCTTTCCTTTCGATCGGTCAAACGAAAAATTTGGACCTATAAAAAGGCCAACTGTATGGAGCTAAGCGAGTGTCAGCAAACAGCACATTGGGACATGGCCTTAGTAACATTTGATAGTGTTGATGATATGTTATTTTGCTGGCATAACTAACATAAGCCTACTCTTAAAATGTTTATCCTTTTTTGTGACGTTATTGTTCGACCCAAAGACAAACCCTGGATTAATTCTGAATTATGTGCTTCAAGAAAATACACGAAAAAAACAGACCTTGGAAACGTTTCAAAAAATGCAAAAGACCCTGCTCATTCTGAGTGCTTCTACCATAATTATTAACGTATCAGAAATGATTTCGTTTCAGCAAACGACGAGGCCTTGAAGGAATACTTTAGGACATTAAGCGACGAAATCGAGAGTAAAGAAATTAACCTCAAAAAGTGGTGGGCGCCGATGAAGTCCGTGCTTGGATGTAAAGTATGTCAGTCCTTGCCTCCAGTAATAGAGAGAGAAAACACCATAACTGATGATAATGAAAAGATATACTAAATACGTATTTCGCCAGTCATTGCAAGTTATCAGCAGATGCATCTTTCACCGTTCTACATTATTTGTACTTTCTTACTGATACAAGGCTGGAACCCTTTTTCTTCAACAAACAAGATGTTAAGAAAATTCTGTTCTCAATAAAGACATCCAGTGCCTCAGTCCCTGATGCAATTAGTAATATTTGTTGAAACAAATTCAACCAAGTATGTCGTTATCTCTTTGTTAATTATCCAATTTATCTTAGTCAACCTTTCGCTTTCTTGAACAATGGAAAAAATTCAACCTATGTCCCATACACAAAGAGCAAGATCGCCAAAGAGTTATTACCATCCAATATATCTCTTCAGAGCAGAATCTCCAAGGTAATGGAAAGAACAGTATATAAAAAAAGATGAATATTTAATTACACACAACTTAGTTACATGAAATAACTGGTTTCAAGGAAGGTGATTCAACACGCAACCAACTTATAAGTATTGTTCTTGAATTTATAGTGGCATAGATTGCGTGCATAAACAATGTCTTACTTCCTTGGATATTTCAAAAGCTTCGGACAAAGTCTGACACAAAGGATAATTGTTTAAAATTTGTACACATGGCTTTTGTGAGGAATTGGTGTCTTGGACATAAGATTATATTTCGAGCTGTTTCCAACGAGTTGCTATTTCAGGGCAAGAATCCAGCTGGCTTCCTGTTTAAGCAGGTTTACCCCAAAGGTCCATACTTGGTACCCTTTTGGTCATAATATATGTCAATGACATGATTGATAACATTTCTTCAGAAATTAGACTATTTGAAGACGAAACTTCTATTCTTGGAGTTGCAAAAAAACCTCCAGCTTCCATCTTAATATTGAACAGAGACTTGGGTATTATATTGAGCTGGGGAATGACCGGACAGTCACGTTTAATACATGTTTAACATCCCCTTCTCTGCTCTTTTCTACCAAAAAAACAAACCCTATCACAAGCTACTTATTTTGAATGAAATAAAATTTCAGAAGGTGCCAGTTAAACACAAACACACACACACACACTGGCATCACTCATTGTAGAGAGTATATTTTTGGAACTACAGAGAAGGCTGGTAGAAGGATTGCTCTTCTTAAGTGATTTAAAAATAAATTATCTAGAAATGCACTTTGTAAAATATACAAATCTATGGCCTGCTCGAGATTCGAATATTGGTGTGTATTTTTTGACAACTGTGATTAAATCTTAGCGGATCAATTAGAATCAATTCAGTATAAAGCAGAGAAAATGTGTTCAGGTGCCTTTCGTCACACGAATCGTGCTCGTCTACTCGTTGATCACAGCTGGGAAACGTTAGTTGTCCGCAGAAGATATTTCAAACTTGTCCTCTTCTATAAAATGATCAATATACAGGTCCCTCAGTGCCTCTCTAATCCAGCCCCCTTTACATGTGGAGCAACTTCTGGTCGAAACATAAGAGGTTCCCCTTTCTTGGCTATTCAGGTCACTAATGACAGATTTTGTATAAAATCTATCACAAAATAGAGGACTTTAACATTGAAGCAGTTAAGTATCCTTTCCCTGGCAGTAATATTTAAGAAACTATGGGATATAATGCGTTTTTGTCACAGATTGTGATGTTTGGCCGTATTTGTTCTAAATTTCAGGAATTTGCATCTAGAACCAAATTTATTCACAATAAACTTGAGCCAAGAGGATTCTAAGATGTACCTCGGATCAAATATTTCTACAAATTTTGCTGTATATATCCGGAGATGGTTAGAGTTTGGTTTCAATAATTTTAGAGAAGTTTGACTTGCCGTTTTGCTACTTAATTTTTATTTTCGGCATCATTCTGTTTTAATGTTTACCTTTCAGACATTTTAGGCTAGATTGTTTTCTGTTAGGTTAAACCCCCAGGGGCTATCGGTAGCAAGCAGTGGCCTAGAACAGTTACAAGCTTGCCTAATTGTACTTGATATCGGGTTTAGAAATATTGTATTTTCATTGCATTCTCTTTACTTAAATACAAATGACTTTCATTCTTTTCTGACTTGCCCCATAAATTTTGTTTTTAATATCTAAAGATTATTAGAAAGTTTGGCTACAGTACTTTTACAGTTTTTAGACTTGTTTTGTTTTGCTATTTAATTTTTACTATTGGCATCATTCTGTTGTAATATTCACTTTCAGACATTTTAGGCTTACATATTTTCTGTCAGGTTAACATCCCGCGCCCCCCCCCCCCCCCCCCGGCTGTCGGGAGCAAGCAACGGCCTATGACAGTTACAAGCTTGCCTAATTGTACTTAAAATGGTGTTAAGAAAAATTGTTTTGATAAAAATTTTTTTGGCATAAATGCTAATGACTTTCATTCTTTTCTCACATGCCTAAAAGGCACATTTACTCCTTATTTAAAAAAATACTTAAAAGTGATAGTATTTTCTCAAATATCACAAACCTGACACATTACGTTGAAACATTGACTCAGGGTGAGCAGTGAAACAGAGCTCAATTGTTTGGAGACTTTGAAAGTGAGGAGGCGGTATTATCATGGAGTTTGTTTTACACTTCTGGTGCAGGATGTCCATTGTTGCAGTCCTTGTTTGGATTTCCCTTGGTTTGTACAGGTGGTCTAGCTACAACTGTTTATTTTACTATCACTGGGACTGAATATAAGGCCCCAGCTTGTTTCCACTTCAGTTATACACTGGCGGATGGTTTGACTAGGATAAGCTGTCCAGCTAGAAAGGGTACATATTGGTTCAGGGGTAAGTCAAATTGTTCTTATCTGAACCTGTACTATACAAATTTAGTAATTATGGTTTGTTTGACAGGTATTCTTCTGTCATAATGAAGCTCTGCGTTTATAAGCAAAACTTCACGTAGTTAGCTAATTCATCATTTGCCACGTTCATATTTATTCATTATTGTATGGGTTGTCTTTGCTGAATATCTAGCTTAGACAAGGAGCCGCTACTCAGAGAGACATGTACTGGTGAAAGGCTCCGAAACATGTTGAGTAGTTACCTGCGGAAGACCCTTTAATTTATTTGGGCTGATACAGCCTATGTCAAAATTTTACAGAGGAACGTGTGCAATATGGACAATAGTAATTCCATATGTATATAGGTTAGACAGGGACAGGTTAGCTTATGGAGAGTAAAGAGTTCGGACTGCAGAATAGGGTATTGACTACTAGGAAGTGGTTCTGGGCAAAAAGACATAAATACAATAATAGGCCACGTGTTCCTTGCCAGCCAAGGAAGAGGGAGGTGTGTATAAGAGAATACAGAAGTGTGGTAGTGACTGAAGGCAGGCTACATTCCTGTCAACTTTGAAGATAATCCAATGGATGGTTTTCCAATCTCGAAAAAAAAACCCTTTAACGTGGAAAATAGCTTCATGCCAACTGCTCAACAAATCGAGGTATAAGAATGCCCAGAGGAGTATCTGTGCAGTTTCAAAGCAATAGGCCCTTGAAGCGTTCTCTCTGTGGGTCTGTCTGTCTGTCTGTCCGTCTGTCTCTCTTTCTCTCTCTGCCAGCCCCTTTAATAGCATGTTCATTTTCATTTCAATCTTTATTTATTCTCGGGTTACAAACATGAAACATTAGCCATAAAGCTATTATACCGAGTAGAAGTTGACATATGTCGTATAAAACAGGTCGCTGACCTGAACAAAGATGGAAGTATAAATATTATACAAAATGTTTAAATGATTCAGGCATATGTAGAAAGGAATTATGTGCTAAATTGGTGGTGACTGCAAGGGTCTAAACCAAGTCAGCATCAAAATATAAGGAAGCCACCATAAAAACGGAAATAACAATATTGCCCTGGCAAGGGCAAACTCACAGGCAGTGTTCAAAAATATAAGTATTTGATTTACAGTGGTTATAAGCACATTTTGGCCCTCCTGAGATTTTAGTTAGTCTTTAAAATGTAGTGGGGTATGGTGCATTTATTCCAAATTTATGGTTCATTTGTATATGATAAATTCATTTAAATCTTTAAAAAAGTTAAAAGAAGGACAGGCACATTGGCAATGTCCAATAATATAGATATTTGACTTGCAGTAACTACAGCTACACCCTCCCACGTTTTAATTAGTTTTTTTTTAAAGTGGTCAGGTTTGATGCATTTGTTATTTCAGACGAGAGTTGATTCCAAATTTTAGCTCCTTGATAAGTTAAGGATCTGAGTCCTGCACATTTTGTTCTTGGGCAGGGAGCATGTAGTTTCACGGTTTCGGGTTATAGTTGTTTTCAAACATAATGCAAATAAAAATTGGGCAGAGTTAAAATGACATAGGATATAAAACATTTACTGAAGTAGGCCTATAATTTCAAACAAAACTTTTTGCATCTTGTCATGTTAAAACTAGACTTGGCTTTTTTGATCCTATGGACCCTAGCAAATACGTTTTGGACTCTTTTGAATAAAGACGAACTACACATTTATGTGATACAGCTATATATACCAAGAAACATTGCCTTTGATCGGAATTGTCTTGGATTTGTTTCATTAGCACTACGGTTTGGATATGGTAATGGCACTGTCTAACAGATGCACATTTTAGTTTTGGGATTTAGAAGTTTTAGTAGTCGTTTTAGTACATTAAGCTGTCTTCCGGCCTTTTTGCAAAGCTCTGATATGTGCATATTTAAGTTTAGGTTTTTGTCCAGCCAAATACTAAGCAATTTTACACAGTTTTTGCATTTAATGGCTTGACCATTAACATGAAACTCTATGATTTGGTTTGCTCGGTTACTGATTATCATGGCCTGAAATTTGTCTGGGTTAGCTTGCATACTATTTATTTCAAACCAGTCCATAGCTAAAATAGTTTTTCCTCTTATAGTTTGGACTTGGTTTGTTCATTTTTTTTTTACTAGTGAAACTTGAATTATCGTCCGCAGAGTTTACAATGGAGGCAGCATTAATTGCACAGAAAAGGTCATTTATGTAATTATGGAATAGGGCGGGGCCAAGAATTGACCCCTGAGGCAAGTACTTCCTCTGCTAAGGATGAACAATTGCTGAAGGCATTGCCTATGTGGACTCTTTGTGTCCGTTTTCTTAGGTAGCTGTACAGTAGTATTACACTGCTTTTGTTCATGCCATAGGTGTTGAGCTTGGCTACTAGTAGGTCATGTGGTAAACAATCAAAGGCTTTACTTAGGTCTATTAGAATGGTGCCTATAAAGTTCCCAGCCTCGAGCGCTTTCGTCCAATCCTCAGTGAGTCTGGCAAGGGCTGCTTGACACTTGTATTTCTTTCTGAAGGTAGCAATGAATTGTGACAAGATATGCTCCAGGAATAAATCTAATTGGTTTAGTAGCAACTTTTCAAAGATTTTCGAAAGTGATGTCAGGACACTGAAAGGCCTGTAGTTTGAAGTGGATAGGGCGTCATTCTTTATGAAACCTGGATATATCAAAGAAGGTTTGCAGGCCTGGAGAAATTCAGATTTGTTTACACAGGTATTATAGAGGTGGCAAATGGGTGTACTGATGATATCAGATGATAGTTTAATTACTTTTGCTGGAATGGTGTCGTATCCAGTGGCTTTTTTCCCATCAGTCTTATAAATTGCCATTGCCACATTATCTGGTGTAGTTTCAGAAAAGGAAAAAGTCAGGCTGTTCCCTTTTCCACAAATATTATTCATGCTCAAGTGGTCATTGTGAAGATGAATGGATTTTCCCACAAAAATCTGCATAATCTAAGCCCAAAAGGGATGGATCAGGTAGTTGGCCGATGTTGGTAGCCACATCACTATAGAGAGTATTTTGTACATTGGCTGCTATCGTCGGATCAGAAGCAAGGCCAGTTTCTTCCATTAGGATTATATCATTTCCAGTTTGACTTTGGGTACTTAGATATGGTTTTATTGTTGGCCATTGTTTACACTTCTGGTGCAGGATGCCCATTGTTGCAGTCCTTGTTGGGATTTCCCTTGGTTTGTACAGGTGGTCCAGCTGCAACTGTTTATTTTACAATCACTGGTACAGAATATAAAGCCACAGCTTGTTTCTACTTCAGTTATACATTGTCAGGTGGTTTAACTAGGATATGCTATCCAGCTAGAAATAGTACATACTTTTTCAGGGGTAAGTCAAATTCTTCTTATCTGAACCTCGACAATACACATTTAGTAATGACGGTTTGTTTGACAGGTATTCTTTCTTCATAATGAAGTTTTGCATTTATAAACCAAATTTTACGTATTTAGCTAATTCATCATTTGCCACGTTCATATTTATTCATTATTATGTGGATTGTCTTTGCTGAATATTTAGCTTAGACAAGGAGCCGCTACTCAGAGAGACATGTACGGATGTAGGCTCCGAAGCATGTTCTGAGTAGTTACCCGCTGGAGATCCTTTAATTTATTTGGGCTAATACAGCCTACGTCAAAATTTTACAGAGGTACGTGTGTAATATGGACAATAGTACTTTCATATGTATATAGGTTAGACAGGGAAAGGTTAGCTCATGTAGAGTAAAGAGTTTGGACTGCATAATAGGGTAATGACATCTAGGAAGTGGTTCTGGACAAAAAGACACAAGTACAATAACATAAGGGAGCTCAAATTGAAGTCACAAACATTTGGCGAATCATATCTACCATCATTAATTAAACTATGGAACAAGAACCCTGCTGACATTCGAGAAAGGCCTTCCCTAACTCTCTTCAAATCCAAACTCAAATGTCTTTTATTTTGTGCCAAATCCTTCAGTCTACTGTGCTCATGGCCAACGTTCCCCAAATATACGCCAGACCCGGCCAAGACTTGATCACTCAGCATTGAATCATCATTTGTACGCAATGAATATCGTTGCCGACGCTTCCTGTGTTTGCAATTTTCCCACCGAGGACACAAATCACTTCATGTTAGATTGTCCTAGACATGCCGATCTCAGAAAAATACTCCGGCAGCGTATAAGCTCAATTTTGGATCAAAGACTAAATCCGTCCATTCTGATTTACTTTGACTGAAATTATATATTTGGTATTATGAGCAAGGACAATCCAGATCTTGGCTTATAAGCTAATGAAGTGATATTCAATACCGTTCAGAATTACATTTTAGAAAGCCGACGTATTATTAATTTCCATAATGATGTTACGTCAAATGGTAAACTCTATTTTTTTTAATGCAGTCTTGGTTTCTTCTCTTTTGTGTAGTCCCTTGCGTGCTGTAAATACTTTCATGTATGTCCTCTGTATCTGGTGAACCTGTAGCTTAGCTTTGTAAGGTACAAGATTGAAGGGGAAAAATAATGTTAATAAATATAAATATTAATAACATTCCAATATTGCAGGTTATTACACTCTTTGAATTAAAAAAAATGTTTGGCCCGACAGCAATTACTGCCCTCTTAAACCATGGAAAAATGCAAACAAGGACAAAAACAAATTTCTTTCTTTATTTATTTAATTTCCTGTTTGTATTTTATCATTTCTCCTTGATGTATCACATAAATTGTGCCCAATTTTACACCAATATTTGTAAAATATTGTGTTTCCACATACAAAAACAAGAGTGTAAAGCCACAAGACCTACAAGATGTCACTTTTATGCCTTTGATGGACAAAAGCTTTTCATTTTTACGAACCTTTGTAAAATACAAATAAAGTAGAGGCATACGAAATCTATTATTTCAAAATTACAGCAAAACAAGACTGCCATCCATGTATGTCAAGATGTAATGTTGCAGCACTATAATCCACGTGGCTTTACTATTAATAAAAATCGCTTTGGGGCGGTTTAAAGCATTAACTTGAATATCGAAGTGCATCATTTAAAGGTATCTTTTTGAATTTCTTTGTACTTACATACGCTTTAACTTTGTCAGTCACTTCATAAAAATTAAAAACGTTTGACTGCACTTCATTAATTATATATACATTGGTTTGATTGAATTATGTTGGAATCAAAAGTTAAGATAAAGAAAGGCTTTTTACAACTATAATTTCCCAAATTACCTTGAAATACATGGTTTCAACATTTTGAGAATTTCTTTTTCTTTTTAAATCTTGCTTACAAGATTTACCTGCATTGTATTTACATCCGGATGGCAAATTTAACAGAAAAAAATACATTCTTCAAAAAAAAGTAACTCCTAGTCCATCAATATCGTTACATTTATATTAGACCTAATCATATTACTCCATGCTTCTGTTGCTAAAAAAATAAAATAAAATAAAATAAAATAAAATAAAATGAAATAAAATGAAATCAGTGGGCAATCGTTCCTGACATCGTGGAACATTTAAAAACTAAACAGAAAAAGTTTTCATTTTATTTCCCTTTGCATGACATGTTCTAGTTTCACAACAAATTCCATTTCCCTGCAATGTATACTAGAAAGACACAGGCTGCTTCCTGATGTAACATGAGCTGGATGTCTGCTGCCATTCTACCTGATGGCTTGATAATGTGCCATTCACAACTAATCAGAAGCCGTTTGAAAAGCCCAATACTTTTTGAACTTTTAAAATCGTTCATTTCTGTAATAAATGAATGCTTAGCATGTAATTTTAATTTTACAATATATGCCACCCGAGCACATAAGATTTTAACAGATAATTGTTAATTGCTTGTGCTTAATGACAGGACCAGTTCATGTTTTATTTTCCAAATTGAATGGTAATCAGATATGACACATTATGCTACTATTGAGCCATTCAGTACATCGATACCTGACTTGGACTCTCATTAAGAAAGAAAGAAAAAAAAAAGAAAGTCACTAACCAAGGGCTAGCGATGGCAGATTGATTGATCAGTTCTCGTGTGGGTTATGTCATGACTTTGTGGCCAGTAGTGTCAGTAGCAGGCTCGGGCGTGCTGTCTACTACATTTGCCTTGTCGGGGGTTTCTTGATGATCCACATGTGCGAATGGATTGTTCCAGTCCGTCATCGTCTGGAGGATGAACAATGACAGTTGACTTCATAGGGGGTAGGTGGGAATTTTAAGAGATATACATGTATGTAGTAAGCAAGGCATTTTCCTTTTCAATGGTGCAATTGACATTCTATCAGCTAATAGCTTGTTTTGCAGAGCTGGACACGGTCTATTTTTATTTCGTGTTCGGTTACTTGCGTAATTGTAACTTTTAACAGCTGGTTTGATACAATAAACGTTGTTTGTGATGGTTTGTGTAAACAGTGTTATATAAATCAATGTCGCCTTACAGATTTATAAATCAATGGTTTCAATAGCATTTTACTGAAATGCGATATGCTCTATCAGACATGTAGCTGACCGTCTTTACTTCTCTTTCATTATTTCTTATCCAACAATAGTTATGACGCTGAGATGCAAAGTGCAAACAACCTGATTGAATAGTGAGTCGCTGCTGCCATGTAACTATTCATTTATTATTTATGACGCACGCTATCTTGTTAACTCACGGGTCAAAGCAGAATTAGCCTCTGTGCTCTGGGGCCATTCTTATTCTACCTGACACGGAAAAGTGGGTCTGTAAGGACAATATCTCATTGTATCCACTTTCCTATTTACGCATGAATATTTATTTCCCAATAAAGGTTAATCAAGCGAAGACATATAAGAACCATCAGCTATAAATATAGCGATATCAGATGCAAAGATGCATTGGTACCAGCATATAATGTGATATTATTTCTATGATTCAACATTTGTGGTGTTTAATGTGTAAAATACAAATTCATATGTACTAGTTTTATGCTCTGTTTTTTACACTTCTTTTTTCATATATATATATAAATATATACATATATATATATATATATATATACACATATATATATATATATACATACATATATATATATATATATATATATATATATATATATATATATATAATTTGTTTACATGGTCTTTCTTCTGTTGCAGGAACGATGGAATGATTAGCTCGCACCATTTCGAGAAGATGTCAGGTCATCGTGTTGTTATGAGTGTGATTCTGCTTCATTTGAGTGAAACTTCGGGCCACTTTCATGAAGTGCTTGCGTATGAACAGTTTTGAACAGTATGAGGTTATCATTTCCGATTTATGATAAACATGAAACTTGGACACAAGTTTGACAGCATTTTTTTTCACTGGAACAATGATGCACTCAGCTTATCTATTGTTTTTTTTTTATTTATTCATTTATGGTCCTCCTTTGCAAACTTATACAGTTATGACGATATATAATCAACATGTTAACACTATCGTCCTAGAAATATACTTAGGATACTTTATTTCTATACTTTTACTCAAAACTCACACAACAATATTTTTCTTATATAGTGGATGGTACGTTTGGCCCGTGGTCCGCTTGGGGTCCGTGTACTCTATCCTGTAGCGGAGGAACACAGAGTCGAAGAAGAAAGTGTACCAAGCGAGCTTTTGGTGGCAAAGACTGCCAGGGAGATACAAACCAAACTCAAGCTTGTTCCACAAACCCATGCCCTGGTAAGAGTTTGAGTTCTCTGTTTTACACGTTGTTGTCTACTACCATACGAAAAATAAATTAACGTCAATATGTTAACTAACGTGTACAAAATCAACTCTTTCTCAGCTGGTTACCACATGTACTAGAGGCAGATCTTGCATGAAACAATCACTAGCATAAACGAACATCTTGGCCTTAAACGCCATAGAGGTACTAGTTCGCATGCAACCATTGTGTGATTTTCGTGGGTAAAGAGGCTTACAGCACAGCAGTCCTGTGCCAGTTGTCCACATGCTGGAGCCTACTGTCATGAGACCTAAGACGAAACACGTTTTTGTAATTTACATAAGTGACCAAGTGTAGTACTTTGCACTTGAAAACTCTTTGCTTGTGTGTTGCTGTTAAAAATGAACTCTATTTGTGAAGGAGGGAACTTGTATATTATGTACAAAATTTCAAATTCTCAATAAAGTGACGGAACATGTATTATTAGCATGCCTGGAAAATTAAATATCGAAGGTACATTTGAAACTTTGACCGCATACAATTAAGTTTGCCAACATACATACATACATACAGAAATATTATTGCAAATGTGAAGTAGTCAGTCAGAATATTTAATCTTTCAGGTAAAAAGTCGATATTTTGCATGTAATATTTGTCTAATGATACTGATGTGTTCGTATATCATTTCACTATTCTTTGTTATGTTTATCCACACATATTATTGTTAGTCACTAACCATTTGCAACGGAAGTCGTCTTGCAAATATAGGAAGAAACTTAACAGAAAGCTTTGTTTGTTACCCTATCCTTTTTTCTAACGAAATATAACACGTTTAAAAATATCATAATTCTTTTAAAATCCATAAAGCAAGTGATTATATTATTTCACTACCTTTCTGTCATTTATTATTTCAAAACCACTATATTGTATATTTTATGAAAGTGGATGGACAATTTGAACTTTGGTCCCCCTGGAATGCTTGTAATGCAACCTGCGGCGGAGGGATACAATGGCGATCAAGAAAGTGCAACGGTCCAGAATATGATGGGAAAGCTTGTGAAGGGCATTGGAATGAAAGCCAGCTGTGTGCACCAGCACCGTGTCCAGGTGCGTCATAAGCCACTATGGATATTATGTCGATGTTATATTGATTTTTTTTATCCCTTCTGTACGTAGTAGAACACTGTTGCGATTGGCTGGTAACGCATCAAACGAAGTCCTCTTAATTGTAAAATATTGAGTTTTCAGCACGAGGTAGTCTTTTTTTCAACAAAGTAAGCTGAGCCATTTTAATGCAGTACAGAGTTCCTTCATTGGTGTTCATGTAGGTACACTCTCTGATAAGCCATGTTAGAACTACATACGCAGAAAGCACAATGATGTGACCCTTAACAGAGCATACTTGTTGAACTGGCATTTATGTAAAATTAACTCGCCCGGTTTTGTGACATTTTCACATATAAAGTGATGTTCGCCATTCTTTTGAAATTTGAAACTGCTGATTATTTGGCCACCGAAATGCTAATATGTATGAGAGTAGAAGGATTTACAACTGTTGTCTTCTACGTGTAAATGAGATGTGCGATGCTATTGTTTTATTTTGTAATGATGAGGTAGTTATGTAGTGTCTCAACGACGAACACTCATTAGTCAGAAAATAATATTATTCGAATCCTCAATTTCCCCTTCATGCTTCAAATTGGTGAACGGAAGTTTAACTAATTTGTTATTTCGCAACACCTTCACTGATATGAAAAGAATCACGCTGTGTTGGATCGGGAATTGTAGCGCTTTGAGAAGCGTTGTGTAGAAGACAAGAATTCATACCCGCCCCCCCCCCCCCGCGACACACACATGAAACAAAAAAACAAAAACAAAAACAAAAGCAAAAACAAAACAAAACAAAAAACAAAACAAAAAAAAAAAAAGAAAAGAAAAACAAAGTGAACGTAATAGTATTGTCCCTGACATAAAAACCTCACAGACTACTCTCTTCATCTCGAGTCCACACGATTCTGCTATATCTAACCCGTACCTCCCTGACTCTTGTGCGAACTTTCATTCTATTTATGGTCATTTCAATTGAAATATGCAACTTTGATCGACCTTTTTACTTAGTTTATAATGTGTGCTCCCGTTTAATGACAGTCGATGGTGTATGGTCAGCCTGGTCACTGTGGACCCGATGCGATGCAACTTGTGGCGAAGGGACACGCTGGAGAAACAGGACGTGCATAGGTCCATTATATAACGGCACGGACTGTGTTGGCATTGCGAATGAGACAGAACCATGTAACACCCACGCCTGTCCCGGTAATGTGTTGTTCGTTGGTTGGGTTGGCTTTGGGGGGGGGGGGGAGTAGGGGGGGGGGCTTGTTTTTTTGTTCTTTTTTGGGGGTTGTTGTTGTTGTCGTTTTTTGTTTTTTGTTTGTTTTAGTGGGTGTGTTTGTTTTCTTTTGTTTCGTTTGTATGTGTGTGGGTATATTGTTAACGATATATGATACGTTATGACATATTTACAAATCACCCAATCATGCAGAAAATCCTCGTATAAAGTGCTACAAAGTATATATATATATATATATATATATATATATATATATACATGTTTGCTCTGCTTCTTGAGAGGGTCTGGATTCATATGACACGTGAATGAATCTTTATTGACTGCGCTGTTACATAAAATACAGCAATATGTCAAATATACAACATGTACACATGTAGAGTATGAAAGAAAAAAAGAGAAAATCAAATTAAAATATGCACGTAATCAAAAGAAAAATGTAACAAAAACAGTACAGACACGTACAGCACAGTACAGTACAATAAATACAAAAGATTTACATAAATCATTAATCACCTGAAATGAAAATAGCATGCAATCATCAAATTGGCACGGTGTTACATGATTACAGTGGTTTCTCTCTTAGGGCAATAGCTTTGTCCATGAAATTTCCAAATAGGTTTACGAGTTTTGCGTCATGCAGTACCATAATAACTTTCAACATACTCTGATCATCATAAGCATCCGAATTACAAAATATTTCGCGTATACCCTTAAGCAGATTTTCTCTTGGATTTTGAAATTTGGTGCATGTCATAACAAAATGAAATTCATTATCAAGTTTTTGGCAAGTGTCACAAACTCTCTGACTTACAGGAGCTTCGGTAGGACGCTTATGTCTTCATGTTTCGATATGGAAATTATGTGCACTAATGCGTAATTTAGTTGTATTACTCCTTGTTTCGAAATTTTTTACAACATCTAAATAATGTTCAAATTTAAGTTTTGTCTTAAAAGATGTATACGTTCTCAATTTAGATTCTTTACTTTGATTCAACATTTCATTTTTCCACTGATTTCGAAATTTGTTTTCTGTTTTATTACGGAAAAAATTAGAAGGAAATTTATGAATGTTTATTTAGGTCGTGTTCGGAAAATATCCAAATGTTCAGTTCTGTAACCTACTAAAATATAAATATAAACCAATCCGAGGGATACAAATTTCGGCCTTAAGTTAAAAATGATTAAAAAAAGTTATAGAATTTTGAAGATGTCATCATTTACAAGTCTAGAGACCCACACGATTACGAAAATATTATATAGTTTTATGGGTGAAACGATTAATTTAGAGCAGCAGAACAAGGTCAAGGTCACCACAGTGTCTCTAACACGCCCCAAGCCATCCTGCCTCCTGAAAGGAAATGACGCCTTCAGTGGGATTTCCGCGGTTGGCATAGCCTTTGTTTTTTCTGTGACACATCGACTAATCCAGAGCAACCCTTACCGTTTGAGTATTCTCAGTGGTCTTTCATTTTTGACTTCTAAGAGTTTGTTCTTGTAGAGGTACTTTGGGTCAAAAATGACGTTTGTGGATCCTGTCCTGTCTTGCTAGCGCACACGTCTGGTTGCGTCGTCCCCGCTGTGTCCTGAATGGTCGAAAGGATTGTGATTGGCAGCTGATCGTTAATGAGGTCCAACAGAAGACAAAGGCATAGACTGCCGATTACACTAGTAGCTCACATGCTGATAGAACTGAGACCTTCGTGGGTGGAGTTAAGAGGATTAAGAGATGCAACCAAGAAACAAAGCAGAAGCAGAACAAACGAGACAGAGTCTAATCTTTCTCCAAAACTCACTCTCTGTGTTCATACTTCAGAACATTTGAATGCTCCATATGAGTGTTTTTAATATATCATAGAAACATCACAAAAAATGGAGCGTTGTGACCTCATAACGTATCATATATCCTTAACTTGAACTGCACAAGTATGGTTATGCTATATGGCAGCAATGATTCAAGAAACAGATTCTATACATTAAAATTTTACATTTTCAATTAGTAAGAGACCAAGATATCGGAGAAACATGTTAAATAATACATAATTACATCCATCATTAAAAAAGATATCTGGCATGGCCACAAATGCAGCAGAAAACGTCATGCTACAGAATCTATCAAATCCGTGCAATAAACCCTTACATTTTGACGATGTATAATAAAACTAACGGGAACATTAAAGGATTTTCGATGACGTTTCACGCGTAAAATAAAACAATGTATGGTGTGGATTTGGGTAGTATATAAGTGATAAAAGATATCGAAAGCATTTGTGAGATAAAGTATGGCATGATAATATATGCAAACCAATAGTCTTAAAATAAGCTTTTAAAAGAGGTCGCGAAGAGGTTTATCACACTCGCTGAATATTTTCAACATGTAGTTGATGGCACGTTGACGCCCTGGTCCCCGTGGGGCACGTGCAGTACCACGTGTGGTGGCGGTTTGCAACGGCGAAAACGGAGCTGCAATGGAACGGCGCATGGCGGCAAGCAGTGCGTCGGTGCCAAAGAGCAGTCACGACCTTGTAACGACGACCGCTGTCCAGGTAAATTGTGCATTTTTGGTTGTTTATATCGGAGGCACAGAATGGGGCCGGGAAACGTATTCTCAACAAGCCCTGAAATGCAAATTTAGACCGTGGTTCCTTCTCTTTTATTCAAACATCTGCTGATTAACTCAAGTATTGCCAATCATGCATTTTTATTCAATTTTAACACTCTCCTTCTCGAAATGATGTCATCTGATACTTTGACGTAAAGTTTAGTTCATGTTGGCGATGGTAGGGAGAACGTTAACATAACTTGGCACTCAAGAACAAAAGTATTATAATGATGTGAATGAACCTTGAAGAAAAATCCCATTGCTTTCTCATGCTCTAGATTTTTTCATATTGAGACACCTAATCGTTCATTATATATATATATATATATATATATATATATATATATATATATATATATATATATATATATATATATATATACTACTTTATAGGTGGTTTTTAGGTCGGATTTAATTGTGAAGACTTGTACTGCTGCTCTTTTTATGATGACTACTATTTTGAAAAACAGTAGGGCCTCTCTGAAAAATAAACCACTGGTCATCTACTATACTATTTATTCATCTGCAGCCAAAAAACCTGGTTCTAAAATAGGTTATGATGTTATTTAATTGTTTTTATAACGTAAATAATCGTTTGCCATGATTCCACAAATAATTACACCATCGTAACACATCATCTCGCAAAGAAGATCACATTAAACAAAAAGCAAAAACAAATTTGGTGATGTAGCACTTTACGGTAGAGACCCGGCATACTAACCCTTTTTTACAGAATTTTAAAACATAAAACCATGTAACATAAAGTAGAATAACTACATATATCCGTGCAAAATACAACCACTGTTTATATGCTGTATTTCCTGATCCCATACCATAAATACATACAGGGTAACTGCACGGTGTACATGCCATTATACAACACAGATCTAGACAGAATAATTTCTCTTTTTACGCAAAAACTAATAAAATACGTACAGATAGATAATCAGCTTAGAGCCTACATTCATGGAGACTAATTTCAGACTTTTAAATGTCATTTTATGCTAAAAATCCTCACAGCGTAATTATAAATTGATGGGCATTTTATTGCAAGGGATTGTCATTTGCGCGTCTTTGTTAACATCATGTTCTGGTAAACTCGAAGTAATCTGGCGTTAACCGAAAGGTTGGGTTGCACAACATGGCTTCATAATCCTTCACAGGTTACAGTGTGACTCGACCGCAACCATGGTCCCAGCCTTGGTCAAGTCGAAACTGTGATACTGTGATACTTAAAATGGCAAAATAGTATAATTATTTTATTTACCTAATGTTAAAAGTAAACAAGTTTGGTATTTTTCATTTGCCTTACTTTATGCTCAAGTTTTAATATTTCACAAAATCGATACAGCTACCCTTATATTGTACGCGAAAGAGCGTTTGCACCATTTCCAAGGTAAACAACTGCTGTACCTTGTAGTTATCTTACATGTTCACATATTGATAAAACAAGTCTACTTTGCACGATAATTTCAATTTTCCAGATGTGAGCTTTCATACAATTATTTATTTAAAAAATCTGACATAAAGTTACTGCTTTGCCATCAAGATTGAGAAGATGAACAAGATAAGAGTTTCCAATTACCTATGAAGGAGTAGCAGGCTCTTAGTTTAAGTGTGTGCATGACACTTGATATATTAATGTAATATCAACTGTATGTAGTCAATGGAATCTGGAAGAACTGGTCATCCTGGACCATGTGTACGCGATCCTGTGGAGGGGGAAGTCAAAAGAGAAGTCGTGTCTGCATTGGACCTTTCCACAACGGACGCGACTGTGCAGGACCCTCACATGATCGGCAAGAATGCAACCTCAAGCCCTGCCCCAGTAGGTCCACTCTTAGTCCATGAGCCAGACTGAAAATTGGTACCATCTGAGGGCACCAAACGAAACCTTTACACCTGCGTTCGTACACCTTAGGGTATAACAAAAATGCATGATGGACTTCCCAGAAGCCCAGCTGGAGCCCGTTATTACAATTTTAAAAATTTTATACGCAGACGGCCCAAAAATGCTGTATATGGTGAATCCTGTTTTGTTATAGTTGGCCACTACATTATGATTATACTTGAAATATACATATTATGATTGTATCCAGTTAACAGCTGGCACAATGAAATTCATGCGACCTATAAATACTAAATGAATCCACACGGGTAAGAAAAAAGCCATTATTATACCCACATTGATTGGATTTTTTCGGGGGGGGGGGGGTTGCTGCGCTAAGCTTGTAGATCAAGTATTACATTTCTGCAATCTCAATACCTCATGAATCCATGGTCCAAATCTCTTGAAAATTTGTGAAAACATGCCTCTGAGTCATCCTTTGATCGCTGGATTTTTTTTGTCCTTGACCCTATTTTCAAGGTCACATCCTTGTGGAGGATATAACCGGTAGGCCTGCGGAGATTGTTCCTCCATTGTAAGGCACATATACATCCTTGGTGAAATTTCACATTCTTTGCATGTATAATCACACTTTGCTTTATCTAACTATTTGGAAGTGATCATATACTGTATCACGATGACTAAATTTTGGTGACCTTGACATTACTCTGAAGGTCGCACACTTGTGGGTAGTTATATTTAGGATTTTTGTTAGGTAAGATTATGTGAAAGGAGACCAAATCCGTTTTAAGGACAGTTATCCACGGCATTTATTTTCATTCTTACCAGTCCTCTATTATGTATGGTGACCTATATATATATATATATATATATATATATATATATATATATATATATATATATATATATATATATATATATATATATATATATATATATATATATACATATATATAAACATATATATATATATATATATATATATATATATATAAAAGCATTTTATGCGTTTCAGATGCGACCGGTTTCAACATTTTAATGCATTGTCAAGCTTCATAATGCATAGATGTTGAAATAATTTTCCATCCAGTATGATCTTGACGTTATCTGTTGCTATAGTGAAATCTATTAGCATAGAAGCATATTATGATGTTCATTTATTACGTTACTGATTTAGGCCTATTACATGACGTCATTGCCATATCAATTAATAATAAACGTCTCATAATCAAAATAGGCCTAATTTGTCCCAGATTTCTTTAAATAATTAGTAAATTACACTATTCAGTCTAGGCTTGTATTTACGTTGGGATATGAATTCGTTTTGCTCTCTTTCTATGTCAGAATCATTTTCCATCTGATATATGGGACATACAAAGAAGTTAGGCACAAGATTAGAACAACTATCAATATATTCACTGAGCTGGATTTGCCGTGTCTCAGGTACCCGTGTTTGCTGTCTGCGTACAGTCATCCGCCTGCATGGTTCGTTGCCTGTAGATCCTATATATACCTCATTGCATCCTCTACAGACAATCGCATAAATCAAATGTTTATTCAAACAGTCCATTTCTGTTCTAATTTGAAAGTTTGGTAGCTTTCCTATTGTGTCCAGCAAAATTGTGTCAGTAACTATCATGTTTATACAATTCTTACAATGAGGAAGACCACATCTTTTGCTCCTGCCTTGACTGTCCCTTGATTCAAAGTTTGCTCTCATAAGAATTTGTTTTAAATTACGAGGCTGTCTTTGGCTTGAAATAAAATTCAGATTTTTAAATATTTCTCCAAGTGAGGGATCCATTTCCAAGATTTTAATGGTTTCACGTATTTGTGGTATTATCACTGGAGTGTTAGGATTGTATCTTGTGATCATGACCAGATTTTTTTGTCGTCCCCCTTGTGATTGTTGCGGTCCTTTCTTTATGATTCTTGTGTAACACTTAAAGCTCGCTGAATACCCATTGAAATGAGCGAATCTGGGTAGTCCCTGGCTTTTAGAAAATTTCCCAGTTCATCCAGACGCGTTGCTTTTCTATTTATACTTTCTACAATTGTACAGATCCTTATTGCTTCATTATATGGGATATTTGTCTTAGTGTGCCATGGGTGACATGGATTGAATGACACATACTGATGAGTAAAAAATTTTAATTCACATTGACTTTATTTCATTTCATATTGAATACTTGGTTCAAGCTGATTTAAAAGTTGGTGAAAATCATGTAAATCTGACAGCGACTTTGTCCACATAATAAAACGGTCATCTAGATAATGTTTACAGTTCCCTTTACAAAACATGGCGAATGATTCGGATGTATGTCTAAGTTTTTCGTATAATAAAACTTCTAGATACCCAAGACTAAGCGTTGCATAAGTTGGTGCACATTTAGTTCCTATGGCACACCCTTTTTTCTGTATGTGGTGTTCTCCATCAAACCTGAACATATTATTTTCTAATATAAGTGAAAGACCTTCCACAATAAGTACTCTTGTGAAACGTTGATTTTTTGTGTCAGGATATTTGTTCAGCCAGTATTCAATCGCACGCTTTCCTAACTCATGAGGTATGTTATTATATAAATTAATCACATCAAAAGTGACTAAATACCGATCCTTGACTTGCTCTCGTGATATTTTATTGATGAAGTCGATATTGTCACGCACGTAGATGTCGACATGTAATAAGTACCGTTTTAAAATTTTGTTTATGAGTTCACTAAGCCTACTCGTATTGCATACAGGTCCTGCGGCGATTGGTTGGAATTTTAAATCTGTAGGTCAAATAATATGTACATATATACCATCTTGTTCATTTATAGCGTTTTTGATAATATCAGACTTATGAACTTTCGGTAAGCCGTATATATTAGTTGTTCTTAACTGCAAACCATACAGATATTTTTTTTTATTTCGTTGTAAAGATGTTATGATATTTGTTAATAGATTTTCTTAATTTATCACTCACTTTATTTTCTCCGTCTGGTTCGCATCACTCATAAAATTGTTCATCATTAAGTAATGATTTTATCTTTTTAGTATAATAATTGGTGTCCATAATGACAACTGCTGCACCCTTGTCTTTTTGCTTAATTATGATAGAACTGTCAGTTTGCAATTCATTCATAGCTTGTAGCTCCTCTTTAGTTAAATTATTTTTGTTGGTGGGTGAAGGTACTTTGTGGAGCGAGTGAGCAATTCGTTTCAGTCTGTCAATACATTTTTCTTATGTCTCATTTTGACTTTTAGGAGGGGTGAAAGAACCTTTTCCTTTGACAAGTGATTCATCCCATTCCTTATCTGTATTGTGGAAAAATTCTTTCAGACGTAATGTACAACAAAATTTTAAAATATCGCATACTTGTTCTTCTGTGTCTTTTCTTGGTGTCAGTGTGAATTTCAGTCCCTTTTTAAGCAACTTTACTTGTCTTTGTGTCAATTGTTTGCTTGATAAGTTTATAATTTTAACAATAGATGTATTTGAAGTTAATATCTTCTTGGCTCCTGCTGTTGGGGGCATTGTTGCGCTCTTTCTCTCCATCTGTCGTATCTTTGCTCTTTTTGGCAGGTGACTCTTGCTTCTCTTGATTGTCTCTGGTTTGTTTGTGGTCTTTCTCCTCTTTGATTTGTGTAGCCTTTTTGCTCTTGTAGAGGGCGCCATCGTGTATTTGAGAGTGGTTCTCTTTTTGAAAAAGGAAACTCTTCTTCACTTCCTACATTTAGGCCAGTTCATATCTCTGACCTTGGGTTTTGTCTGTCCAATAGGTCTGCGTCGTGTCTAGGTTGAAATACTTGAAATCTATTGTATGTCGGGAAGCCTACGTTTCTTCTGTTTTCATTCCTAGCTACCATTGCAAAAGTTCATTGTCTGTTGTTTCTAAAGGGTTCCATACATTGGTTAAACATTGACAAATGTTATTTGTCCTTTGATTCTGATGTCATGTCCATACAATGAACCTACAGCTATTGTACATAGTATTTTGGTTTTGTAATATTTACAATCAAGAGTAATCTACATTCATTTCAACAACCTGCATCTAATTGATTTTATATGTTCAAATTTACAATTCAATTTGGCCAAAAGATGGTATCTATTGTGATATGCTAATATCTGTTATATAAATTAGATATATAGTGACAGTAAAAACAATATATGTACGTCGCGGTATACACTTTCTGGCATATGGGTAACCCTAGCTTGTCTATGGGTTCCTACTTCTCCAAACAGGGAGACTGTCTTATTGATTGACACTTTCCTTACAATCAATAAATATTGATTAGTATTGATTAGCAGTGTATGAAAGCTCCTCAACGTTGATTAGCAGTTGTTTGAATGAGGCATATATTGACCTGTTCAAGTTACCTTATTCTACAATGTTTAGCACTTTCGCTATTATAAATCTATATTGATTAGCAATGATTAGCAGTCTTTGCACATTTATTAAAATTGATAAGCACTTCCATTTCCTCAAGTTTCCATTTCAATCAACAAACTGTGATTCAAATCTTGCTACCTTTTGCCTTGTGACATGTATACTCATCAAACGAATCACTATGCAGAATTTTTATCATCTTTTATGCAAAAAACATACATCTATTAAATTGCGTATACTGATAAAAGCTGTGCCGCAGAAAAGTCCATCATGCTGTCTTGAGTTCCTGAGACATACACCAATCAAAAAAGCATTGTTAAGTTTGGTGCCCTCAGATGATACCAATTAGTCAAAATTGGGCTTGACCCTCAGCTCATGGACTAGCTGCCTTTCTCAAGCAAACAGTCCACCATTCTTACCACAATGAATAGGGTGGTGCACAATCAATACTTGGCCATCCGTAAAGATGAGGGCTAATGTATTTTCCTGATTACACCCACATTGATCAGTGAGCAAGCATCGACAGCAACAGCAGAAAAACTCTCCAAGTGCAGTATAAACTATCCAAGGAATGACAATAAAGAGAAACAGGCAAATGATATTTGGTCACAATATGCAAAAGCGTTTTTTTCCTAGCCAATAATTGGCGAACTTAGCTAGCTCAAGTTTTTGGATACGTAGAACGAGTGAAGAAAATGTGTGATAAGCAAATTTTCCCGATAGGCAATATATTTAATTTAGAAAACATTGAACAAGCATTTGAATTATTGTGTTCATGTTTAAAACAACATATAATTTAGTCAATGTTGCCACTTGGTGCTATCGACACTCAGCTATTGGCCTGATATAACACCATTAAGGAAGTCTTTCCCTCTATGTAGCTGACGGCATCTGGCAGCAGTGGACTACTTGGGGAGCCTGTAATGTCACCTGCGGTAGCGGACTGCAGCACAGAATGCGCGGGTGCACAGGACCTTTTCATTCCGGACAGGACTGCGAGGGACCATCGAGAGATACTCGCCCGTGCAACACACACAACTGTCCTAGTATGACCAGCATTGAATAACCCGGCTTACGACTGGCTGTAGTTTGCTTTATCTGCCTGCTTTGATACTTCTTTTGTATGATGACGGTTGTTGTAAAAATTGGATTCTTTGTGACATTTTCAACCCATGAGATGTTTTCTTCATGTGTGCAATATTTTGATACAATGAGCGTGAATTTCATGCATGTGACTTTGGTGCACAGTTCCTGAATCCTGACATCACAGTTCTTGATTGAACGTAATGTCGGATGATAAGCTGTCTTCGCTGTGTTAATTTTTCGTTATCGATTTTTCCCGGGCGCAACGTACATCACACTGGTGTTAAATCATACCTTTTTATATTTCCACTGTTTTCCTGATCTGCTAATCTACCTTCCCTTCTTAGCATGCTGTTCCTCTTGTGTCTAATACTTTGATGCTTTATGTGGCCATGCTGTTTCAATTGTGAAAGTAGAAACTGTGCTCTTCTTGTTTAATGGGAACTTTGCACAATTTCCTCTGCGTAGTCTATGAAATATTTTTGAATTGAAATTTATGTGAAATATGATACTTCATTCTGAGTCACTGGCCCATCGATCATACATGTCCACGGTCTGTTACTTTGACTCTGAAAGGAATATATTGCTGTTAAGTATTTTGCCGTTGACTGAACATTTCTTAAGATACTAAAGTTTGTGTCTTTGTGGTAACCTGTTAGTCGCTTAAGTTCCACAGTTCAATCTCCTATCTTTCATTTATGAATGATTGTCGAAACAAATATCATTCATCTTGGCAAGCAGTAGACACCGTAAGTTGTAGTTCAGTAGGTAGACTTCATACGTCAACAAGATTATGGTTGCCACTTTTAGTGGATGGTGTGTGGATGCCATGGACGTCGTGGAATGAATGTAACGTCACGTGCGGTGGAGGAACGCGCATACGTACTAGAACATGTGAAGAGCCGCGTTTTGGAGGCAAGCCATGTGTCGGTTTAGGTCAGATAGGATCCAAGTGTAATTCCAACCCTTGCCCCAGTGAGTATGAATGTGAATCGTGCCTGCTGAGTATTGCATGGTTTGTGTGCATGGTTGGTTTTCTCTGATATACTTTGACCTTTATAGGGGGGCTGAGTTGGGTACGATAACAAGACTATTGCAACATAAAAGCGATAGCCATATACATGCATCATGCAACAGACGGCCAGGTTTGTCCACCTTGGGATAATCTGGCGTTAACAAACGGTTCGGTTACACAATATGGGGTCCAAAGCATTCCTAGGTTAAAAAGAGACTGGACCACAAAGATAATCAAAGATGGCCCGGAACTTTGCCAATTCAACATTGTGATATTGCAAAGATTAAAAATGCAATGATGATGTGAAGTTTTCTTTACTTGATATCATAACTAAGTAAGCTGAATATTTTTCAATTGCCCCACTCTGTGATGAATTATCGAATTTAATGAAATATATAAGCTTACAGTTACACGTGTACACGAAACATATTGTTCACCGTTTCCAAGGTAACTAATGGCATTATTCTTGTAACATTCCATATATCCTAGATGTAAACGTATGAATGAAACAAATTTGATTGTGCGATAGTTCATATAATATGAAGATGTTAAGATTCATGCAATCATATTTTTTAAAATACAGTTGAAAACATCATTGTTTGCTCTTACAAGTTGAGTACAAAAACAAGATGGAACTTTTAGTGTCTATATGGAGGTAGCAGATTGTTGGTTGAAGTGTGTGCATGGCACGTTGGTTGAAGCGTGTGCATGGCGCTTGATATATTAATGTATTATCAACTGTATGTAGTCGATGGAATCTGGAAGAACTGGTCATCCTGGACCATGTGTACGCGATCCTGTGGAGGGGGAAGTCAAAAGAGAAGTCGTGTCTGCATTGGACCTTTCCACAAAGGACACGACTGTGCAGGACCCTCGCATGATCGGCAAGAATGCAACCTTCAGCCCTGTCCCAGTAGGTCTACTATACCTTTCTCAAGCAGACAGTCCATCATTCTTACCACAATGAATAGGGCGGTGTTGGGAATTCTGCACAATCAATACTTGGCGATCTGTTAAGATTGTTTTCTCTTGCTAAGTGTTCCTACCTCAGTGGACAAGCGTCGATAGCAATAAAGGTTAATCTTTAGCCAACTGGTGTTTAAGTTCGTTGTATTCATAGCCCTTACTCAACTGGTTTTAAGAGCACTTTATTGATAGGTCAACCAATTCGTTTTAAGTTAGTCGTTTTTATAACCGTTACCATCTGGCTTTATGTACAAAGTATACTATCCAGAGGTTGGCGGATAATGAGGGACCAATCAGACACATGCCAGCGGCACCTACATAAGACCATACCAAAGATGAAAGACCCAATGATGGATCAGATTTGCTAACTCACTGCTGGATTTTTTCTTCGTCCTTGACGTTTTGAGTGACATTTATTTGTGATACGTGATTTGGCAAATTTACCCGATGGACAAAGCATTGAATTAAGAAAACGTTGCCCAAGTGTTTGGATTCTGTGTTTGTGTTAAAAGCAATATAGAATTGAGCCAAAGTCGCCATTTTCTACCTGACATAACGCCATAAAGGAAATCTTTCCCTCTATGTAGCTGACGGCATCTGGCAGCAGTGGACTACTTGGGGAGCCTGTAATGTCACCTGCGGTAGCGGACTGCAGCACAGAATGCGCGGGTGCACAGGACCTTTTCATTCCGGACAGGACTGCGAGGGACCATCGAGAGATACTCGCCTGTGTAACACACACAACTGTCCTAGTAGGATCAGCATTAAATAACCCGGCTTATGACTTGCTGTAGTTTGCTTTATTTGCCTGCTTTAATTTGAGACGGTTGTTATAAAAATTGGATTCTTTGTGACATTTTCAACCCCTGACATGCGAGTTTGACACAGTTCCTGAATCCTGACACACACTTGTCGATTGAACACAATGCCTGATGATAAGCTGTCTTCGCTGTGTTTATTTTTTGTTATCGATTTCCCCCGGGGACAGCGTAAATCACGCTGGTATTAAATCAGATTGTTTACACATTGCCCATGTATTCCTGACCTGTTGATCTTCCTTCTTATTTTAGCATGCTGTTTCTCTTGTGCCTAATACCTAGTTGGTTTGATGTTGATGTTTTGGTAATTCTCGAAGCCTTTTGCTGTCCTGAACTTTGCTGTCATTGTGGAGTTATAATTTATGAATGTGGATAATGTTTATCTGAGTTATTTGTGTGGCCATACAGCTGTAATTCTGAAACATGAAATTTGTATTCCTCGTGAACTTCTGCTTCTGTCCAATTTTGGGATCCATCATCATGACGCCATCAAATTTCATATTGTATATTGGTTTCATTCACATTATGGTAAATCGTTCTTTGATTCCTGATTTACATGTCATCCTTTTGCGGTCGAATATTACTTTATACAGAACTACGTTCTAATTTATAGACATCCATTTTCTCCCAGTATGGATTTATAATTGTGTGATTGCATAAATCCAGTTCCACGCTGTAAAAACGTTCCTGTCTTCAGTTTTATTCTGTCCAGTTCGTTGAAATTGTAGTTTGATGTGACCCACGTTTTCTTTGAAACTCCTGATGCCTTCTGAATGCATCCGTTTGTGTGTCCCCAGCCCAAGGTATAACAAAGTTGCTGGTCTTGATCACTTTCCGTTGTCCAGATACGTTTTGCTGACACGTGTTCAAATCAAATTCAATACAGTAAACGATTTTAGGATTTTTTTAAAAATAACTTTTCAAGCTCTTATTAATTGACCTCTTTGGTCCTGTGTGCGTGTATTTGATGAGTAGGGCTGAGTGCCTGAGGATCTCATCACAGTTTTCTCTCCATAGAAACTTGAACGTAACCCGAGGAAATATCTGGTCATATTTACAGTTGATGGTGTGTGGGAAGAGTGGTCGGCATGGCAACAGTGTTCCCTTTCTTGCGGCGGTGGAACTCGCAACAGAAGCCGTAGATGTTTGGGGCCTTCCTACAATGGGCGCGACTGTGAGGGTTCACACTGGGAAATAGGAAAGTGCAACACTCACCTGTGTCCAAGTGAGTCCCACATTGTCGTAAAAGAGGTTCATAAGAGAAAGGGCTTGTGGTGCTTGAAAATTCGCAATGGTGAAAGATCAAAAAATTTGGGAAAACCGTAAAAGTGAAAGTATTTATCGCAGATTACTTACATACAGTGCCTCTTACTGACAAACAAGTTGTTAATTTTCCATATTAGTTATTGTCTTGTCATTGGTATAAAAAATATTTAAGAAAAAAGGCGACTGGGGAAGTGGGCGCAACCCTAAATGAATCCTTTTCGAGAGACAAGAGAAAGAGAAGTGGAGACAAGGTACAACAATAAAACGCCCCTATCAGAATGAACACCACCGCATAGAACGGCAATGCCACCGAATTATAACTATTGACAGGACAAGACGTTTTGTGATTGTCTTTTGTGATTGGTTTCAGAACATGCTGGTAGCGTAACCCTCCAAGTTGAATCAAGTTGTAAATTGTATTCATGATCTGTTTTGGCGTAAATGTGGAAATTGTGCCTGCAGGATATATTGGTCGACCGTAAAAAAAAACAGTCTTGAATTAAAATTAATATCGTAAACATATAATTTCAGTTGATGGAATTGTCAAATCTTGGGGTCACTGGATGGCGTGTACAACATCCTGTGGTGGAGGCTTCCGTCAGCGGGACCGAGGTTGTGAGGGGCCCTATAATGGCGGCAAGAACTGTCCAGGACCAACTTCGGAGTTTGAAAAATGTAATAGAGAGCCATGTCCTGGTAATTAGGTTTAAAAATTTTATTAAACAAAATGGCTGGAAACGTCATAAATGAGTGATAAGTAAGTAAAAGGTGACAAACTGTGCTTGAGTTATTACCACATAAAGCTGAGTACTTTATGTGGTAATTGTTCAGGTTTGTCCCTATTTACTGACCTGTCGCTGATGTGTCCAATACTCAGTAGAGACCGCTTGAAACTTTATTATGAACGTTTACTCAATACTACTGACAGATATGACTCAACAGTGCTCCTTTTAGTACTACATTTAGCTGTAAGACAACTGTATTTATCCAGGGTAATACCTGATTAGCTTTCAGCTAGTTTCCATCATGACCCTGCATAAAAAATGTACAATATACAATACATACATAACATACAATATATACATAATGGTAACATACATGAACATAGTTAAAATGTACACACTGGTTATTGTACAGGACTAGAACGGAGCATTTTGGTTGAAAATTAGGTGACTACAGATCTGTTTACATGGTCCCAATATCTGGTTTTGAAGAGAGCCAATGAAGGCGCTAGCCGTACACTTTCGGGAAGACAATTCCACGAATGTGGACCTGAGTGTGAGAAACTGTTTCGGTAAGCAACAATGTTTAGTTTTGACATATGAGGTTGGCATTTTGATGTGGAACGGGTAGGTCGGCTGGTGACTTCACTGGTATATACTAACTTATCACGAAGGTAGCCTGGAGCTAAGTGATTTAGTGCTTTGAACACTAGGACACATTTATGGAACTCTATGTTTTTGGCGAGGGAATTCCAACGAAGTTGCTTGAAAAGTGGTTCAGATGGTGCATAATAGGGTGCTCCAGTTAGAATGCGACTTGCCCGTTTTTGTATCCTGGAGATCTTTTCAAACGTGCCTTTATTGCAATTTCCCCAGACAATGTCGCAGTAGTCAAAATGTGGTTTAACTATGGCATTGAACAACATGGTAACATATTTTATTGTGATGAAAGACTTCAGATATTTCAACAGATCAAGCTTTCGGGCTATCTTTTCACATAACTGGTTTACATGAGGTTGGAAGCTTAGAGTTGAATCAAGGTGAATCCTAGTAGCTTGGTCTCTCTCTCTCTCTCATTTGGGCAATGGCCTGTTCATTTATCTCTGTTCTAAAATCAGTTTTGTCTATTTTGGATAAGCGTTGAGCAGTGCCAAATATTATACGGCAACATTTTGGAATATTCAGAGTCAGTTTTTTCAGAGAGCCATCCATACAGGTTGGACATATCAGTGTTCACTTTCAGTGCTAAGCAGTAACACTAGTATCATCGGCATATAAATGGGCACGTGAATGAGTTCAGACATCTGGCAAGTCATTGATAAAAATTAGAAATAGAAGGGGGCCTATTATTGACCCTTGGGGGATAGTTGTGGTAATCGGAAGAGAATCTGACAAGGTACGGCCAATTGAGACACATTGCCTCCGGTTACGCAGATATGATTCAAACCACTTTGGCGCCAAGCCCTTGACGCTATAGACCCTGAGCTTAGCCAAGAGAAGCTCGTGGTCTATGGTGTCGAAGGATAAAAAGAGGTAGCTGTCCGCTGAGATATTCAGCCTTTCACCATGATATCCATGTATTTAATGAAACGAAGCTTGGTTTTCCCGTAAAACCTTAGTTAATGGACTTACCGATATTTATTTTTAGTAAACTATCATTGGTATGTTTCTTCATATTTTACATTACCCCCGATGTGTTGCGAGAGGTATCGATAGTGACTGCGTTTATCTCGACGGCTGCCTCTTATTATTTGGCTCCTCATTTTCGAGGGTCGTATTTCCGGAACGGTAATGTCAGTGCTTCCACCACTCTTGTGGCAGGGCCATGGTCTCACTTCCAACGCAGTGATGTAGAGCTGCTGTACGTACTGCAAAAAGAGGTAGTTTCTCCAATAAATCAAATCATGAAAATTGTCAATGATATATCATTGATGTACGACAACGGAGAACACTCACCCTGCCATTCCTGATACAGTTGACGTATTAAAAAGAAACCATTCATTTTGTCACTCCTGATCCAGTTGATATATTTAAAAAAGAGCATTTATCCTGTCACTCCTGATAAAGTTGATGCATTACAAAAGAGAGCATTCATCCTGTCACTCCTGATAAAGTTGATGTATCAAAAAAGAGAACGCTCATCCTGTCACTCCTGATACAGTTGATGCATTACAAAAGAGAGCATTCATCCTTTCATTCCTGATACAGTTTTCCTAACACCGACATTTCCATGTCTTCACACACTCATCCAAAATGAAGTGATCACCTACGCTGAAATGGTGATCGACCAAAATGTATGTGGAATCTGAAACTTCACCAGAAAGCATTTGCCTGCCGTTTTAGTGTATGTGGCTGTCGCGCTGTCGCTAAACCGACGTTACATGTGATGAATACTTTGGTACTTGCTGCCGAACTTTTCCATAGAATCTGTAGATCCTGTCTCTATTTCAAACCGTGAACGATTGGTGAAACATCGATCTTTCTTTTATCTTGAGGATTAGCAGAAATCTTAATAATTTTAGTGTCGCTATTCAACCTGGAGTAGGGACTTTTGATAACATTATGATTGATTGCGGTTTTAGTGGATGGCGTCTGGATGTCATGGACGTCATGGACTAACTGTAACGTCACATGCGGCGGGGGAACGCGCACACGAAATAGAATATGTGAGGGCCCACACTTTGGCGGCAAGCCTTGCTTTGGTATGGCCCAACTGGTGTCGGAGTGTAACTTCAACCCTTGCCCTGGTGAGTATAAACGGCACTTATTCCAACCGAGTACCGCATAGTTCACCTTATCATGACTGGTGTCTGTTACTGAAACCATGCTTCCATTTTCCTACCAGTGGTTTATCCTTCAATTATGTAAGTTAAAGCCCATGTTTTTTTTTTTGTTTTTTTTTTGTGTCTTTTGGGATTATTTGCGGTAGCTCGACACAGAAAAGTGAGGCGCTCACATCACATTTTACAAAAAAAATTTTGTCAAGAGATCTGGCGGGTTTTGAAAATGGACGGCTGTGAACAAAGGTGTCGTTCGAACGACCTGTCGTAACTATTCCAGTATTGCGTCAGTTTGAACTGAACGACCTTTTACTCATATGCTGGTCGAACCCCTGGTACACAGAATGCAAAGGAAAGCTATATATGCAAGGAGTGCATAGGAGGTTAGAAATTATAGTTCGATGCGGTTTCTAAAATTGTTGAACACGAAGTTAAAACTACGGAGGGATGTTACTGCCCTGAACTCATGGAAAAAAACATGGTTTGAAAAGTAGACAATACGCAAAGGCGTGGATACTTGTCTCTTCGAGAAAATGAAGAAATAGTTTCGTTCTTCTTGCGTTGTTCTTTCTCATTCACTTTGACATGAAAACCACTCCTTCTTGCGGTCGTACTCCAATGAAATGGAATTGTGCAATATAGATTTATGCTAATTACGCATACTTCTGAACTTTAAATTTTAGTATCTTCCATTAGATTTTAGATAGCGGTGTGAATGGCAAGTTCAATCCATTCCATTTGTTTATGATATTGGTATGCCCAATGAAATGAACACAAAACTTGTAAAATTTGGGAAAATGCAATTAATACTAATTAAACACACTTGGTAAAATTTAAATGCGTGCCATTTCAAAACTATTAAACATGAAGTGGCAATTTCAATTTAAACAATTGTGTGCAACATACATTTGATTATTATAAAGCACCAATTTAAACCATTTTTTAACTTACTAATTTTAAAGGCATTTTGAATTCTGATCAATCATCGTTTGATGATTGGTCCAAACCGTTGCTTATCTATTTTTTTGCGATTCTTATTTAAAGTGGTTCTATAGTTATCTTACTAATGTTAATGATACTGTATCAAGTCCACTTCCTCTCAAAAATTGGGTTCCACAAGATTCAATTCTGAGGCCTTTGTTATTTGTAATTAATACTAAGGATATGTACTGTGCATCTTCAAAATTTGACTCCATTCTTTATGCTGACGATACAACCCTAGTAACATCCTTGTGCTCTTTCAATTCAAGTATTAATTTAGAGACAAATGATGTTTCATGTTTTTTCATTATCGCGAATTGCTGAATTCAATGTTCTTGGAGTATTTGTTCATGAAACTCTAAATTATAATTCACATGTAAATATGGTCGCTACAAAGCTCTACAGATTAATAAACATGTTTAAAAGAATTCATATTTTTCCAATGAAGAGATTACTACTTGTAAGCAGAATTTTATTTCTACCTCATATTAGTTTTTAATCTTAGCGTGGGGATATTCCTGGGATCGTATTTTCAAACTTCAAAACTCTGCAGTACAGCTTGTTTGTCATGAGAGACATTATGCCCATACTGCCCATTGTTGAAATCACTAAAACTGTTCAAATTGTAAGATATCTACTAACTCAAAACCCCGAAATTTCATAAAAGATATTCTCAGAACCAATTACCTGAATATTTTAATAACACACTTTTTCCGACAATAACACATCCTTACACAACAAGAAATAGACATATTCCAGGGCTTCCTGTCTTGAAATTAAATAAAACCGGTAATCGTATCCTGTATCATATTCCTACTGTTTTGAAGAACACACCTTCTTGCCTTTTGGATCAAATATATACCAAGGCAAAAATTTCGGAAAAAGATTCATGACGTTTTCGTACATCCAACATCATTCAGTGATCAAGACATGTTTAGATTTATTATGAAAATAAGTGATACGGAATTAATAATAATGTTTGAGACATATATGAAAGAATGCATTACAATACGGCAGAAACCTCTATAGCCAATATAATCAATAATATCTTTATACCGAGCGCCTTTATCTATTATGTTTTGTGTATCATGTGCAGATTTTTTTCTTTTTTAATTTTTTTATCTTTATTCCTTTGTATATATCTGTTTTTGTCGCTTCTGTGACGTTTGCTTTATAACATAAATTTGTGCTGTATGTATCATGTGTGATTTTTTTTTTTTTTGTGACGTTTGCTTTATAACATAAATTTGTACTGTATGTATCATGTGTGACAAATTGCTATTTTGTATATGTGGCGCAGTCAATAAAACACAATTCAATTCAATTCATACGTATTCAATGGATGGAAATTCTAAGTACATCAAATTATTCCTTATTAA
This sequence comes from Hermodice carunculata, assembly GCA_964020975.1. Classification (NCBI taxonomy): domain Eukaryota; kingdom Metazoa; phylum Annelida; class Polychaeta; order Eunicida; family Amphinomidae; genus Hermodice; species Hermodice carunculata. Next base: position 7,890,816 of record OZ026630.1, read on the forward strand.
CTAATTTTCAGAAACTTGCACCTTAGATTATTGCTATGTATGTGCAACTTGATATTCTCATATGTATTCCTGAATTGTTTCACGTGTCCTGGTATCAAGCTTTGTAAACCCCACTCTAGGTGGCCTCAGTAACAGTGGATTCAAATCCTAACTAGGGTCATCCTGTCGTATTTAGTAAAACTGAGGGTGTTTTGACATTATATCAAAACATCTTATCACAACACTTTTACAGATAACGATGTCAAGTCCATTGAATTTGGACTATTTGAGTGTTTTTTCTTTTGTTTCTTACTTTGTGTATATATTATCAAATGAATACTGTTCTAAGATCTTTTAGTACGCTTAAGACTCTTTGTATGATAGTTTTGCTGAAAGCACCTCTTACCCCGCACCCACCCTTTCTTATTCAGAAAGACCAGCACGAGAACGTATCCTATCATAAGAACCTGGGAACAACCCTCCAAAGTAATTTAGTAATTTTACATGGACTCAAAACATAAATCAGATTTTCCAAAAAGCAGCTTAACTAACAAATATCCATAAAGATTTGCAATTTGGTCTGGGCAGAAACTCTCTCGAAGCTATTTATACATCTTTCGTTCGTCCGTTACTAGTCCCCCATCGGGGATTATAGCGTTGAACCGTGTCCTTCTGCACGTCCTTCCATCCGTCCTCCGGCAATGATTGTCCGTATTTTTATACCGTAGCACCCACGCCTAGCACATTTGATGGGTGGATACTTCATGGTTTAGGGGTATGTCGCACCCCGAAATTGGGTCACTATGACCTTGACCTTTGACTTTTGATAAAGATTCAGCGTTTCCCCTTAATATCCTACTCCATAACACCTACAGTTACAAAATTAGGGGTGTGGACACTTCATAGGATAGGGTGTGTTGCGCACCAATATGGGTTACAGTGACCTTTGACCTTGACTTTTAACCCCATAAAAGTTTTAGCTTGTTCAGGTCATATTTCGTATACCATCAAACCTACCTATCGAATTTTGTGGGTGAATACTTTATGGGGTAGGGGGGTGTTGTGCACCAAAATTGGGTCCCTGTGATATTGACTTTGAGCATACTAGTACAGGCAAACTTGCTATATATTCTCTGGTTGGGGACTATGTATCGCTATGCAATACATGAGCGTCTTTGAATATAGTAGACCAATCTGGGATGGGTGTATATAGGTAGACGCTGACTGGTTGGAATCTATTCAAGTAAAGCAGCAGCCTGCACAATCACTGGGGCAATGAGAGGTATTTCTACTTGTAAACTATATGAGGAAACTGGTTGGAAAACACATGCGGAACGTAGGAAAAGACTGAACTTACAATCATGTACAAAACTGTCAGTAAATTGTTCCCGACTTATATGCCTGATATCCTTCCTGGAACTCCACGCTCAGCTGCGCATCATAAAGTCCTTGTTTGACAAATCGGGTTGTTTGTTTTTTTGTTTTTTTGTTTTTTTGTTTTTTTTGGTGTTTTTTTTTTTTTTTTTTTTTGCTTTTTTTTGTTTTTTTGTTTTTGTTTGTTTTTCTTTTTTTTTTTTTTTGTTTTTTTTTTGTTTGTTTTTTTTTTGTTTGTTTGTTTGTTTTTTCTTTTACGGTCCGACTGTGGAACCTGCTGCCTGGCAAAATTCTGCTTCACACGGCCACTTTAAGTCAAAATTAAAATTTACTGCCAAGCAGTTTGTATGTCAACTGTAACTTTTGTATTATGGTAAGCGTCAGACTGCAACAAAACACACAAGACAAAACCTGGAATGCGGTCAACTGAATTCTCATTTATATAAGATTGGTGTGGCGGCTTCGCCTTTACGCTCTGGTGGACGGGTATTGAAGAAATTCTATATTACTTTTTTATATGTCCTATGGGAACCTGAGGGTTGACTGAAGTAGTAAAATTATACCATTGGCACCGTTTACAACACCAACAGCTGGGTATGGAACTCAAGCTTGTTCCGTTGACAATAATTACTGTATTTTTTTCAGCTGTTCACAAATATATTGAGACATCAGAGATTTTGTACGTGTAAGGACTGGGCAGCTCCATATCGTACTCCAAAAATGTTCTTTTATGGTATTTCTATTTCTTGCATTATAAGCATAAAACCCTGCTTTATTCTATGTTTGGCAGTGAGTTATCATTTTCTGGAGTGAAATCCAGAAATAGTAACTCACGGTAGGTCACATGTCATGACCGGTAGCGCCGCTTCGGCACCCGTCCCCTTGCCGCTGATGCCTACCAGTACCAGACCAACAACGATCCCGAGTGAGAGAAAAAAAAGTAACTCGCAATCCAGCCATGTAAGATTTTGTTTATTCTGTGCTTGAATGGGTATTTATCGCCAAAAATATGCCGTAGGCCTACTTACAACGCCTACCTGGTGTACCGTGTTTGTTTGTGTTCGTCGCAGTTATTTACGTCACGCATGATGTATAATCAAACATCCCTCGCGCACATTTGATTTTGTCTAAACGTTAATGCACTACGTCACTGATGCAGGCGCGTCACAATTTACTTGTAATAATGTTTAAGTCACGTGATTTACAGTGACTCCAAGTGAAAAGTCTCCGCTTCAAAATGGCGACACCTAAGCAACAAGAGCGACAATTTTTGCGGTAAATACTCGATTAAACACAGAATAAATAAAATCTTACATGGCAGTGAGTGAGTGACGATTTTTCTCTCACTCGGGATCGTTGTTGGTGGGGAAAATCACTCGTGACCTGCGGTCACTCGTGATTTTCCCCACCAACAACGATCCCTCGTGAGAGAAAAATCGTAACTCACTCACTGCCATGTAAGATTCTATATATCTGTCATTGTTGTGTATAGTGATTTTGCGTTTTGGTGCTGTCTTGTACTTTACAGGTGGTGGGAGAGCATAACCAATAAATTAGGAACCGCTTATCGCACAAAAATTATTTTCAGACTTGCGGCCTTATCTGTTGTTTTAAATATGTGCCGACGTAAGTACATCTTATGGCGGTTTGACCACAATCGTAATTTTTTTTATCCGACGGTGGTGGGGTATGCAGGCAACGTCACAGCACGCAATGCTTATAAACTTCACTGCGGCTTTCCGTCTTTACCAGTTACTTCAAAAAAAACACCAGTACTATCATACCTGTATCCACCATCGGGGAAACTTTCTCTACTGAGCTCCATTTTTGGCACAGAGGGGTTGCTTGGCAAGTCTGCGCAGTGTTACTACTTTATTCATAGCTGGGGGGCGACTTCAGTGTCGGATAGTACAATATTCCAATTCTGGGCCCACCACCGCCCACAACTGGTAACTTCAAGTCCTTGTATTTACATTTTCAAGAATTGCTCACTTTGGAAAAGTCCCATTATATATTGTACATTACATTCATTCAACACGTTAATCTTACCTTAACACTAATCACACATATAGTTTGGATACAACTTCTTCAAAATATCCAATCGGGACTAGCCCACCTGGGCTTGGCTGCAATTTTGAAAATTGTGGATTCCGTACCCAATGGTTTGCAAATGAGAATAGTAATGGGACGATCTTGGGCGGGTTATAATATATGAAACCAAAGTAAATATTTTGCAAATGTTTTAGAGCATCAGTAGTGATATGATATATGCTGTGGCCGCAATTCCCTTTGATACCTAAAGCAAATGTATTGTTGTTCGACCATCCGCAATACATTGCGCCGTATACAAAATGGCGCTCACTAACGTGCATGATTTGGCAGTGTTTCGTGTCGCATTTACATTTGTAACTAACGATGATTCCTGCTTCAGACACAACCGAGCGGGCAAATTAAAGTTAAGGTAGTAAGTCAAGTTTTAAAAGTACTTTAACGACTGTTTGCCCTGGTAACCCGGATAACAGCACCTGGAATCCTGCGAAATATTACGATAACGATCATCGAACAACTGTAGCTATGCTGTTCAACCAAACAACCGTGGCTATGCAGGTATGCTGTTTCCCAGGTCCAAGTTAACCCTCCACACAAGTTGAAATAAAATGCCGCCACACTCCCGTTAAAATCTTTCAGGCAGGGTTGATTAATGTTCATTCGGCCGGGAAGGGTGGCTTGAAACTTTTTTTCTATGTTTCATAAAATTTATTTCGGGTCGGACCTTTTCAGTAGAATCGGTCGGGTTACCAAAACCACGCATATATTTTTGTTACGCCTAAAGTAACTTGGACATTTGTGAAAACATGTTTAAAATGGATATCCTTTCCCTGTAACACATTACCTCCTTTGACGTCAGTTGCATTTGTTACCCGGGCACAACCGGAGACACCTGTACATAATGCAAAGAAACATGCCAAAAACATCATCTGTGTTACAGTACCAGGAATATGGCAACATTGGGGACCGTGGAGTCTCTGCTCGAAAACATGTGGCGGAGGCACAAAGACACGTTCCCGTGAGTGCAACACGACGGGTGACCATGCCGTACCCAGGTTACCGTGTGTGGGGAAGCTCCAAGAAGCCAAGAACTGCCATGACTACAGCTGTTTGCCAGGTGCGCCCGTGGGTACCGCTGGTTGTCAGTGTATACCTATCTGGTGTTGTTATTAAACGTTCAAATACGAAAACAAAGACACACTCACAAATAAAGCCAAGTTTTCTATGATTCATCTGTGATTTATTGCAATTTATGGTGGAGATGGTCACAACTCAGTCAACCTTTCACTTGTTCCAGCTACAAGTGACAAATTCAACCAGTTGGTTAGTTTTGCCAACCTGATAAACTCTCGGCTGAACTGTCAGTTAAACCAATCATAATTGGCTCTTTAGCAACTCGGAGAATGCCATGACTTTGACGCATTTCAGATTGAATGTCATTTCATCTAAACTTCTAATATGTTTACATGCACATAATATTGTTACATTGACCATTAATATCTGTTGTAGCCCGCTTGCAGTTAGCCGCAGACATCCTCATGCCCCTCGAAATGCCACATGTCTGCGGCTAGCTTGCAATGAACGGTGAACTATTTGAAATAACATATGAGTTCGATTGTCTAAAAGTGAACAGAGATATGACACATGTTCGTCGTTAAAAGTACCGTAAATTGCACACGTTTGCGGTGCATCGGTTGTAACCAATATAATTTTGTCACCAAGCCCACTAAGAATTAAGTGATTGGTTCCCATGAAAGGTTTATATCACATGAATGCTCAGTCATTGGTTTTCATGTGCTGCTGTAGTTCCTACAAACTGCATGGATTTACGACAACGTGGCATGGAAGACAGTGTACCAGTAAAGATAGAACCAAAGAAGGCCAGTGGGCCCTTTTGGGCCTTGTGTGACATGCGGGAAAAGTCAGGCGTCGGTGTCACTAAAATAAGTAAGTACCAACCGTTTTGTTTTTAAAATTCTACTTAAGAAGAATTTGAGGGCGCACAAATTAAATTGATAAAGATAAATGAGTATATATATATATATAACGGAAGGCCGTTTCTTGTTTCATTCAGTATTTGGTTATGTGATTAAATATATAATCATATGATCAAATCTATTGATCGTATGAACGGTGTATGTGTACTTGTATTTGTTCATTTGTCAAATCCACTTGTTCATGTGATTATTATTATTATAAACATATTAATTTCAACTGAATAACCTAATAATACAAAAGACTAATCTGGAGGCTCTCCAGTACATAATTATGCACACAGCACTTTGTACAAGACACACAAGACAATTAAAGAAGACTGTCTCTTAGACTGAGTATATGTTACTCCAAATTGCTTACGGTTTTGATTTGTGTAAAAGTCAAGTTCATGATCTATAAGTCAGCTGCAGAAAATGTCTCCATAGAAAAAAGTTGAAACACCTAGACTCTAAGATACACTGTTGAACTGATTCAAAATTTAATAGGTCATCATCATCAGATAAATATTACCACCTTTTAGACAAATGTCAACAATGATCTCGCCAGCTACATGACCTAGTAAGTTAGGGTTTATACCTGGGTCAAGCAAGAGAGTAACAGTGTTCAACAGATGAATCCTTTGTTGGGTAAACAAATAGAAGACATATTATGATCTTAATCATATGAGCAAGTCGGTTTGTTCACATGAATATATATGATTTGGTCTACTACTGAATAATAAGTACTCCCTAACCGGACGCTAGGCGCGGGAATCTCGTGTCGAAGCGAGACCGCCAACGTGAATAACTTTGCAGTCAAGGTCAAATAAAAACAAAGTGAGCTAGTAAGTATGATTTGATGATCGACTTCGGAAAAATCAAATACCCTTTGTTGCCTTTCGGCATTTGTAATGGTGCTGATTGTGCTGATTGCAATGGTCGCCATTCTCAGCAACTGCTCTTGTTGCCGGCTGTCAGCTGCGCTTGAATTTCGCTAGACATTTCGCACACAAAAGGAAAGTAAACAAGCGCATGCGTAACAGGAAGTATTTGATCATGTGAACAATAGTATGAGATCAGGTGAACACATCGTCGAATTGATTTGTATGTATAAAGAAAGTATTTGCTCATATGAACAAATAGTGTTTGATAAGATGAATCGATATTTCGTCTCATGAACAAATCATCCAACTTGAGAGGGAGCATCAATTTAGTCAGTTTTAATGTCATTTGATCATATGATCAAATGCATTCTGTTTCTTTATATGATCCAATTGATTTGATCATAGGAACAAATAAATTTGTTCAAATGATCAAATGCATTTGTTCATATGATCAAATCGATCTGTCCATATGATTCATCATATGACTAAATGAAAATAATTGAACACTAGTTCCTATTGACCTCTGTACCTAGTTTTCAATGCGCAGATTGATGTATATGCACAGCAACTGAAGTTTGACATTATTATCTTGCTTACTTGGCTGTTTATTTAATCATTCATTCGTTCATTCATTCATTCAGCTCACGACCACAGCGGCAATAAAACATTCATTTCGGGCTACGAAGCGGCCGGTGAGTTCTCGGCGGTGGTCAAATATAACGTAAGCCTCATGGACGTGCAGAGTTTGGTCATCACCTCCAGATCTTGCCGTCAGTTCATCTCATGGCACTGCTTCTCAGCGGCAATCAAGAATCCATACAAAATAGGAAAAGCTATGACGTATTGGACAAATAGAGATGGGGATGACCGCTTTTACTGGGGAGGAGCTGACAGGCTTGGTAGAAATTGTGCATGCGGGGATACACACACATGCGCAATACCAACCAAAGCATGTAACTGTGACGCAAATGACGAGATTCCTCGAGAAGATTCAGGGTATATTTCCTATGAACCGGACCTTCCAGTTACCAAAATAAACGCTGGAGACACAGGTAATACCTGCAGCTATATATTGCACTGACTGAAGCTCGATATTGTGCTCCGAAAATAAGCATCGCAACTAGTTCTTTGTGGCAAAATGAAATTGCATTTAGTCCGGCAATATATTCGTTATTTAGGACATGGGATGGGGAACTGAGCAGCTGGAGGCAACAAAGTGTATACTTTGGTCCGCCATACTCACGAATAAACATAACCCAAAGCTGAATTCAATAATTTTTGCTGTGCGTCCATTGCCTGACGACGCAGTTTCAAACAGAAATGCTGCATTTCCAATTTTACGGTCATAGGCAGCCAGAGGACGCTTGCTTCACTGACCTACATTACCCCATTTTACCAGGTCAGAATGGAATCTTCCTTCATATGCCGAGAAATGCATAATGCTGATGCACTGCAGGATTAAAAGTTCTAGCATTCGCTGACTATTACTTATAATATCTAGTACAATGACTAAAATCAATTGTATTTCCAAGAATTGGGACGATAGGGTTTTGTTTGTTTTGTTTATGTTGAATCTTTTGACGGTTGTAAAACGGACAAAACCTAAAGTTTAGCATGTTTAATATATAGGAGTAATTTTGCTTACGTATCAGTAACCTTACGTAAAAAAGGGTACATTGCTTTTCTCGGTTCTGCTGTCACGTAGCGCCCTTTGGTGTTCTCTGTAGGACATAATCATGATAAGTAATTGTTATTCAATTCTTTTCTCCTAAATACGTTCGACTGGATAACTACAGTGACCATAACATTATTGTTGCCTCTCATGGCGGCTGGCATACTTGAAGTACAGATGACACAAACCAATTATAATATTACTATACTTACTGCTTGATTCCCTGTCTTGGGAATTAAACTACAGTTATATATGTAAGACATATAGTCGTCCGTATGCTTACATATGCACACATTATGGATACTGTCGCGGGAATTTAACTGGAATTATACTCTAATTCTATCATACCTTTTAACTGATCGTGACCTCAAGAGCCATTTCACTTTAGTTGACAATGAAAAAGCTCAGTTTAAATACTGTATGATCATTGAGAAAATTTCCTCAAAATTAATGAAACACGGAAAATTACGATACTACATGTGTCTTTTATGTCCACCTGTTATCTGTATTATAAATACAAAGTGGCTGTTGCATTACAGAAAAGCTGCCACTTTGCATCAGTATTTCAGATCTTTCATGGTACTCAAAGGATCATCAAATTAACAGACAACACTGAACACAAAAAAATAACATTGATAATAGCAATATGGGATTAGGTTAATTTTGATATTTATTATTATTATTATTTATTTATTATTTAACATATGTTGTTCTGCATGTCTCTGTCAAGTGCTTGCCTTGCCTTGTGTTCCGCGCCGGTTGATATGTGGTTAATCCAGAGCAGAATATAGTCAGTCTTGCGTGACGAATATTGAGACTTTTACCTGGGCTCGTTCGTTGCACCTGTATCGTATTCATACATACATACACACACACACACACACACACACACACACACACACACATACATACATACATACATACAAACATACATACATACATACACACATACATATACACACATACATATACACACATACATAGTCATTTAAAACCTACAATACTTTGAGGTTTTGTTTTTTTTGTTTAAACATACTCGGCCACCATGCATTTTACAACGTTAAATCAGGGAGGGGGGAGCTGCCCCTAAGGCATACGTATCAGGGATCGTTGTAATGTACTGTGTTGTATTGTACTGTTGTGGTATAGTGTATTGTATAGTGTATTGAGTTACAGATTACCATTTATTGTATTTATGGTGAAGTAATAAAGTCATTCCTTCATTCATATCGTGTACATGTACATACATATCGTATACATGTCCTTACATATCGTGTACATACAGATCGTATACATACATATCGTGGACATACATTTTGAATTGAACGGGATATAATTAATTGATGCGTGTTTTGATTGTGCTTGCAGGTGGGAAACACGAATATGGCAATTTTTATCTTGGTCCTTTGGAGTGCTGGGGACAAAAATGACCTGCCCTTTCCGTAACGCCAATCATGCTCATGGGCCAAGTTTGTAAAAGATTACCAGCGCCTGAGTATGTAGCTGACCTTTAAGGATTTAGCTTTACCAGACTCAGTGTCTACAAAATTTATTGAAAGACAGTTGAGCAGCATGGTAAACGTTTCCGAACGTTGCCCTGAATGAGGAAAACATAAAATCAAGATAAAATTCAGGTCTGCCGACATGCAGTTTTGATAATAATGGATAATTTATTAGATAAATTTCAGTTGGAGTGGGAAAATATTTTTAACTTTCGATCATTTTGTAACATCAGGCAAACTGACCAACTGATAGTGAGTCATTATTGGACGTCATCAAATTCTGAAGTCTTTTCGATGGATTTGGGAATGAATTTGAGCAAAAGTATATTATAGAGCAGACATACTTTGATAGCACTAAATGGAGCACTTCTGGGAATCAATGGACCCAGCTCATATATAATCACCATACATGCTTCTCTTACTGTATTTTTTCTTTTAACGGCCAAGTTGTCTTAAACTATTTCTGTTTATATCTGTACAGGTCCTTAAAATGGCATGTGTTCTCCTTTGAGGCACTACAGCTGGTCTTTCATCATACTGTTTCCATTCTTAGCCGTCCTAGGTGAAAACTGAAGTTGAGAACCGTGTGCCTACATGTATGTTTTATTGGCAGTTTTAAACTGCATACTCGCCTCTATCCGTGAGAAGTAAAGCACCATATCATATGGGTTTGGCTCAGCTTTGTATTCCCAGAGAACTTTTTTGAAGTTTTATTTTGATATACACCACAATTCAATGCCAGTAAACGAAGACATATAATTAAACATACTCGGCCACCATGCATTTTACAACGTCAAATCAGCCGGCAGAGGTCGCTACCATACTGCCATTGTCCCATCTCCGTCAAACTGCAGGACAAGTGCGTTTATGAACACCACTGTCTGAACAACCCAGACGTTCACGTGCTTTACCAAGGGCATTGCCTGCAAAACCCCGTCTTGTGCGTTTGGTTACCGCCAACGGGTTGGACCTCTTGGCAAAGTATTTAAACATATAAGGCGTTATTATTTTCCAGCGGTGACCAAGTCAAGTTGCCAGATTGAATTGTCCTGCGTATATCCTTGCAGTAGCTTATAATTTCCATGTAGAGACTGTAATATATTTTATTCCGGCCAATGTCTGAGGACACGAAGGACCTATATTTAAAGTTATCTGTGCTGTATTATTTATGAGCATCTTAATGGACTTGGCTTTTCCCTGGGAAAGCGGTGAGAATATAACAAAAAGTAGTAATATTAAATTATTATTATTATTATTATTATTATTATTATTATTATTATTATTATTATTATTATTATTATTATTATTATCCATGAGCAAAGTACGATGCACAGTTATAAAACGGAAATAGTGCGCCAGTTGTATGTGTAGAACAATAGACCATTGTTCGAAGATACAGGGTTGCAAAAATAGGCAACGGACGTACGGTACCTTCATTGCTCCATTCCATCATTAATGCCTGCTGTTACTGGACACTTCAACACAAGGAGATTATTTCTGTAACATTGTGTACTGTTAGTAATTCCAATACTTTGTTACTGTAAGGAGTCATTTGCTGTCTATACGCTTTAAGGATATTGCCTTATGCTTGTTGTGCCTTTGTGAAGCACCATGTTTTAGTGTGACAACATTGATTTTTAAAAAGCTTCTAAGTTGTATATGAAATTTTGAATAGTCACCATATGGACGATATGACCATATTTTACTATCTGCTTTCAAGAAAAGCATCAAATGCGATTCCCTTTTGTGCTAAGTTCCCTTCTGCTTGTTTCAGTTTCCACTAGTATGTATTAATGTAGCTCTTCGCAAATGTATATTACGTATTGTACACAAAGAACTTTTATGTTGAATATCAATAACCATTAAATATTGGGATATGTACCAAGAGCCTTGGGTGTTCGTTATCTTTTTTGTGAGAGTCAGAGGTCATCAAGTTTTAACATCCTATTTATTTGTTCTCAAAATGTGCAGTCTGTGCATTGTATATGGTGAATGGGTCTAGGCCCGACTGATGTTCATTCTGACAAAAAAGCGTAATTCGTACTGCATTCTGTAGAGAGCCATATCAGCGCGTGCGACGTGTGGATTAAGAGAGAGAGAGAGAGAGAGAGAGAGAGAGAGAGAGAAAGAGAGAGAGAGAGAGAGAGAAAGAAAGAAAGAAAGTAAGAAACAAAAAAATAAAGAAAGTGAGAGAAAAAAGAACAGAAAGAAAGAAAGAAAGCAAGAAAGCAAGAATGAAAGAAAGAAAGAAAGAAAGAAAGAAAGAAAGAAAGAAAGAAAGAAAGAAAGAAAGAAAGAAAGAGAAAAAAGAAAAACAAATTTTAGACATTTAGTACTTCTATTCACCAAACATCACAGGCTGTCGGTGTCAGATGGCATAGCGGTTTCTAATCATCAGTCATAATATATGCATACCTTTGCTAGCAAAAATGTACTGCACGACATTCAAAGATCACTGAAGATTTTACGTACGAGTCAACTGCATCTTTCAATCCCATTGGCAGTTTGCATGGAAGCACCATATTCGATTTACAACGAGTCGAAATCGGTAACTTGCCCTGTCGCCGCGCAGTGATGGGTGTAATCTACACAATAACAGGTTTCAATAGACTACTAGACATTTGATCAGAGTTTGCAAAGGAGTGTAATGTCTTCTTTTATCCTTCATAGAGCAAATGTTTGTCCTCGGACACTGATTCCTGTCAATCAATAAAAATCGATGATAGGGTAATAGAAAAAATTGATAACATAAAAGTTAATCGAGGAAACTGTGTGGGTGCAGATTCTTTGCCATGCGATCTTCAACGATATGTAAGCGAATGACGCTCGGAAGTTAAAATTATAATGGCCTAATTTGGACATGCCTTCTCATCAAAATATCATAAATAATTCCAATCATTTCTCACTGTTGCTACAGTGCACAGGTATAGGGTCACTCAAGCCGGGAGGTAGATAAATTACTCATTGCGCATGCTTGCCATAAATATGTTGGACATATATGGCAGTTTCCTGACAGAACTCACTACATAGCACTCTCAGAGATATGTGGAGTGAATCTGCTTGATGTGCTGCCACCTACACGGTCTCTAAGTTCATTCTTATGCAAAGTATGAGTGAAAATCCTCTATTGGGTCTATGTCTTAAAATATATAGCGGCCCACTATTGGCAGTGGACAGATCGTTTAATTATTTACCACGAAAGTACAAGTTTGAAAAGGTACCTTTTTTATGAAAACTTGTTCAGTACTTGTGATCAAATCGAAGTATGTGCCATGCTTCACCAGAACAGAGGGAAGACTCCATGGTGATCAGAGAACTTTGTGCGGTACACGACGGAGGCATGGACTCTTAATTTATACCGTTGAGAGATAGCGCAAATAATTGAGTATTTATGTGTGCGTTAACGGGACTTTCCTGAATGAAAGTCGTTTTTACCCACCTAATCACGATACAAATTTGAATATATATACGTGTGTGTGTGTGTGTGTGTGTGTGTGTGTGTGTGTGCGCACTAGTATAACAGGTACACCAAGTATTAAGAGTTCACTGGTTTTTGTCCAGCTGGTGGCGTTATGACAATTCGTGCATTTATCACGACTGGGCGCCAGTGCTCCTTCTTGCCAGTGACACAGCAGACAATTTCCAACTTTGCAAAATTACCAATAGCCATGTGGTTCTGTCTTGCCGATGGTACGTTTTATTTATTTATTTATTTATTTATTTATTTATTTATTTATTTATTTATTTATTTACTTACTTACTTACTTATTTATTTATTTATTTATTTATATATTTATTTATTTTGTTTGTTTGTTTGTTTGTTTATTTATTATTATTATCATCATCATCATCATTATTATTATTATTATTATTATTATTATTATTATTATTATTATTATTATTATTATTATTATTATTATTATTATCAGCTTGACGCCAAAACTTTAGAAAGCCAACACAAAAGTTTTGGTAGTGAATTTTACATACCCAGATAACAAGCTCTATTAAATATTTTCAAGGCATAATAAGTTTGTGAAACAGGGTATGATTCGCTTACACGTCGTCACCTATTACACATGCCTTCATATTCATCGTCAAAAGAGCGGTTGTGGCACTTAATGCTTTCTACGAACATTCAGTTAGAAATGGCACGAAGGAAAGTACATTTCTGGTGTATTTCATGGTTTAAATTTCCAACTTAATAACATGATTGATGGTGATTTTCTGTTGCACACGTATACCTGTCAGTCAAACACAATAACCTGCATGGTTAACACCTGTGGATACAGAGGTGAGTGTTCTGTAAGGTATTACGAGACTGCTAAGTGGACGATTGGATCCGAACAGAAAGCTGTCGAATACCTTTTCGTTAGATTTGAAAGCAGTCTTTGTTTTATATGGGCAATGGGAACCAAATGTGTTTGACCGAATATTTGTATGCAAAAAGCAATCAGTAAATCATTATACCCGTCCCCAGTCCGATGTAGAAATACTTTGGTGGAAATTAAGTTGTGGTGAGAACTCATTCAAAGAACAGTTGTGGTTTGAATCCATAATACTGTATGGTAAAGAGCCTGGACCAGATGGATTAAAAAATGTAATGTTAAATGTAATTTGCACAGCCATCCTCAATGTTGTTTTTGAGCTGCATAATTCCATACTTTCGATTTGACACTACCCATCACTATGGAAACTGTATAATCTGACCAATTTGAAAAAACAAAATCCCAAGACATACCTTAAACTTTGAACTTTGTTGCTGTCAACTACCTGGGGCGGAAAAACGACTAAGACATTTTCCCATTAACTGCAATACAATTTATAACAATAAGTATAGCGTTATCAAAAATCACAAATCATTGCCACATAAACTACATACACGAGGTTAATTTTGATTACTACACGTATTTGAATTGATATATTCACAATAAGATTGAAAAAATTCAACAGTATATGCGCGATTGTTCATTCACTAATGTAACTGCGGAACAAAACATGCAATCTGCAACATGATATAATAACTTTCAAGTGTACAAAAATAGTCTGTAATGACAAATACCGAATCAACCACTTTAAGTACAGCGTGAAAAAAAGAAATAAACTGTATTATACAAACCTGCCATTTTATTACCTTAAACTCGTTGAGCACAAGTTACAAAGCCAATAAAAATGTGTCGCATGTACCGAATAGACGGTACAACCGTATTTTACAATACAAGAACTCAAACGTTAGCATGAAACTCTCATGTAAACACAAATAATGTATCTTCACCTGAAACCACGTGATATATATATATGTATTGTACACCGCAAGTTTAACCAAGCAATATTTTAAATTTGAAACATTTAGTCAATAACTTGTAGAGTGCACCTTAAAAGAAATTAAACTTTATAAGACTATAGCTTCTCATCACTTATGAAGCATTACCAGGAAAGGTTTAGCGCGCATTGATGGCAAAAAGCAAAAAGCAAGACCCAGGGAATGTGTTTCGCCACTTATATTCCTGATAGAAACGACGCATATATTTAAATGGAAATTTATATACGCATATATATTCATATATTTTATGTTAAATTGAACTTCTTAAATACTTACAGGAACATTATTGCAGGATCTGCATTTATAACCACCCCATGTTAGTGACAGAAGAATCGGCGGTGCCAGTACATTGGCCAATACATCCGACTTACATATTAAAGCGACAATTAAAAAAAAAATCATGATGAAATACCATGTGGTATGAAATTTCACGACGTAAATAACGAGTTGAAAACTCGCAAAAAAGGTGAAAACTCGTCAAAAAATGGAAGCAAAATCGATGGGAAACTACCAGTATACAGCGGGTGGTGGTTGACGAAGCCGGGTGCCACTCCAAGGGTGCTCACCCTTTTATATCAGGGGGAAGGATACTCATTTAAATTAGCGTGGTGTGACAGTAAAATAAGGGAACGAACTAGTACAGGGCAAAAATCATAACGAGACAAAAAGGGAAAAGGCAGCAAACGGGTGAAAAAACCTACGTCACAAAAAACAACACAAAAAGAAACGTGACTGCACACAGCAACAAAAAGAAAAAAAAGACCAAATACCACTGATATGTATTAGACAATTGCTACATCATCAAACATACATTGATATTTATCAAATACACAAACACGAATGACAAAAAAAACACCAACAAATACAATACAACACAACGCATACAACACAAACGCTTGCTAAATCCTTAGCTTAGGAGAGAAAAAGTAAATGAATGAATTGATGATGATGATGATGATGATGATGATGATGAAGAAGAAGAAGAAGAAGAAGAAGAAGAAGAAGAAGAAGAAGAAGAAGAAGAAGAAGAAGAAGAAGAAGAAGAAGAAGAAGAAGAAGAAGAAGAAGAAGAAGAAGAAGAAGAAGAAGAAGAAGAAGAATCAATTCACCAACCACATAATAACATGAACTATTGAGCCGGAAATCTTACTATTTGAATTACAATGATCGGCCTTATTTCTCTTTCAGAGTTGAATTTTGAACAATGCAAAACTGCATGTATTTCATGTTCTAAAATATTACAATTTTCACATGTCTGACCGCCAATGGTTTTTTAGGGGGGGGGGGTCTTCTTTGTCTGCCTGTTTCGAGTCTCATATTGTGTGCGCTGATTCTAAATCGTGTAAGATTAATTCTAATAGTTCGATCCTATATGATATGCAGCAATCTTCCATCTTGAAATCAGTTTTGAATCTAGCGTACGTTCCTATTTTTTTCTGAACCTGAATTCGTTTGCATATCTGTTTTCCATTGTTTTCTAAAATACCTTCTACTGCTATTCATGAATTTTAATTCTGGAAAGTCATATGTTTAGTACTCTGACATTTTCCCATATTGTCTGGAAACGAAATGTACATAATGTGTCTGGAATAGCTCGTTAGCCAGTGAAATTTTATCAATATTTATATTTGTTAGGATTACATAGACAGGTATTATGAAGCAAGGATTTGGGGTTCATGTGGACTATCCTTAACCAATTTTTGCAGATTAAAGCGACCATTTAAACGCCAATGGATAATCTCCCAATTCATTTAGAACTGCGACATTGGTTGACTTTTTATGTACCCAAAGACAGAAACAAATGAAAGTTCAGGTGGACCTTCTGAAATGGATATTTGAGATATTCTTCAATCCCGTCGTTTGAAATACATTTAAAAGGTGATACTATACCTGTGTAATCAAGAGCTATTTCATTACAAAATACTTGAAGTAAATTATTTGCTTCTATGATAAAAAGCTTATTTATTCGTATTTGAATGACTTTTTCTAGGTCAGTCTAGCTTCACTGATGGAGGACAAACTTCAGAATTCTTGATTAAAGTGTTATTGATAAATTTTTGGTACAGAAAACACGACTTAAGGCGAGCTTTTGATACAACACCACGGGATAAATTATATTATAAGTGGCACATGGTAGGCATCCCATCGGAATATAAACAATTGGTTTCACATATGTATGAAAATACGAGGGCGTCATATTAAGTCACAGTGAAACATAATTTTCCCAGTATCACAGGTCTCCAATAAGGATGCCCTATGAGACATGTGTGTGTGTGTGTGTGTGTGTGTGTGTGTGTGTGTGTGTGTGTGTGTGATTTTGAAGCTTGCATCAATGAGGACAACGTGTGAGGTGGTAATGCTAGAGACAAAAATAAACCCATTGTTGTTTGCGGACGATGTTATGTTGTTATCAGACTCTTCACTTATATATATATATATATATATATATATATATATATATATATATATATATATATATATATATATATATATATATATATTTATATATATATGTGTGTGTGTGTGTGTGTGTGTGTGTGTGTGTATGTATGTGTTTGTGTGTGTGTTTGTGTGAGAGAGAGAGAGAGAGACGGTCGAAAGTTTCGCCAATCGCAGTGCCAAAATCATACACATTTTCACCTAGGAACCAATTTGTTTTGCAGAGATGAAGCCACCAAACACTGTCATATATGCTCATAGTGTACCTTTTTACTGTTTCTTTCCATGTACTGCTTGATGGCATACTTTTCCATGCGTATGTGGTTAAGTGCTTGACATAGAAGTAAGAAACTATGGCCCATAGAAATCAACACCATCAACAAGGCTGAAAGGACACATATACAGTGGTACCTACCACCAAAGACCGCCCCTAGGAAGGATCAAAATGTGGTCTCATGAGACAGATGATCTCTTATGAGAGGTAAAAATAACATGAAAAGTATTGAATAAAGTATGTTCAAAAGTGGTCTCAAACGACAGGCGGTCTGTCATCGGAGTACTATTTCGTAAGAGGTACCACTGTATTATTCAAGATCTATCAATTATGATAGCGGAAAGTACAATATGTATGAGGTGAACTTTAAATCATTGTTACAAATTGAACAACAAAATTAAATACAATGAATTTCGCAGTCAAAAAAGGATGTTTTAAACAAAATTTATTTAAATATGTGGATATAAATGTTTGCTTTCATATAAAGCACAATTTGAAAACAGATACAAACTGTGACTGCGATGTTGCATTTGCAGTCTAATTTACGTGCACCCTTATCTATGCAATGTGCATGTGTATAACAGGAGGTAGTCAAACGTTCCTGAGCATCTTTGCTGCCAGAATCCTGCTGGAGAGAACTTCAGGAAGGAGGGCAGATTCATTCACTAAGCTTGGCAAAATGTGATTCTTTAAGGAAAATAGCAATCGGAGAAACCAAATGCGTGAAAAAGTCATTCACTTGGTTTCAAAACATATGGGATCCTTGACATACTTAGAAATTTTCATTTGTCGAGTAGAAAAATATTATTTCTAGGTTTTTACGTAACATAATTGCTGCAGGTGCCCTCATCATGGTGACGACATTGTTCTGTTGCCTACCAACATGGGGACAACAGTAGATCAGTGGTAAATCATGAATGCCTCCTATTTGAACAAATAATTAAGGGGCCTACCAGGAACGAGGTAAAACTTCCTACCAAAATTCGTATTAGCACCATATCATTGATTAAACACCATTCATTTTCTTTGCCTTGGCCCTTTCAAAAGAAATGTAAACAATCTCGTGGTCAGGCAACGCAGCCTGTTTGTTTTGCAAAGCATCGTGGTTTAATACATTAATGTTGCCTGTTTTACGGATTTATATCCATTTTCAAATTCCCCTCAACAGATGTTTTAAACAAAGATTATTGAACATTTCGAGTCAGAAAGTTTGGCTTTTTAAGTCTGTAAAATGCATATGCATGTGTCAATGTTTTTGAGATAAACGGACCTCACAATGATATATACATTGAGGCGTATCATTTGAAAGCAAAATGTGTATAAATGACCAATATGAGGTCCATGGAGCGGAAATGTTACTTTATAGGGATATTGTGCACATCCCTATACCTTGCAGCATAGTGTTTCTTCCAACCAAAATCAGTCTTGTTTAACAATCAAAGTTTGGCCAGACAATGTTTTTAAATATTGGTGTTTACAACATCATGTACAAAAACATGCATAAGAAACGTCTTTGTGACTGCACTCGTTTCAATAATGCAAGGTACAAAGTTCACAACTGGCCACTTCACAAACGTCCATGGGGCAAACAGGATGGCCCAAGCTGAAACGACAAGCTTTCCCTCCTTCTCTGTAGCTTCCTTGGTATAATGCAATACTTCATTGCATACACCGCCCTCTGACGGCGGTCACAAGTTTAACGTTTGCAATCCACCAGCTATATCGACATGTTGCTATATAACTAACTGCAGTTGAAATAAATCGGTAACAACAGTACTATACAGTGTAAACAAAAGAGACACTTGTGAGACTTACACGTAAGGCACATAGTTTACAACGACAATATTTATGAGATAATTTTCGGTTTTATGCCTAGCACAATTTCAGTTTATGTTTCAATCTTTTTGTCCATTCAAATCTTTACACTATTGACGTCGGGTCATAGCTGCAGGTTGCAATCGTTTTGCCAAAGTTAACGGTTTTGTTCAACTCCACTCGTCGTCTGCTCTTCTAGTAGGCCTCCTCCATCCCCTTTTTCCTCCTGCAATCTTGCAGAGCACCAATTATACAAACAGCGTTTGTATTCCTTGGCTTAATTGACGGGGCAGTTTGCCTCTTCACCTTTTCCCAGGATGTGCAATGCCGTTCAGCCATTTATGCTGAGTGCAGCCTCCATGTCTCTCCAGCGCGGATGGCTCGGCTAAAATTGATAATTCGTATATAGTTTAATAAAAGTGGGCTTTCAAAAATTTCCCGGCTGATTTAATGTCACGCGGTTTTGGTTTTTTTTTTTTTTTCATTTACTCGGCAAACTAGAAGGCTTCGGCCCCAGGTTAGATCTATGTTTGCTGGCACAGGGCGTAAATATATATAAATCATAAATCGGGCTCAAATGTATCATTTATCTGTTTACATATGAAAAGGCTACCAATCCACCATTCATCGAGACACGCAACGTTGAAACATTGCTAATACAGTTAATTTTGTGACTATCTGCTGGTATTCTATCAATGTGTACTTATATAGTATACAAAAAAATTAAATGAGGGATCACTCTAGGAGGAGAAGAAATAAAGATTTCTCAGCTGGCAGATGACACAACATGTTTCCTATCAGACGTAGAATCGACAAAGCAGTTGCTTAATGTTCTTCAAAATTTTGATGTTTTTGCGGGTGTAAAGTGCAACAAACACACGACCATTGCAAGATCGACAGGGGCAAGTAAATTTTCCCCAGATGGCGACTATCCTGTTCTCTGGTGCAAAAAACGCTTCACTGTATCAGGTAAAACCTTTCATGAGGATGAAAAGCACATGATTAAACTCAATTTCCATCGTAAACTTACTTCATTTAAAGAAGTCTTGAAGGTTTGGAGAGCCAGAAACCTTTCGCTAATTTGGAGAAATATAGTATTAAAGTCACTGGCAATCTCAAAGCTAGTATTTTGTGCTCGCTCATCCATACTGATAAAACTGTAATTAAGGAAATACAAACTTGCATTGGAAACTTTATGTGGAGCAATGGTATACCAAAAGTAAAAGCTGTAGTAACGTATAAGAGCATACCTAATGGTATTATGAAACTGTTACATTTTCAAATTCCAGATTAATGCATTGAATTTTAATGGGATTAAACGTTTAATCAATAATAGTAATGGGAAATGGATATTCACTTTTCAGCAATACATCTTGCATATGAAAGTACAAAACGTATTTTTCAGCAGATGTTTTTCCACATTCAATCTGTCTCATCTTCCTTTATTTTATCGAGATTTAATCAATACATGGAAGGACATTCAGCTGATGTATGTCCCCAGCTCTGGAATGGATATTATGAATGAAATGTTATGGCATGATAATTTCATTACCATTGAGAGAAAAACCTGTGTTTTTTCAATACTGGTATTGGGAACGAATCAAATTTATAAGGGATATTGTTGACAATGATGGCACTTACTTGTCAATTAAAGACTTAAGAAACAAATATGGTATCAACACACACTTTTTAGAGTATTACTCTTTACGATCTGCAATACCAGAACACTTGAAACAACAAATTGGTACTGACACTATCAAAATTCCTGAGGAGTTTCCTGGAGTATATATTAATGGTAAAACTCACTGTGTATCATAGCTCTCTTGCAAATAAATATATTGGTACCTCATTGATTCTAAATTTAAAGATGTAGCAGCTGGTCAAATTAGGTGGTCTGTAACATTTAAAATCTCCGTTCCTGATTGGCTGAACATTGATAAGCTTCCTTATTCCTGCACTATAGAAACAAGGGTAGAAGCATTTCAATTTTCATCGCTTTGTTGTACATAATTCCAGGCTGTAAAAATGGGGCTAACAGAGTCTGAACTATGTTCTTATTACCCATCGGTGAATTTTATTATTCGTAGATTTATAGATTGTGACCAGATTCAAATATTTTGGACCACTTTCCTAGACGGCTGGAATGATATTTACACTGGACAAACTATTGTACTATCTCCTTATGATATTATTTCTGCCCGCCAGGGTGGGAATGTTCGATCAATGGGTAAGGTCAGGATAAACTGGTTCGTGTGAGCTCTCAGTTGAGGGCTCTGTGAGCAGGTGGGCCGGATATGTGTATTTCCATTAGTTTCCATTATAATTTGCACCTACATAACTTGAAAACTACTCCACGTAGAAATACCTGATTTCCTGTTGTAAATGGTCACATATAGAGATGAAATACTCATACAAATTTGATAACGTTGACTACACACCTATTCAATATATTGAATGTTACTTTAACATAAAATTTCATCGGCAAACACAGCACTAGCACACAAAACCTTTTTGAATTGGGTTGTTTATTTAACCAAATACACAGAAAATTGATGAATGCGAGCTCTCCTATTGTCCCATTAATTGACACAGTCAAGCACACCCCCTTTATTTCTTGATGGAGGTCTAGTTTCTTACTCCATGATTTCTTTCTTGTACTTGACGGATGACCTGACATCATCACACACGTAACATGCCAACAATTACTGCATAATTTCTGATGTATTGAGCCTATAAATTAATCAGAGACATTGAGACGAAAACGTTTTCCATCAATGTTTGAGACAGGAGCAAATAAGACACTAAAATACCATGCACTAAAATATATAATTTGTACCGATCTTGGATTGTAATATACAAATTATACAGATCGTATCTTTATGCTTCATGCCTGTGTGGTGGTGCAGCTACTTCAACCCGGAACCTGTGGTATGTAATCAATATGGTTCGCTAATTTAATAAGGCAATGAATGTTGTCGGATCTTCGCAGGTAATCAATGTTAGATGTTACATGCAACATGGCAAAAACTCAAGCAGCTACGCCAATAAATAATTGAGTCTGTACACGACTTCATCATCTCTGCATGCCAAGGGAGGCTGCAACAAGTATCGGCCGATTATCCAAGCCAAGAAGTATAGCATAGCCCAGTATACTCAGAGATGGCACATCCTTTCTGACAGCCACCGAAAGATGCTGCGCATAGCAGTAGTTATCTGTGTCGTTTTTTGTGTCCACTTGCAACTCGTCGAGGCTGACCCGCGGGAATACAAGTGGACGCAAACTGCTGTGAATTACACATCGGAAAACAAGGCCCTGACAGGACAAGTGATCAAGGAATATGACAATACACACCTCGTAACGCAATGTGCTGCCCATTGTTTGACAGACGATAATTGTCAGTCGTACAACTTCAATCAGAAACGTCACACATGTCAACTAAACAGTCGCAGTCACCTGGACGGCCCTGGTCACTTACAGGACGCCACAGACTTCCGCTACTTTCACCGGAACGCCTACACAGTGGACAAGGTAAGGCCATGATGTGTGACACTCTTGCCATATTTCTGTCTTACTCCCCCAGTTTCCCGGCAATAAAATGCCTGTGACATGTTTATTTTTTAATTGACATAAAACGAAAGAATTTTTTCATTCATATTAGTGTGTGTGTGTGTGTGTGTGTGTGTGTGTGTGTGTGTGTATGTGTGTGTGTGTGTGAAGATAACATGAATCACGCAGGGATGTTCACAATCACGAAATAAAGCTCAAAATTAAAAATAATTGTGCACTAAAAGTACCCTTTTAAACATGAAAGTATGTTTCACTAAACTGAAAACACCATTTTTACTGAAAGGATATATTATGCCGGCTGTCACTGAAAACATCTTGTGAAATTAGTGCAGCTTACCACATAAACTTCTCACTTTTTCAGGTTCGACTGTATATAAATATATACATATACATATATATATATATATATATATATATATATATATATATATATATATATATATATATATATATTTAATATGTGTGCACCAAGCCTAAATAAATGGTGCAAAACACAATCAATCATGTGAATTAGTTCTTCTACAACTATTTCCATTGTGAGTAATGCAGCCAGAAGAGTAATATTTTGATGGTCCTGATTTCATGAAATATTTGTGTTTATATCGTCCCGCGAGGAAAATGTGTGTCTTGTTGGTTTGTCCTCATTATATAGTATCCTAACAGGAGAAACAATGCTAAAGCTCTGACGTAGTTACGTACCTTAAAACAAGCGCAATCCAATTTTTCCACTCTCCATAGCCAATCTATTCACTGTCTATATCTAAACCGATACTCTGATTGATAAATGTTATCAGGCTCGATACAAAATTTTGAAAACAATGTCTTCAACAGTCAAATCAATTTATCAGCGGGAAATGGTGAAACATGTTCCGCAGTTTTAAATCTGGATAACACTTTTCGTGATGGCTGCTGCTTGGTTGTACTTAATATTTAATAATAATAATCCACCTGAATCAAAAACAGAGATGCCATCCGTCCCTCCTCATCAAAGACAATCCCTGAAATTAACTGCAAATTTGACCAATTTACGTTGTGTGCCCCTCATCAGAATTGAGTAAGTTGCTAATACATTCTTTGATAATTATTTTATGTTCCTGATTCACTTTATTATTTGCCCCTGAAATGACACTTTTAATGTTGGCATCTCTGCCTTTAATGCAAGCGCGCCAAAAAGTAGCAAATGAATAATAAAACACATGTGCTTGCTTATGATCATACTATGAATAAAAGACATGTAACTTGACACTGAATGTCTCTTACATTGCTAGATTGATATTTGTGACTTAGAACAATAATAATTATAATAATAATAATAATTATAATAATAATAATAACAATAACAATAACAATAACAATAACAATAACAATAATAATAATAATAATAATAATAATAATAATAATAATAATAATAATAATTTTATTAGGAAAACTACCCCTTTACAACGGGGACATCGATGGAACGGGGTTTATTCCATGATGCGTCCAAGTATCTTATTCATTTAAAGTTGGCTTTTAACCAGTGTAAACAATCATCAATATCATAATTTTATAATTTTTGTCCCCGCGCTAAAACTAGATATAAAGACTCATTGGGAGAAAACTCTAAAAAGCGTAAGGACAAGTACATCGTGCACTTTCGGTTTACAATGCAGAAAATAAATGTTTATCATCGTCATATTTACAATGTATAAAATTAAAGTACACTTCAAAATAGATAAAACTTATATACAATATAGGAGCTTCATTTAAAATCTATGGAATCTGCATCTTACAAGGAACTGTACAACTCTATTTCTTTATTGTGAACAGGCACTGTTGAAGATATATATATCCACATTACCTTATATATTACAATTAATTTTTAAGAATCTACACAGAAATGTCACAGCCAGCACCTTCAAGAGCTACCATACGGCAACGCCATGCTTCTTTTAGGAAAGTTTTACAAGCACTGTCAAATATATCATTGACAGCATGGTCATAGTTGAATGATATTCCAAAGAGTAGCGTAAATTTCGTAGTTAAGGAACAGCGAGTAAAATGTTCCAATACATGGGTATAACCATGTTCCAACAGGCATTTTTCCAAATTTCGCCAAATCTTAATTCTTAATTCCTTGGAGTGTTCACATGTGAAAGTGAAATGAAATAAGTCTTCTATACCTTGATTACATAGTTTACAAATTCCGTTGGACAAATTCCATCTCTGTAATGTTTTTTCCAATCCTAGACATCCGGTTCTAGCCATAAATTTTAGTCTAATGCCCTTGGAGTCATTTACCTGGAACATGTATCTCTCCCCATGCGTGGAATACTTAATCAATTTGTAATATGACAAAGAGGACATTTTATCGATATCTTTAAAAAAGTCATATACGTAGTTTTGCGTAGACAACTTACAAAAAGGATAGATCCAGTCACCAGTATCTCTACAATTTACATTATCTAATCCAACCTCGGACAAGATTGTGGTTATCTGTGACATGTATGGCCAGCAAGATTTATGACCGGAGTGAAAATTTGTTTTTAAATCACAAAGTACTTGTTTACACAGTCTGTTTGCTGGAATGTTATACTTTACATGATGATAATATTTTACTCTCTATTTATTCAAGATGGTTATCAGTGGTAGCCAACCAAACTCCCCTAGTGTTGCCACAATTGCAGAGGTACCTCTTACTTGTAGAATAGCTCCTGCCACCGTGTACTGGAATGATCTTACAATACTTGTGCTTTCCTTTGTATTGTTAAACCATATGGCACTACCATGTGAGAGTGAAGGCATTATTAGGCTTTTCCAGAGACTGTCACCAAACGTTACTCTATTTATATTGTCGCGCGATGAGAGAATACTACATATATATCCATTTAAGCGACTAAGTTTACCTTTCAAGTGTTGCTTTATGTGTGGAGAGTCTTGTAATGACTGGGCAAATATAATACCTAAATATTTATACATAGTGCATTCCTCAAGTGTCAACGTTCCCAAAAACCATTGCCTTGTCATATCCATTTTTTTACCTACAACCATAACTTTTGATTTTATGTCATTAAATTTCATTCCCCATTTTATAGCAAATCTATGTGCAATATTAAGCATTTCCTGTAGTTGTTTATCATCATTTGCCATCAGAACAGTGTCATCTGCATAAAGTAAGGCGGGAATAAGTTCATCATGATAGGTTATTCCTAACCTCTGCTCATTAAGCATAAAGAGTAGATCATTCATGACAATAGAAAATAGCGTGGGTGATAGAATGCATCCTTTTTCCACACCATTAACACTTTCGTACCAAGTACTTTCGAAAGGACCAAATATAACTTTGTTTTCAACCTTCTCGTACAATCTATGTACTAATCGCCATGTTTTACCTTGAATTCCACTATTCCACAGTTCGCACATCATCCGATTTCTGTTTACCGTATCAAAAGCTTTGCCGATATCAAGAAATGCTAACCATGTTTTTTCTTTTCTGTCCTTTCTAAAACTGCATAGACCTTTGAGAGTAAAGTAGTGATCTTCTAACCTACGACCTTGTCTATATGCACCTTGCAGTTCACGAAAGGTTTCCTGTTCTTCATAGAAAGACATCATGTGTGTTTCAAGCATGGATGCAAACACTTTATATACATTAGAAGTAATTGTAATACATATATAATTGCTGAGTAGCTCTGGCTTACCGTCTTTATATATTGGTTTAGTATAACCTTTTGACCAATCGTCTGGGAAGCTTTCTAGTATTTTACATAGCTTAAGTATTTTCGTAAGTGAGTTAACAATTGTCTCACCGCCATGCTTTAAAAATTCGTTTGGTATATTATCGATACCACAGACTTTATCGTTCTTTAGTTTCCTAATGGCATTGCAGGTAGTATTTTCATCTATTACTATATCTCTGAGGCCAGACATGTCTACCTTATCTCCGTCACAAGAAAGATGTTCCATCAAAGTATTTTTTTAGGTCTTTATCACTTGTCGGTGACCCAGAATTTTCCCAAATTTTTCCAATATGTACCTAATATTTCACTGATTCTCTTCGGATCGTTAATAATTTTGCTTTTGTTATTAGGGTCGCGGATTTTTAGGGGATGTCCATTATTTCCATTCAAACGTTTCAGCATTCGCCAATATGAACGTGTGTTTTTCGTTCCTTTTCTAGAATTTAAAGAGACAACTTTTATTTTATTTTGGACTTTAATGGTTTCAATTTTTTCGTGAACAACTCGCTTTCTGTGCAAATATTCTTGCCAAAATTCTTGTAAAATTACTGTGTCACAAGTTTCTTTGCCTGCCCAATACCTGTAGAATCTATTTGGCGTTCTACGATTTTGAATGAGTTTCTTAGTTTCTTTGTCACACATATGCTTTTTATAGTCTTTTATTTCTTTTTTACCGACATATTGTTCACCAACGTCTGTAACAATCTGCTTCCATTCTAGCCATGTTTGGTTAATAGGTTGGGAAAGGTCACACTCGAAGTTTGCAAATTTAGCAGATAAAGCTAGTCTGAAAGCACTCCAGTCTTTTACCTCATTGATTTTCCACTTCATAACATTTTTTTACCAGGGAGGCATTGTCTTTACACTCGGAAGAGTTAAACGAAACACATATTGTATTGTGATCACTGCCTAAGTCATAATTACCAACTTCATCAATAATGACACTGTCTATGTTATTTTCCAGAGAGGAACTTATAAGTGCATAGTCAAAAGTGGTCTTGGTGCTACCTCTATGCCACGTATATTTTCCAGTGCATAGGGGAGATTTGTTTAAAACTTTCATATCAGCTGTCTCTATCAGTTTTTATAGCAGGTCGCCATTAAATCTTGCTTTACCTTCAACACGATACTCTCCTATTTTACCGTTGAAATCTCCCAACAAAATACTCTGGTGACCCTTAGATTGCAATTGGCTGACATTTTCGATCAGTTAATTCATAAGAAAAGAGCTATTATCTTTATCTATCCCATCGTTAGGGAAAGTAAGTTACCCCGACCATAATGATATTCTGTCCAGCTTTGACCTTTATCCATAAACGCTCAAATTCATCATTTTTCGAGTCGAAAACATTGTTATCTAGAACCTCAATACTTTTGCTAATTAAGAGACCTAAACCACCTGCTGGCTTTTTCACAGTGCTCTTCCTTGCTTTGCCTAACCACTTATATTGAGGATGTATATTCTCAAATATTATGTTATGATCAGATTGGTGGAACGTTTCAACCATTGCATACATAGAAAAGTGTTCTTTTTCCAGTAAATGAGACAGTTCACATCGTTTGGCTAAACCTAAATTTTGCACATTACAGTATGCTAGTCTAATGTTCTTATACACTTTCCTTAACTTACGCTGCTTACCTCGGCGATGGCGTTTTGTCTTATTTTTGGTAGGCTCCCTGGTGCTGGTCTTGGAGGCCCTACCTTCTTTGCCACACCTCTAAAATGTACTGTTATACCAACATATCTTCTTTTTATGTCCGAGTTTCCAGCACGTGTCGCACCGTATCTTCTGTCCGTGCTTGCACGTGGAGGAGTTATGGTTTCTTTCACCACAGAAAGTACACTTTGCTGTATTGTTTTGGGACCTTACATCTGTATGGTTTTGTCCGCCTTCATAGCTACCGGTAGCATTGTTCCGTCTGCTGTTCGTCTCCTTTTGTGCATGCTTGCGATTGTGCTTTCCAACATGCTGCCACGCGCCACTTTCAGTAGTCCTACCACTGTCTGTCCCGTTCCGTGACCAGGGACCGTTATTTGACCTTTTCCCCGGTAGTGTGCTTTTGTTTTGGCTGGATTGGCTTGCTGAGGTTCTTACTCCAAGGCACCAGATACCAAAACTTTCGATCAGCTTTTTAGTGCCAAACTGGGAAAGGTGTAAGCCATCTTTTTGTAAAGCACCTTCATTTATTGTGCCGTCAGGGAGACGAAATTTGGGGTCATTAATACTTGGATCATTCTGGCACGGATACGTCTCAACCGGTACAACCTTTATTGCAAACTCACCTGACCAGTTAAAACAACGTCTTATAAGACTTGCAGCATAATGCAAGTGTTGGTGTTTGTCCTTTAATGTAGAGAACTGATGAATTTTTTATAGAAAGGGATACGGTCATGCCCATAGGAATTTTATATTTCAATGCGATGGTGAAGTCCTAGAATTTGTAGATTCACAGTCTTACTTGAGTATTCTATTTCATAGTACTGGTTACCCTTCTTTAACCTCACAAAATTTAGCGAAAACCCCAAACGTATGTTACTTGCTGAACCATCAATTCCGCGGGGGTGGGGGTGGTAATGATATTAACTTGCTGCCGAAAACCCAGTTACATCTGTTTGATGTTATGTTAAACCAATTTTATTACGTGGAAACGAAGTCTGGTCAATCTCTAATTATCGTCACAGGGCCAATATTCTGGACGGTCCCCATGCACAAAATATTGTTAATGATAGTTTTATCAATAAAGTTCAAACGGATTATTGCAAATTTATTATGGACATCGGTGGCCCTTCTAATGACGCAACTGTTACAGGACTAGGAAGATATTATTTGAACACGGAAATAAAAATTAAAATAAATACATTTTGGAGCAGAATTATTCCTTTTTCGGATGATAACATTTTTAAATATTTCATAAAACACAGCAGTTGACTTAGACGACAAAGGCTTTCCTACATGGACCACAGCTGTTAGGTTAATTCTTCAATATAACGGATTAAATTTCATACGGTTGAACCAGTGCTCTCCAAATATATTAACGATCAAAGGCTGTTCTCTGATTTAAACAGATCACTGATATTTCCAAATTAGCAGTTATTTTACTCAAGGACTTGACTTTCAAGCAACTTGGGTTTTTGTGGGATTAAGAAATGAAGGAATTTATCAGTGAGTAAACCACGAATACTTCTTGTTATATACATGTGAGCTCTCATCACGTGTAATATACTTGCTGGTGTTTGAGCTTACAGTTGCCAGCGACAGTGATTTATTTGCCCTTATTACATTTTACTGTCTACTGTGACTGTGTTCTACTGTACACAAAACAAAAGGCACAGCGGTACATGAAGGTTTATGGCTTTCCAGAGGTACGCCGATGCCATAACAGTCTCTCAGCCAAAGCTATCTGCACACACCATCTGTTGCGACTAGAAAATCTAAACGCCAAAAGAGGAAAACAATAAAGAAGCAACATGATGTACTATTCCGCAACATTCCATGTGCAGATCTTGATAACTCGGGTGTTTTAGCGTTGCACGATGAGCCAAAAGAAGTTCATTTCTACACAGAAAGACCTGGGACATGGGTCAAAGCTATGAATCAGCATTATAGCAAACTTGCGGCCGAAGGTAATCTAATAGAAAAACAAGGCCAGCACAGGGAGGCCAGCTCAACAGATCTTACTATTCCCATGTACAAAGAGATGCATGGGGAAGGACTTTATGTTACTATTATTGTCTTAATGAGGGTCTCCTCGATCAATATACTTTACGCTTTTTATTTATTCAATAACACATAATTTTTTTTGCTAATGTATGTATTTTGATCTAATGAAATTATCCTGATTCCTGATTCCTACTTCCTATTGGCATTGACCTGTTAATAGGTCCATGCTATTACCGATTACGATTCTGGATTAGTGAATATTAAGGGCCAGTGCGCCCAAGTGTTGGTTGACATGGGCATCCAAGAGCTCCAGACATTAATAGACTCAGTCAGGAAAGGTAATAGGAGGTATTCACAAGTAACTGTGATCATGTACTGCTCTCTATGTACTGCAACAAGAAACTTGAAAGGAAGAAGGGCAGGTTTGTGTATTTAGTCGGGCAAAATATGTTTTGTAATAAAAAAAAGCAATATGAGAAAGCAAAAGCATAAGAAAAAATCATTCATGTGGTTCAAAACATTAACAGCTGTTTAAAATATTCAGAATTTTGCATTCGTTTACCAGAAAAATAATAATTTCAGATCTTTTAGTGACAAAATTGAAGAAAGTTCCCTCATGGTGGAGGCATAGTTCTGTTGATTTGCGACATAGATAGCAAAAACAGGTCCGCAGCGGCTTAACGTCTGGGTATGAACATACCTCCTCACATCCACCACGACCTATAAAAGGAAGGCCAAACCCCTCAATACAGGCCTGGCGTTCTGTTTGAGCAAACTATAACTCGTGATGGACTTGTTTATGCAAGACCCAAGCATATAGTCACATCCAGCTCCAGACTAAAGAAAGAAAATAACGTGAGACCAAGCTATGTACTCAAACGGGATGCATACCGGGACCATACCATAATGATACAATCAAGGACCTCCATCCTCCAGATGTTTTGGTGATCGGACACTCAAATGTAAAGGGTTTTGTCCGTAACATGCAGAAATATCAAATCAGCGCCTCAGCTCACGCATACAGCTGTGCACCAATTGAATTCTTTGAACATAGGTTGGACAAGTTGTTGAAGCCAGGTCAACAAGAGCCAAAGCATGTTTTTATTTATGGTGATGATATCAATGTGCATTCCAACGAGCCACCCGGTTTGCTTAAAGCCAAGCTTGCAAGTAATGTTGCCAGAGCACGGGCCACTTTCCCAAAGTCTTTCATCATACTGTCTGGCATCCCATTTGGCGGGAAGTGTAGCATCTCTATGAGACAGAGAATTCCACACACAGATGCTTTCATAAAGGACTTGTGCTGGAGAACATCCCATATTTATGGATAATTCAGATCACCATGTAGCATCTCTACTTCAAAGACATGAGATATCTTGGCTGCGAAGATAGCCAGGATCGTACACAATGGAGTCAAACCACAAGAGCACCCGTGCGGGCAGTTGGTCTGCTGCAAAAGCACATAGTTGTCACCTGAGACCTACAAATTTTATTACATGGAACATTTGTGGAAGTGCTGATAAACTCAGATGAAGAGGTCCAGAGATATCTCTTCAAAAATGATATTGTTTTTCTTCTTGAAACCACGAAGGACAATCTAGACATTCTTAGTTATACATTTGTGCATTTTGTGGGAGAGAACGAAATCAGCGTGCCCACAGGACATCTTGTGGTATCGGTGTGTTCCTACGGTTGGAGCTCAAGCAGGTTTTAACTGTCTCTTCGAAATACGACCTGTGTATGGATCTAGTGAGACAAAGCGCAGTTTGGACTTAATAAAAATATATGTATTGGTTTGTATATCCCAACAGAAGGGTCAAGTTACCGTGCGTCCAACGATAACTTTTTTTACATTCTTCAGTCAGAAATTGCCCGGCTCTGGATACCATTCTGATGTTTTTGTAAGTGGTGACTTAAACGATTTTAACGCCAGAACTGCAAGCGAAAAGTATTTTTGCTACTCGAATTGAGGGAGCACAAGGGGACTTTGAAAATTTGAATGGCAGCAGCCCGGGTGGAAGTGAAATTTCACGCCCAAGATCATCTCACGATAACGCCCGACCAAACGCTTATGGACGGTCGCTGCTTCAAACGTTTAAGGCATTGGTTTGGAAATTTGCCATGGGCGGATAAGCAACGGAAGTGATACTGGTGTTTTGACATGTTTTACACCTCGTGGGAAAAAGTCTTGTTGATTATTTACTTGCTTCTCCAAATTGTTTTAACATGTTAACAGTTTTGAAAGTGAATGACTTGCGATTCGAGTCTGACCATTGTGCTCTTAACTTTGAGTTCAAAATACAGATGTAACAAATGAAGCCAAACTTTGATAATCACTGCATATACAAACGGTCCTCAGTCAGATTGTCCCATTACAAATGGGGGAAAAACCTGATTACCTAAAATATTTATCCTCAACAGAAACGTGCGATTTTTTGAGTGATTTCATTTATCTTACATTCTTGCAGCAACAACTCAATGGGGAACAATAAATACGGGGAACCAGTATTACTCTATCCCTTCTTATCCCTGTTTTACTCCATATTAAAGTCTGGGGATTTTCCAAAGCAATGATGTGAAGGGGTAATCAACCCTCTTAATGAAAGAGGGCTACTAAATAGTCCAGACAAATATCGGAAATAACGGTTTTACCATCACTAGGAGAATTTTTGAGTCGATATAAAACGCGAAGCTGTGCTACAAGAATGATGTTTTTAATCATGATGACAAATTTATTCAACTTATCAGATCGCTATCAACTAATCCTATTAACACAAATATGATCGACCTGGCGAAAAAAACCAGAACGGACTCTCCTTTCGTGTAGGCTCCTTGCTCAAACGGAACTTGATCGTCATATCTGTAAACCTGTATCCAGTGGCATGAAATAATGACCGAATGTTGGCATTTGAACTCGGACTGTAAGCATGTTTTTTCAGTTATTTCAGATGCACTTTTTCGAGAACCAACCTTATGTCTGACAATGAAGAAAACAAATACTGCTACAAATAATATATTTGTTGAAAAAGTATCAACCGTTGTCTTATTATACTTGCAAGCTTGCACATTTCAATGAAGTGCATACAAAACAGTATCATGAAAGAACTAAGACTGTGCAGCCTATTACTAATAACAAAGAGCAGCAACACCTTGTGCAAGCCAAAGTCTCCCTTTTTAAAGTCCATTACACGGTTCTAAGTTTGATCACTTCATATTTGTGGTAAAACGACGTCGTGTTTTGTGACCTGTGACCTAAATAGGGGACAGATATCAATGAGCATGCTCAATTCAAATACTGATTTCCCTTATTCGCCTGAACGTAATACTTGCATTGATATTACAGGAGGCTCTGGGTGCATGCGTCAGCAACCCCTGTCAAAATGGGCGCTGTCTGGACGTGGAGACGGCTGACGGAGTACAAAAATACTTGTGTATCTGCCAGGATGGCTGGAGTGGCGCGAACTGCACCGTAAAAGGTAGCTCATAATGGCCAGGTTGTTGTTGTTGCTGTTGTTGTTGTTGTTGTTGTTGTTGTTGTTGTTGTTGTTGTTGTTGTTGAACTCTGTCCAAATGTAGTGGATGACAGATGTCGACGCTTTTCTTTGCCTGTGTCCAACAATTCCCATGCCTGCCCCAACTCTCATGATTCGACATGGTTGACTTTATGTGTAATCATGTAACCTATATTAAATTACTAGTATTTATTACATTTAGTTTTTGAAATATGATCATATGGTGTTCAAATACAACACAACGTATAAAACGGAAATTTGAAGTGTTTCCCAGAAAAAAAATGACAATAGGCCTTAAAGACATGGGCATTAATTTTGCGCACAAAGCCCTAAGTTCACGCGTCGATCATGGAGGACACGCGGGCATATCACAGACCCAGACAGGGCTATAAATGCATAACGTGTTCTCAGAAAATTAGTGTCTTTTTGGAGAAATTTAAGTGTAGAAATACCAAAGTCATACTCATTTAGTGCTTCCTAAATTAGCGACAAGAAGGAAGTTTCATCTGCCTGTACTAATTATTCTTAATTTCCAAAATATTAGTAATATCCGGCTTTTTCGCACAGGCAGCAACCCATATATTGCAGGCGAGACCATGGTTACAACCGAGCATGCAGTTGTGGCTGGAAATTGATATGCATACCTCGTATTGATACAGAGGGAATATTGTGATACGGACTCGTTTCTGTTTGTTTTATTTTCATTATCATTTCTTTTTTGTTGTTTTTTTTTGTTTTTTTTTTTTTGTTTTTTGTTTTTTGTTTTTTCGTTTTTGTTTTGTATTTTGTTTTTGTTTTTGTTTTTTTGTTTTTTTTGTTTTTGTTTTTGTTGTTGTTGTAGAGAATCAATCAAAACCGTTCCGGTAAACTTTCAGTTATGATGAATACAAACGTAAATAATAAGTTTTTTCTACTTGTTTTTTGTTGTTGTTGTTGTTGTTGTTGTTGTTGTTGTTGTTGTTGTTGTTGTTGTTGTTGTTGCAAAGAATCAATCAAACGTGTTCCGTTAAGCTTTCAGTTATAATGAATAAAAACGTAAAATATTAAGTAACATTAACAATAGAATTCCTGTATCGTGGAAAACGGATTCAGCTGTTTTTCAATCGGACCCACCAAATATACCTATACAAAACATATATATCTGATCAATCATACATAAACACACGAAAGTACAAAGTAAGACGTGAAAATACAATAACGTTGGTTGTAAATTATCAGTCATTCATTATAAATTCAAACTTTAAGATAATTCGCCTGGTATGATAACGCTAAACACATTTCCCAAAATTGCCAGGGTAAACAGTTTACACCTGAGCTTAACAGACTCTAAGATATCTATACGGTTGGTATGGTCAGTGATACTGTTCCTAACAAAAGCACCGCTTTATGACAACGAACGTTTGGAATGGTTCTGTTCATTTCGGTGGGATTTGCTTTTGTCTCATATTGGTCAATACGACACATCCATGTTAACCCCATCCTCATCCCCCAAAATCACTTGTCCTGTCACAAGGTAACAGCGATAAGCATCTGCTGCGATGCGGGCATACTGATGGATTCATCAAAGACGACACTGACAATTTTTTTGGAAATAAAGAATACTTATTTTGAACATGATGATAATTTTTAGGCATGTGGCTATTTAGATAATGCGACTATCACTTTCATGACAAGAAAGTCATTTCCAAGTGCTATATTTGTAGTAGCAATTCATTATGCTCTGTTTCATGCAAGGATCTGACCGCATATTTGGTTACTTCCTTGTTGAGCAGTCCCGCAGCTAATATGAATGTGTCGTATTAAATTGACCAAGTAAATCAATCCCCCTAACATGTGTTGATGGCAAATTAATTTATGTGAGACATTTTCGTTTTAAAATTGTGCTTCTCTGGTAGGTATGATACAACTTACAACAAACGCATCCATCCAAGAAATTGTGCCGAAGTTTGACCTTCAACACAAGGACACGATGACGTTCTCCATGTTGGGCTGCACTCAAGGCCAGCTATGCTTGGCTGAGGACTCGAGGCATTGTAATACCAAAGGATATAAAATCGACATAAACGGAACACAAAATTCCATCAAATTAAGGAAAACGAGTGAAAACGTCAACGAAAAGGCAGTAGTCGGTGACGTCACTCTCAAATGCAATGAGACAAATGTGTTCTGGTTGAGCTGGGCAGGTGGGAGACTTGAAGTTGGCGTCGGCGAACGGAAAGGTCAAGGTCGCATTTTCCATTGGCTGGACGACGACCCAATAACTCTTCGCAAACTGTCACTGAAATCACCGTCTGTCGTTAATTGGAATATTCACCTGAGTAAGCTGCCATATAAAACCCTACCTATTGACACTAAACAGCCCTTTTCTATCAATTTTACATGTATTTTTCTTGCTAGTTTCCGCACATGTCGAAATTGATAATTATCAGTTTTTCATGTTGAAAATAGAATCATGTATCTTATAAACGATACCCTAATCTACCACTTCTTTCGACATCCAAAGCATGTATTTATTATATATTACGTCACAAAAATGACGATGCTTTAAAAAGATGGAGATTAATATACTGGTCAGCTTGAGCCAAGCTATTATTCTGTCCTTTACTACGGTTTACATCAGCATAAATACACTGTCAAAGGAGTTAAGAATTTTGAATCAAATGGAATCTATTTGGTAAAATTTAAATTATTTCAATAGTCACATGGCCATGTTTTTGCAGAACTCTTCTGCGTTGCAATGTTGCAATTACTTCATTAAGATCGTGAAGTGTAATGCAATATAGTATAATATAATATAGTATGATATAATATGATATGATAGAAAATAATAGTGTAATATAACATAATATAATGTGATACAATATTAAGCGATTCAGCATAATTCTACTTTTGAACGTCGGTAATGACATGCGTATAAGTAAGATCTTTTTAGGATAAGGTGTGTTATCATACACATGTAACATATGCTATTGCATTTTTTTTTTCGCAACATAGCTACTTATAATTGATATTGTGTCCACTGTCAAGATAAAGATTGTTTTTTTCCCGTCGTCTTTTGCATTGCAGCTGGACAAATAGTCTGGTCAGACTGGGCCGACTGGAACACATGTTCAGTGAGCTGCGGTAGGGGATGGCAGACGAGAAGGCGAGAGTGCGTGGACAATCAAACAGGACAAACTATGAGTCCTCTGGACTGTTATGGTAGGGACATGGAACAGCGTGAATGCACACCACAACCATGCCCAGGTAAGAGTCTGACTTCTATTGAGTCATTTCGAAAGCTAAGTACGCTACGGTACCAGTTACCCACTATCATCAAACCACATAAGACGCTACCCTACCAGTCATTTACTCTCACCTGACCACAGACATATATGTCCCAATATTCACGACAAAACTAAAAACTGCATGAGATATTTCATTCCGTCCGTACTAAATAGGATATATCTGTGCATTAAAAGTGTGCAATTCAGCTACTAACGCACGTCTGCTTTGTTCTTGCTTACATTGTGTAATGTCCATTCCCAGCTTCGTTACTTTGGTTTCAACATATTTTATTTGGAAACACAACTGGCCGACAGACCCACCAGCCCATATAAGGGTCTCTTGTACATTTATAACAGGACAAAATAAAACAGAAAATTTTGCGCACCAGTACACAGATACATAACATACCGGACCAACCATAAAAAAAATAGAAGGGGAACAAAGGTGATGTGTGAGCATTGTTAGAACAATAGTACTTATACTATTGACAGCCTTAAATCCAAGTTATATTTTGAATCTTCTAGAAAGTCTAAGATACTTGTGAACGGCATTGAATATCTCCTCGTTTTTTCTTTTAGTAATTCCTCTTCCTTCGATTCCAAATGAAACAGTTTTCAGTTTTCTGAAACTGTTACTGGATATCGCCTTGAGAGATACGCTGGGGATAATCCATTTATAATTTTGAATAGGAGTGCCAATTTTTGTTTCCTTCTACTCTCGGCTAATATTTTCCCAGCCAGTGTCGATATAGATTTGTTGTAAATTCGTATGGGCAAGTGCCCCTGTCACATTCCGGGCTGCGGACAGCTGAACAGTTTCGAATTTGTCCTTACCGAGTTTAGTGCATCCATCCCAGACCACACCGGCGTACTCAAGACAAGGAAGTACAAATGAAACATGAAGAGATTCGGGAGATTTTCTATTTAGCTTACACTCCAGGCGCTTCAAAACACCAACTAGTTTTATTATTGTTATTAATTTGCAATAACATGATCGAGGTGTACTGACCATGAAAGATTAGCAAAAAAAGCAAAGGCCAAGTGTACCTCTATATTTTCAGGAGCCTCATTAAAAAACTAAAGGTAAAGTTGGATGGTGTTCAGGGACATTTTTCATGTCATGTCTAAAGATTTTAACATATCTTGGACACTATCTTCATCTAAAATGATAGTTTCAAGCATATTCAGCGAATCTTGAATTTCGATACGTAGAGTTAAAGAGGGAGTGTCTATGTCAGATTGTTTACGAAAATATTCATTAGAGGCTTCAGCTTTAAATTTACTATCAGGCGAGACCAAATTGTTTGATAGTATAGAAGGAATCGATATCATAGAATTACCAGACTTAAAGTATTTAACCGTTTTCCACCATTGTTTACTTTTTAACTGGCAATCATTTACAAGATTACATTGTTTATTATGGTAATCGGCTTTCCTTAAGTCACTTATATATTGGTTACTTAAGTACTTTGACAGGTGGGGGTTTCTTTCGAGGCCTTGGCCTTCTCATTAATTCTCTGGACTTGACGCTTTCGACATCGTAACTTTGCTGTATACCAAGGACAGTCACCTTGCTTTATCTGATCATTTTTGTTCGCTGTACAAAGTTGAGCAAGATTCATGAATTTGGAAGTCCAAGCAAGACATGCCGCGTCAATGTCTGAAGAGTCGAAGCAGGCTTCCCAGTTAACCTGAGCTAATTTTTCTCTAAAATAGTCAAAACTAGCTTTTGAATACTGCCATATATAAGGCTTGCATATGGCCCATCGTTACTTTTCGGCCTTCCTTTTTTCTACCTGTCTTTATATTGCTGCTTCAGGCCATTTATTACTATCTGTGGGGGGTCTCTGGTAGCATTGTCCTTGAACGGGTTATCTTCACTTGTCTTGTGAACATTTTGGGTGTTATGTACTTGAAACGTTTTTCAACTAATTTTACCACATATGTGATGTACATATTTGTAGTTTTTTACGGCATATAAAATCCGTTCTGGGTTCTAATGAAGGGAGACATAACATTGGATAATTCAGCACCATTGAGAAATAGATCAGGCCACATTTGGTAAAAATTCACAGCTCCAAGGTATAGTCGGTATAATTGTTAGGATGAAACAAATAGGGCAGTAAATAAATGATAAAAATAAACTCAAAAATGAGATAAAGGCATTCCTTTATCACTGTTTGTTTCAGAGTGGAAGCCATGGGGAAAATGGGGCCAATGCACGACCTACGTCACATGTGGACGCGGCTACAAAGTGCGAACCAGGACTTGTGCACATGGTGGGCGGCCAGGGGCGGATCGTTTGTGCATGGGTCCCATTAATGAGACAGCGCCCTGTGAACTCCCAGCATGCAACGGTGAGACATAAAAGATACTAAAACACTTACAAAGTACATGATGCCACTTACCAGTGTTATCTCTTCATAACGAACGTGCTTTGTGTTCCTCGTTCTTAAGTTATTGATTCATGTAGACTATATGAGATAATGCCAGACTTGGAGGGACCCTGCCAGAAAATAGCATAGCATCATACTTTTTTGCTACCTGCCACGTGATACGTTATTTTGCCCTATGGAGACACGCAACACCTGTGATTTTTCCGAAGTGCAGTCGTATTTATGACAACTCACAACCTATCTGATCCCCAGTTCAAGTACCCAACAGAGCTCCAGTTGTATATTGCTCTCCTATTTACATTTCAGCGCCCCTAAAATTGGTGGACGGCCCGACACATGGGGAGGGCCGTGTATTGGTTTATAACGACCATATGGGCACCTGGGGGCGTATATGTTCCAGTGGGTGGGACATGAATGATGCCTATGTGGCCTGTCGACAACTGGGCTTCAAGCAAGGTGCAGCTGCAGGTAGGACATCCTTTGCATTATAAAACAAAAACAAACACAAAAAGTGACTTTTTAGTGTCGGATCAATACGGTCATGCGCGTGCGCAAAACCTGCAGTGCAGAGCTATGATACGCCCAATTTATAATCTTTCACTGAAAACTCAGACTATAAACACACTCATTTGAAGCACAAATCAACATGACAGATGTCAAGGATAGCATAAGAAATATATAGTGAAGTATTATGAATACAATTTAAAAGTATTAGAGAAATAATATCAAACTCTGCACAACCTTTATATCATTACTTCTCTTCAGTTGCACACGTTTGAATAACTGATAGAGTGTTCGAGTACAAACTTCTGTCTTAACACTTTTACATTTTGATTGCAACATTCCATCACCAAGTGGTATTCATCACCAAGAACATCATCTAAACATAGAGGGCACTTCGTTTTGTGACGCGGCAAGTCGTTGTATCTGCGACTCACTATCGGTAACTGAGAATTGAAACAGCAAAATTTAGTTGTAATGATTAGAGATGATTTAATTGATTAAGATATTTCTCTATGCAATATTCATTATTTTAATTATATGTTTTACATCATGGCATATCTAGCCTTTCACTCTGCCATAGTTGTAACCATTGTCATTGTTGCGGGAAGGTAGAGACTTCAACACTACTTATCAGATTTGATGCAATGTTTTTGTTCAATTATTGAATTCTGCTCAATCCACAATCTGGTTTCACCATAATGACAATAGACACCATTCTGCAAAAAAATCAATAAAGATTTGACAGATCTATTACAGACACATTCACAGCACTCGGATGACTGCTGGGTTTTGGCTCACAATGACTTGTTTAGAAAAAAGGGGGCGGGGGGTCTCTGATATTCTGCAGGGTTTTTTTTTAGGTTATTGCCGTTTTTCTGTGATGTCCAGGTTTCCCCTGGTCTTCTGCGATGTCTGTGGTTTTTTCCAGCACCATGGGGTTTTCCGTGGTTATCCGTGATTTTGTTGTGTGTTTTCAATTATGTTAGGGTTTTCCCTGGTTTTCTGTGACGCTGGGGTTTTGTGTGATTTTTAGTGGTTTCCCTGGTTATCCACGATGTTTTCTTGTTACTTAAGTCCTGGTAGTGCTTAACACTAGATTGAAAATAGCTGTTGCGAGTATGTACAAGGGGAAAAGGCCCAGCCAGTGCCAATTTCTCTTTCAGCCCGTTTGTTTCACCGATGTGTGAGTAAGCACCACCAGTGCTCACTGCTGTTTAACAGAATGCATCCCTCTTAAATAGGGTTGAAAGACTCCATTGGCTCCAGTTGAGGGGGCAAGTGGGTCATGTTTATATTTGGTCATTGGGGAAAGTATATGTTGGTTGATGGGGGGAGGGGGGCAGAGGTACTGACAACTTCTGTTCAAGGATGTACCACCCTTATGAATGTTATCTACAAACCTGTTACACCTCTTGCAGCATTAACGACCCCTAACCATTGGGCCGACCAATCCTGATTAAGCAGGCGACTCACAGGAAATGACACATTGGATGAATTCAATGGTTGTTTACGAACACAAACATATAGTCAACATTGACAATTTTCACCTTTTTATCACTACTTCATGAAAACATAAATTAGCATTGCGACACAGGAAGTAAAAATGTCGATGCTTCAGTTAATGAAAAAAAAGCAACTTTACCACAATCAAAATTACATGTTACCTAGAAGGCTGTTACACCTGTTGTAGCAGGAAAGGAACCCTAATATGTGAGCTGACCAATCCCATTTAAGCTGGTAATTCACAGGAAATGACAAATTTGAGGAATCCAATGTTTGTTTACAAGCACAAAGAACATAGTCAACAATGATATTGTTTGTCTTTACAAATATGATGGAGCTGATATAAACAAAAATACATGAATTATCTTTCAACTGTTGCAATCTTCTGTACTCGAACAGTTGGTTTGTTAATGCATAATTTCCTCTTTGAAAGAGTTCAGGAATCGGGTATCTTTTTATTTGTCCATAGGAAAATACAATTGTACAGATTTTGGTTACAATACACTGGAGAGCCATATTATGGTCATTGACCGCTATCATATGGGCCACCCAAGAACAATAATCAACAGACTATAAATAAGAAAAAATGGATCACCCATAACACACTACATTGCCAGGTTACCTGAATCGCAAATACAATTATATCTTGGATGTGTAAAGCATTACAGAATGATGAAAATATGATAATCAATATGTGCTCAATAAATGTTGCTTCGAAGGCGTAGTCCTGACAATAAAATTATGTGTTTGTACTTCACACATAGCAATTTGGTTTTTGGCAATGAATGTCATAGGCGTCTATAAAGTAGTGCCTTACGTATAATGACAAACCATGAAGACTATGAGTATGTGCTTTATCTTTGATTAGGTCTGGCACATTATTTAGATATTGTACAGGTTCCAAACGTATACATTGTTTGGTATAGCTACGACCAGCTCAATGAACATACATTTTGTCTCTTCTTCTAGTCTTATGAACATATACGAATTAGATAAAGCGACAACTGATATGCTATGAAAATCACATGGGAGAAGATTATTTGCCAGTTGATAATAAAACTGTAATAGATGGTACCTATACAAGTCTTTTAGTTTCAATAATTTAAGTTGCTTAAATATTAGACTAGTGTGAGCATTATATGAACTATGGTTTATAATTCGTATTGCCTTTTTGTAGTTCAAAGATTCGATCACAAGGGTGTCCCCATGCAAGCAAACAATAGTGTAGACGATGAGTAATAAGTGAATGTATAGCATAATAAGAAAATTAGTGGGACGAACATTCTTTAACTTATTCATGCTACCACTTAGTTGTGATATTTTATATGTTACTGTTTGGATGTGTTTGTTCCAAGTCTTATGTTTATCCAGAGAAGATAATGGAAGTTGAATTCATCAAGACTGTTCAGTTGTATATTATCTATTTCAAGAGTTGGAGTAGTTACTCGTTTTTGTGGCTTATGAAATTACATGATTTTTTTAAAATTTAATAAAAGATTGTTTACCTTCAGCCAAGTACAAATGTTATCTTATTTAGATTTAACAATAATGGGAATGTCACCGCCATTAGGTAATTCAAACCACGTCAGTGTACTAAATAGAGTTGTGTCATCAGCGTATATGACAAATTAAAGCAGGTTGAGGCAGATGGTATGCCATTTGTGTAAATGATTAATAGCAATGCACCAAAAATTAAACCCTGAGGGACGTCAGTGAGTATATAAATAAAGCTAGATTCAATATCTTAAATCACGACATAATGTTTACGATTTGAAAGGTAACTTGCGAATAGATTTAGAGCAGAATCTCTTATGCCGTAGTAAGTCAGTTTATGAGGAAGGATGTTATGATCAAGGGTATCGCATGCTTATAATAAGTCATATATATTCATTGGTACTTCATCCTTTTCCATGTGTAAGAGAATTCTATCTGTTAATTCAAAGGATGCGAGCTCAGTTGAATGACATTTTCTGAAGCCATCTTGGCTATCAGAACATAAATCGTTTTGCTAAAAAAAATGATGAGTCTTTTTAAAGATCACTGGTTCAAATAACTAAGATATCGCAGGTAATCCTAACAAACTATGCATGATAGTTGTTTTAAAATTCCTCTTCACCTGTACCTGGTGTGTATCTATCAAATTGCCAATGGATTGTTTGTGTTATTTACATACACCTTTTCGTCTTATGTCTTAAATATTGTTTATGCCAAGTTCATTTTTTAACACCCATATAAATTTTTTTCCAAGTGATCCCAAAATTGTTGCCTGCCTGATCAATGTTAGTGATTATGAATGTTTCTCGTAGATCTTTGACTGCTTTTGAAACTTTGAGGTGCTTTAAATTTACCATACTGAAATTCTTAATGTGGGATTTGTAACGATAAAGTTTATTTCTAAAGACTCTTTTCAACTTTGATAACCATCCTTCAAATTTCTGAAATTCTACCTTTTCTTGCTTTGTCCATTCCATACAGTAGGAATCAAAAGCATCACATATACCCTGAAAAATACTGTCAATGCTCAACTTAGGACATATCCGAAATGTAGTTTTTCATTAATTCTTTTAAAACTGAATTTTGTATTATATGCAAATTACCTGTAAATAAATATCTGTGATACGTATCAACAAAATTGGAACATTTGTTGTTAGACGTACAGTCAGAATTTTGCTTAGTGGCGATATTCTCAAGAGTACTTGAAGCCAGAAATCTCTTGTAATTCATGATATATTGCCCAATATCATTGCCATATTTATATGTTATAATGGGGGATCTGTTAATTTGGATTCCTTGGGAATCGTGTTGTGAACAATTTTCAATTTGAAAAGG
The DNA here is from genome assembly GCA_964020975.1 of Hermodice carunculata. Lineage (NCBI taxonomy): Eukaryota > Metazoa > Annelida > Polychaeta > Eunicida > Amphinomidae > Hermodice > Hermodice carunculata. The sequence goes on from OZ026630.1 coordinate 7,935,056, forward strand.
GACAATGTTCAATGAATCAATAATTTTGTGTTTGAAAGGAATACTGCAAAACATGTTATCCAATTTTTTCTTTTTAGAATCTGGTTTCCAAATAGTTGTTGTGTAAGCATACACAGTTTCATAAAACTTTTTCTGGAAATGTGTGTTCTAAGGACTTTTTTCATCTTGATAACCATCCTTCAAATGTCTGGATGTTTTTTTTTCTTTGCCCATTCTATATACAGTAGGAATCGAAAGCATTACATGTATCCGAACAATACTGTCAATGTTCAACTTAGGACATATCCGAAACACTAAGGAATTTTAAATACAGAGATTCAGTGGTTCAGTTGCTACTTCATTAATAGATCCCAATACCTTGGAATCAAAAAAAAAATCATGGTTACAGAGAATTACCTGTGGAGTTCCCCCAAAAATCTATTTTGGGGCCTCTTTGATTCCTGATCTACATAAATGGTTTACTCACAGCTAGCAAATTTATTTCAATAATGTATGCTGATGATACCACCCTGTTGAGTACATTATGCAATCTTACTAAGGAATCACCCCAAACCTCCATGTCCGATAAAATAATTAAAAAAAATCGAGTGATTGGCTTCGGGTAAATTAACTCTCCTCGAGTGTAAAAAACTAGATTTATGATATTCCATATGAAACGGAAATATCTACCCCCTCACCAATACGGAAAATGATGATTAATGATCGGCCAATTCAAAGAGTCGAGAATTTTTAATTCAGAGGCATATTAATTGCTCAAAATATTGTCTGGAATAAACAAGTTAATTTTGTATCCAACAAATTATCACGAGTATGTGGTAAACTCTCCAAAGTGAAATATCTACTACCCAAAGGCGTTTTTAAAATAATCTATGATGCCTATCTTATCAGATGTGAATAATAAAATATCCGCATGGGGATTTTATTCCTTTAGCAGACTTGTTCAATTGCATAAGAAGGCAGTAAGATTGATTAGTGATGGCAAATATAATGCACATACAGCTCCAACCTTTAAAAACGTATTTTACTCAAATGTACGGAATGTAGCTTTTTCAACTTTTCTTTTTAACTTGTACAATCCACTCTACAAGCTCACATCTGGCCAACATTAAGGGGCAATTAATTGTGTGCAGGTACTTCATTAATTCCTGGAATTCAATTTTATATGTGATTCCCACCACAATTTGCCCCTAAACAAAGTGCTGTATCAATTAACGGCACCAATTCTCCATGTCATTTACTTTAGCTGTGATGATATAAAAGGGGGGGGGGACATAATTGACGGTGTAAATAGGGAACCTTTATAAACTCATAACGTTCTGCTTCATTATTTTATTTGTCTGCTTACCAAAATCTGAATTACGCAATGTACACCCGTTATATCATCACCTAAAATATGTTTGACATTCCCAATTATTTAGGACATCCTTATCCTTGGTTAATAAAGGAGACACAATTTTACCATTATTATGTGTCTGCATACTTGTTTGTATAATATATAACTTACTTTGATAGGATCACCACTTATTAACCTACTGCAGAGTGCTATCATTCTGGTTTAAATAATAGTGTGCAAAAGATAAACATCTAACTCTGCAAAACCATATTTTTGCAAGTGGTTGTTTTAAATATTTAATGGAAATATTTTTCCAGAAATTATCAAAATCACTGTACAATTTGTAGTCCCATATTTCACAACCATATCTGATATGAAGAGAAACATTACAAACTAAATATGTGAGCCAAAACACCATTTGAACACTATCAAGTGCGATAATCAAAGAACAGTCTCCTATCATATATATGAGTAATTGCAGAGTTTTTGTCCATTACATCGACTAATAGTTTATTTTGTAGGTGAAATAAATCATATTCAAACAATTTGAAATTTAGAAGAAAATTTCGGGGGGGGGGGCGTTTCCATTGTATGATATGGTGTCATCAGCAGGGAACAGGCGCAAGACTTGTTTTGCGCCATTAATCTCTGAACAAGTCGTTCTGGGAAAATGGCGGCGTTTATTATACAAAAATGGGGAGCAAATGTATTGAACTTGTGGTTTTACTGCAACTTACTTTTAGTTTCCATTCCTTGTGATAATCTTCTATGACAATTAGTACCTTGTGTAAATCACGGATAGCATTAGTTAGAATAACAGAATAACCGTATCCTTTAATGTTAGCATAGGCACCACATTCTAAGAAGTTGCAGCCATTCTGTCGGAGAATCCCTTCATATTATTACCAAACAGTGAGCAGAGCAACAGGCACAGAGTTTTCCCTTGCCTGACACCAGGGACAGATTGTCACCTTGCCGTAGGCCTCCATGACCAATGAAAAGTGCAATAGTTTTCAGTTAAATCTTTAATTATGTACTTATTTCATCTGGATTGCCCTATTCTACATCAAAATGCTACTAATAAGTTGGGTTCTCCGGTGTTTAACACGTAACATCACGCAGGACTTAATATTATGAGACATACTAACTATACCGTCAATGATTTTACCTCCGATACTATAGTCTGTTGGTTTATACCAGAGATCTTACCTCCATATTGTATCAAACACCTCTTCATAATTAACAAATGCACAGTAAAGCTTCTCTTCCACTCACATTGTCTACCGTCCTTTGAGCACAAAAATGTGATTCAACGTAAAGGAACCTTGACAGATATCTGGTTGAAGTTGTGTTACGACTTTTTCATCACAAATTTGCATAACCTTACATTTAGTATTATGTGAGTAATTTTCCGATTAAGATTAATATCAGTACGAGCACATTTACTTTCATAACTATGAATAATAACACCAATAAACCACTCTTTAGGCATTTCACCAGAATAACGTATCCTATTAACCAGTTTAACGTACAATGGCATTAATAGATTAATACATCCATTAAAAGTCCATCTGTACCTGCTGCTTCATTTTATTTTATTTTATTTATTTATATATATATATTTTTGATTTCTGTATGCAATACGATTACCCTTTCTCTGCAATTTTCTGATTGAAAAAAGCTTTATCCAACCTTAGACCAATAACCTGCCAAATCAATTTTTGTCATCCTCTCCATCATTAATAATGAATAGTTTCTTAACATGCTGTACAAATTTGTGTATGAAGATTGTGGTGGATTTCTTGGTACTTCATAGCAATATACAGCCCAGGGTCTTTGCCTTTAAGGAATCTTTAACTAGCCAAAACATTGTCTGGGTTTATAACTTTGACACTCTTTAATGCTCGTTTGTATTGGTTACTCAGTTTTAGCATTTTTCACCATTCTATTTTTTTTCTTATTTTTTTTGGTGCTGACTATATCTGTGCCTTGCTTTATGGTATTCCTGCCTGGTCATCCAACGCTTTTTACTATATCCGTCTGAGCAGATATTGTTACTTTTGTATCAAAGCATTTTTTTATTTTTTCAAGGGAAAGTTACCTGTGCTTAGCTCAGCACAATGCTTTTAGACATTTCAGTTATAGCATCGACTCACATTCCATCATTATAAATGAGCTGGGATAGCTTGTATAAATCTAATAGACAATAAACTTCCCCTTTTTGTCAGGTTGCCAATTCCCGGGTCTCACATCAATGTGAACATGATTTCAATGAGTGTATCACTAGTTGCAGTAGTCCACTGGAAGTATCTTCCTTACTTAGCATCAGTTCTATTCCACGGTGTGTACCCGAGAACAATGAGTTTTAGTCTTGTGTAATAACAGACCGTACTCTAGGTATCACATTGCCAGCGCCAATTACATAATCAATTACAGTTTAGTTTTATCAGCGGCAGTTTGTTTACCAACTCCACAATCATCACCCACCCTGCCATTAGAACAAAAAATATATTATTTGGCAAAATTCAAGTTATCTTGTACTATAAGTACCCGTATCAGAATTCTTATCCACTGAGGCTTTTTCAATTACCATATTCAATGTGTAAACTTTTCGTTTATACCTGTTTGATATTTTTGTGATACCAACTTATATATATATATATATATATATATATATATATATATATATATATGCATATACATACATACATACATACATACATACATACATACATACATACATACATACATACATACATACATCTGTAATATTGTCCCATAAGTGCCTGTATCAGGATTCTTATCCACAGAGGCCTTTCAATTTCTATGTTCCATTTGTCAAACTTTTCGCTTATACCCAAAGTATGTTTGATACTTATATTAATACCAACTTATAGTAATCTATATTAAGTAATCTTGTACCATAAGAACATGTATCAGGATTCCTATCCACAGAAGCTTTTCAATTTCTGTATTCAATTCGTCAAGCTGTTCGCTTTTACCTAGAGTATGTTTGATATTTTGAATAATACCAACTTGTATGTATGTATGTATGTATGTATGTATGTTTATTCATATACATATATATATATATATATATATATATATATATATATATATATATATGTATATATATATATGTGTGTGTGTGTGTGTGTGTTGTGTGTGTGTGCGTGCGTGTGTGTGTGTGTGTGTGTGTAAACATCCTCCAGAGTGTAAAAGTTACGCACACACACACACACACACACACACACACACACAAATACGCGTGTATGTGTGGCTTGCTCAATTTTTCGTAGGTCTTTGAACTGTTGTTGAACTGATAGTCTGCACAGAGAATATATTACAACAAAGGTCAGAAGATTAGAAAAAGTGATCGTGCTGCTATAGTTGTACGATTAACAATCTTATTTCTGATCCTTTACGTCATCCTTTAATGAAAGCTTATAAATAACAGGGTCATTCAAAACAAACCATGTTAACCTGTTGAAAACAACTAATTATGTCAGTTTTTAAACACTACGAAAAATAAATAACATCCGTTCTTTAGGACCAACCGCTGTATATACTTTCATGCTTGCTTGTTTCTTCCCTCTCCTAGTGGTCACAGATGGAGCATATGGACTCGGAAGTGGACAGTTTATGTTGAAGGACCTGCAGTGTTCTGGGCGTGAAATCACCGTGCAGGGCTGTCAGCATGCGGGCTGGACAAACTCGTCTGTCTGTGGCAACGAGGGCACCGGAAAAGCTGCGGGTGTACGCTGCGTTGGTATGTGTACCTTGGTGCTTCATCCCTGTACTTGCTAAAGTCTAATTTAATTTAAAAAATGCCATGCTAGTTAGGATCCAAGGTTGAATTATGAAAGCCGAGTCTAAGAGCTCCAACTGTATCAATGTCGCTTTTCTCTGCGTTTTGTAGACTGTGCACCTGTATGATCAGATGGTTCGACTAAAAAGATCCTACACAAGTGCAACTATGGTAGTAGTAGTAGTAGTAGTAGTAGTAGTAGTAGTAGTAGTAGTAGTAGTAATAGTAGGAGTTAGTAGTTGTAGTAGTAGTAGTAATAGCTGTTGTACAATTTTATCGACATCAGAAACTATTGCTTTAGTAATGCTTAACCTCGTCTCCCTGCGGCAGACTGTGCATATATGTCATGTTATCCCAATGAAAATTTCAAGTCCCACTACGATGTATCTTTTTACCAAAATTGTACATGACATTATCGGTTAGACAGGGACAGATTACCTTATGGACAATAAAGAGTTGGGACTGTGGAATAGGTTAATGCCTACTAAGAACTGGTTCTGAGCAAAAAGACACAAATACAATTAAAGGGTTTCACGGGAATTAGCAGTTATTGCCACTTTTGGAAACGGGTACCAAAACATTACTTGTTCCTGAAATTGCACTTTCTTACTTTATCATAAATTGTATAATATCTACGAAGTGCGTCCTTCATTACGTAAGAGAAGTGATACTAATTTCTCTGCCCCCCCCCCCAAAAAAAGAAGAATGTAACGGAGCCAATATTTGTATTTGTGTCTTTTTGTCCAAAACCACTTCCTAGTAGTCATTACCCTATTCCGCAGTCCAAACTCTTTACTCTCCATAAGCTAACCTGTCCCTGTCTAGCTTATATACATAGAAGTACTATTGTCCATATTACACACGTTCCTCTGTAGAATTTTGACATAGGCTGTATTAGCCCAAATAAATTAAAGGGTCTTCAGCGGGTAACTACTCAACATGTTTTAGAGCCTTTTACCCGTCCATGTCTTTCTGAGTAGCGGCTCCTTGTCTAAGCTAATATTCAGCAAAGACAACCCACATAATAGTGAATAAATATGAACGTGGCAATTGATGAATTAGCTAAATACGTGAAGTTTTGCTTATAAATGCAGAGGTTCATATCAAAGAAGAATACCTGTCAAACAAACCATAGTTACCAAATTTGCAGAGTACAGGTTCAGATAAGAGCCATTTGACTTACCCCTGAACCAATATGTACCCTGTTTATTTATTTGAGACATTCTGCGTCTTAATGAACAGTTTAAAGTGCCCGTTAATGCAAACAATGCACTGGCACATGATGTTTACAAGTACTCTTAATCCAATTAGCTTTCAAAGGGGCTATCCACGGACACGCCACCAGTATTACAGCAAAAGGGTAATAACCCTTCATCCGAATACAGTTGCTAATAGGCGTGTTATACTTAACGTCTTTGTGTATAAATGTTTAATTTCTGTCCATGATGAACATCTAATACCCTAAAAAGTATATATTTTCTGATAGAAAACATACGATGATGTTTGATTGTAGTACTGCATATTCAATTTTAGTATCGCTGTTGATGTAAATAAATTGTGATAAACATTCTGACTTTTTCTGCATACATTTAACATTGCATTTAAAAAAATGAAAATCTGACTTTTTTGCATAAATGTATGGCGTTTATAATGTCAAATGAAGGAACAAAACATCTTGTACATTTTGAACTAAAGCCCATATAAACAATTTACAATGCTGCGTTGCTGCCATAAGTATACTATTTCATTTCTTAAAAGAAAATAATGTCTCCCATTTTAGTGAATGCGTTGGGGTTTTTTTGGGGGGGGGGGTGTTTTGTGTTGTATTTCTGCAAGAACAGGTTTTTTTTTTAAATGAGGCAATAAAAATTAAATTTCTTAACACATACAAATTCTGAAAAGCTTAAACCAATGTCTACTTTTAGAAAATATATAGTTTATATGATCTGAAAGTAGAAGTCTGGTGTATATAAGGACATGTTTTGGAGCAAAGTTGTATGTTCTGTGTAAAGTGCTGTCAAAGTGTTCCACGCTCTTAAATGCAATTTACATCATAAAACATACTAACCTACTGCTGTGTCAATGTTTAAATGACCTATATCTTCCAATGATATCAATGATTCTGCCATGACTTTGGAACTTAAACTATAGAAATGCCTGTATTCTTATTTAGTCGATGGTGCCTGGAATAAATGGAGTGAATGGGGTGGCTGTACAGTGACGTGTGCAAAGGGGACCCAAACGAGAACCCGAACATGTGACTACCCACCAACACTTCGCGGAGGCGTACCTTGCAAAAACGAGGGCATAGAAATAAAAGGGTGCACCAGGATTCCTTGTCCAGGTCGGCGACCAATCATTTACTTGTTATAAGGTTTCAAAGGTCAACGTCACCTTCCAGCCGTCAGTAAACACACATCAAATTTTTATTTTACACGTGTTCGTTGTAATACATGAATTGATTTTTACCTTAAAACAGCCACAAGATGGAGTTTTTTTTTTTTTTTTATTTTTTTTTTTATTTTTTAGTATGAACAATGCGAGGATTAATGTGCAGCTGAACTGCAAACTAACCAGTTTTTTTTTTTCAATGTAATGGTCTGAAGTGATAAAAGGGTGCTGGTTGACATGCATAGTAATCAACTATCTGTGCAGATAATTTTTGCTTGAAATAAATCTAGTTAGACAGTGCATGGGTCAAAATATGTGCATGTCCAAGGCAGGTCTCTGTTGAAGTTAAACTAATTTTAATCTGACCAGTACCTGAACGATACCAACGTCTCTTTGATATAGTGGACGGAGAGTGGTTCGATTGGGAGAAATGGGGCCCATGTAACGTTACCTGCGGCGGTGGAGGCCAGATCAGGACGCGCCTGTGCAGAGCACCGCGCCACAACGGCGCTGACTGTGTTGGGCCAAACCAAGATTGGCGAGCCTGCAATATGCATAACTGCCCGAGTAAGTAGTGGCTGTATTCAGCACGTAGAGATATTATTATACATAAAAAATAGACACGAAAGGGTTAGGTACTTTCTGAATAGTACCGAACTCGTGTTGATGAATAACGACAACGCATTCTTTCATTACATTTCAGTGCCTCTGTATGTCGGGCACCACTCTGTTCTTCCAACATTTGTTTCAATTTTTTCTCCCTTATACCCTAATTATGTCCGGATGAATTTTTGGATATCCCTGTACACCGAGACACTGAAATTGTCCAAAATATCAAACTAGCAGTGAAGTTGTGTCTCTTAATGTTAAGTAGTCTTGCTATTAAACAATTTACAAACTAAGGGCAACTGAAATTTAAACTCTCCAAATCTCCGAAGCTATTAGAGCTGCAGGCGCATTGCCTGTTAAGACACCTCAACGTTACGCTATCTTTACTGTGTGGCGTTCCACTTATCCGTGGAGCGCAGTCAAACACGCTGAACAATAGTCTGTTTAGCAGGCAACAGGTGCGATTTCCACTTTAATTCGTCTGTGCTGCAGGCACATACGACGAACCACAGAGGAACGTTATAAAATATGCAATTAATGCCAATTAGGGGTCATTTAAACCGTTTAAATATTGAAAAGCTTTAAAATTATTTTAGGTAGAAGTGCCATTCGAACTTCAATTCACAGGTCTGTGTAGTCGTAAGCGCATCCGATCAACCGCAAGCAACGTTTGGCACATCCAAAGCACTAAAAACAAAAGTTACGGAATTTAACTTATGCTAGTTAGGGACATTTGTAAAATTTAAATATTGAATATCTTTGAATCCATGATTGTTAGAGATGCAATTCCCACTTCAGTTCATATGTTTTTTTCTGTAGGAACATCTAATTTTTAATTTATACTAATGTGGGGCACCTGGTCAGCATTATTACCTCAGCGTTGGAATGCCTGAGCGTGGTTATCATTTTTTGTTATAAACATAAATCATCGTTTACCTACTTCACAGCTAATAACGTATAAATAATTACTGTCACTGCTCGAAAAACGTGAAAGCTCACGTGAAATATTTAAACTTCGAAATGGGAGGACAAATTGTGGAATACTCTGTGAACCATGAACTTGTAGTTTCTGCCCAAAAGTATGGAACTTGGTCATAACCCTTTCGTGAAATACTGTTCACCTGGTCTGTTCTCTAAGTACCTTTCAGTCAGTGAGTGAGTGAGTCAGTCAGTCAATTCTACTCCCCGTTTCCTGAGTTCCTAAGTTCAATTACACATAAATTAGCAACTGGCCTACTTCTTCCGTGCAGTTCTGAACAAATAAAAAAAGGAGGAAGCAAAAAGAAACCAGCACAATCCAGCATATCTTTGCTCCACAATGCGACCACAAAAAGCTGTCTGCTTGCCACTCAGCATGGCTCGCTTTTTATATACCTGTATTTGCTCCATGAAGTTACAGGTGCTCCCAGGAACAAGTAGAGTATGGCTCATTTATTTTTTCTGTTTGTGTTGATCGAATGTATGTATGCTTCCGCTACAAGTCGACGGAGTGTGGCGAGACTGGTCACCCTGGTCGCCGTGTAATGTATCATGCGGTGGTGGAACGAGGCTTCGAGACCGAACATGCTTGGGGCCGTTTTATGGTGGAGCCGGCTGTAGTGGACCTTTAGAAGATGTGGAAAACTGTAATATGCACCATTGTCCAGGTATATAAAAGTAATATATGTAAAGAACATACTCAACAAGTGTTGGTTTTATAGTAAATGGGTCCAATGATGCAATTCATCACCAGACCAATTGCAGAAGGGAAACGTTTCAAAATTTATTAAATTGCTATGCAACTTTTAAAAAAAAGCATATCGTTTTTGGCGCAATAATCTCCGCGCATATTTGCATCTTTGAGAATTATGAACTAATTAAGTCCTGGGTGATTTGAAATGTGCAACACAACGCAAACACTGGACTTTTCTGAGCCTAATGGAAGACTTAATTGTGATGGCAGTGGATGGCGTGTGGCTGGACTGGTCGCCATGGGGAGAATGCAGTCTCACCTGTGGCAATGGCACACAGTACCGTAATCGTACTTGTGACGGGCCTTTCTACGGGGGAAGCAACTGCTCGGGACCATGGGATGAATCGAGACTTTGCAACACATTTGAGTGTCCAAGTAGGTAACCTTATTTAATGGTATATGCCTACTATGAAAGGGTGCGAAATGTCCATGTATCCGTAATATTTGGTGTATTATACACGTTTGTCATAACACAAATTCTATTCGTTTGCTGCCATAAGAGTGGAATGATATTGTACAGTTCATTGTAGGTGGCATTTGACTACTTGCATCAGGTCAAACTGTTGTAGCGTTTGTAGTAGACAACAGTATGATCATGGAGATATGTTTTTTTTTTTTTGTTTGTTTGTTTGCTTTTTTTCCCCCTGGCAAGTTTAGATCAATTCATATTGTGTGACTGTATATATGTATTGAAATATCCTAAATCATCACATTTACAAATTTGTAAGCTAATATACAGCTCTCATCGCTTATGGAAACAGTTTTAACAAGGACGCTACTACACGTGACATGTTGTTTCAGTTGATGGTGTGTGGATGACCTGGTCCAACTGGACCGCTTGCACTGTGTCGTGTGGTAATGGAACTCAACAGCGCATGCGCGACTGCCATGGCCCCTTCTACAAAGGAAAGTCCTGCAAAGGCACAAACCAGGAAGAGCAATCCTGCAACACCCACGAGTGCCCAGGTTTGTTTCTCACTCGCCCTGTCCCTGCAGGGGTGTCGTTGTACGGCATGGTGCACTGGGTCTATTGACCTCCGCAAATTCTAAATATATTAAAAATAAAAAAAAACTTATGATGACGTTGCCTTGTGGATACTGTTTTGCTGGTTATAATGTCATTTTTATAACTCGGGTTCTCTTTCATGGGTAACCAGATGACAACTTTTGTGATATAAATCAGAGTGTCTCTTCCTTTGTCACAGATCTGACGGATGGGTACGGTTACAAGCAAATTATACCAAGGATTATTTTGATTGGGTTGATTTTTTTTCTATTCTACATAGTCATGTTCTAATATGCTTTGTGTTTAGTTAAAGGCAGCGCAATTATTTCTGTACAAAATTAATGTTGTACTACATAAACATATTACCTATTTTGAGGCACCTCTGTACAGGCTTACCTTTCACGTTTTAAATTCAAGTCCACGCATTTATTTTATGTCATAAAGTGTTACTGGGCTGCAAATTCGCAGCTCGCTGCAGTACCTGGCTGTGTCCATGAAAAGTGGGTTAAAGGTCCCAAACGCCGAAAGATTTATTTTTGTTCTAAGTGAAGAACTTGGAGTGCTATAGTACATTTGTGGGAAAAAATACATATTCACACACGAAAATAACTTAATTTGCAAAAGAATTTTGTTGCCCATTGCGGGCCCGAAGTTGACGAGTTCGCGCTTTTTTTGGCCATCAAGCGGGCTCAGGGTCGTGAAATCACGGAAGGGAGTCGAGGTGATACAATGGAGGATAGCGATAGCGAAAGCACGACCAGTAGCGACGCAATAATGAGCTGGATGTCAGTTTTAGCTGCTCCTTTTCCGAAGAGGAACTTACTGAGGACGAGGGGACAGATGTAGGGTTAGGAAGGAAGAAGGACAGAAATTTGGCTTTACTGGAAGGAGCCACGCCCACGAAAAAGCCGGTCTTTGCTGGTGCAACTGAGACTGAGTCTGTGTCCAGCACTGACCATGCCGTAGATGCCACGGAAGATCACCAAAGCTAGAGCTTGAGAAGTTTAGAATGGTAACTGATGCTTTTCAAAAGTCATTTTGCGAAGATACCTATATCAGTGACTGGTTGAAGTTTACGGCAGACCCTCTTGCGTGGTTGCCAATAGGCAATACCGGCAGTAAATGCTGCACTCTACTACAGTGTGAGCCAAATGTAAAACTCAAAACCAGCTGAATTTGAAATCATAAACCTACGTGCAGCAGGCTTTTAGTTTCATTCTATTTAGTGATTTATAGCAAGGCCTGGGATACGTGAAGGTAAAGAGTCGCATTGAAAAACATCTGTAAGGCCGGCGCATGCCTTAATAGATTAATAATGACTACTTAAGCATGCCGAAAGCTTCAGAAGAAAGGGGAATACACAAGCACGTGACCACAGCTTGAATGCACATAAGTCACGCAGGGGGATGTGTTACTGTTTTGCCGGTCTTAGCATGCAGCGTAACCATGTAAGATGGACTGCCCCCTTGGTTTAAACATTTTTTTTTTCATTAAAAAAAAAAAAAAAACTGAAAGACCGGGAACCAGGGTGTGGTCCTATATGAATCCCTTTCGCATATGAAATAGCAGGAAATAAAGAAACAGGGTAGACGTCACTGAATGAAAACAAGAAGTGCACACAAGACAGCAAATCATCTATAGAATAAAAGGCCTGTCGCCTTATCATAGGCTATAATCTGGCAGTACTCAGAAACCTTAACTTCAACCAGTCATTTATATGGGATTTTTCACACGAAGACTTTTGAAAAGCATCCCTGACCAGTATAAGCTTCCCAAGCGCCAGCTTTGGTCATATTCCGTGGCAGGTATTGAGCTACGCTATCGGTTCACCATGGTGGATGTGTTCAGACTGGACAACCGGGAATAGTTACCCGTTTGCATACCCATTTTAATCCAGTAGACCATGGGCGCACTGGCATTCACTGCTGCGGGTCAATGTTTACAATCGGAGTTGGTGTAGAAGCTCCCTTCCGTGACGTCACAGACCCGGGTGGTCAAACTGTGATGACCAAATGAGAGGCAACTCCGCACGATAAAATATTGAATAAAGTAAATATTGCATCATCGCAAACCAATTTTCTTCGTAAAAGTGCTATAACGATTCAACTCCTTCACTTTTCATAAAAAATAAAGTACTTGGTGAGGGGAAACTTTAATATATGCATATAATTACAGTGGATGGAGTCTGGAAAGAATGGGGAAGTTGGAGTCCTTGCAATCTTACGTGTGGCGGAGGTACACAGTGGAGGAAGAGGTCGTGCATTGGTCCATACTACGGTGGGGCAAACTGTACAGGTCTAACAACAGATGTCCGCATTTGTAATGACTTCAACTGTCCCGGTACGTGGATAATGTAATGTCATAGGTGTCCACGTCCACTCTAGTATAACAGATTGACCCAATTTAGGCAGTCATCTTTTCGTTAAGCTACTTTTGAAACTCTCAATGTAAATAACGTATATCAAAATGACAGCGTTCTTGAAACGTGTAAATGTGTTCTCTGAACTGTATTTTATGCTATCATACCCTATGTTATCACGTACGCTAACCAATTGCGCATATTCTGATATTATATGCAATTATAAAACTTGAAATTTTTCTATGATCAGTTGAGCCTGTCTGTTTTTATGCCAAGTTAGCGCGGCATTTCTAATGCTGCAGATGTATCTATCGGAGCTTCTCTGTTTGTCTTCACGTTCTGTAGTCGATGCTCTCTGTTAAAGTCATATGAGGATGCTTTCCATCATTGGATACAGAGCATCAACTATGATCTGTTTGCCCTTAGTTCAATTATTGTTTTGTAGTGGACGGAGAATGGCATCCCTGGTCGGTATGGTTTGAGTGCAACGTCACCTGTGGCGGGGGCTATCAGATGCGTGATCGCACTTGTCAGAAGGCAAAACATGGCGGCAAGGCATGCATGGGCCCACCGATGGACCACCGTATATGTAACACTTTTGAATGCCCGAGTACGTGTTAAAGGTGTTCTTGTACGAAATTGATTGTAGAATCCATCTGTCGTCATATGTCTCCCCTGCCCTTCTACACAAGATGCTTGGCAGTGATCAGCTTTTGTAGGTCATACTCAGCCATCTTGGCATGCAGTCGGCAACAAACGGCAATTTTACGCACCACAGTTTCCTTGTATGTCAACTTTTCTGTTGGTATATCAGCCATCATATTGCAATGGGTTTATGGTTCACTTACCAAATAAATGAATTGGTCCTAACGACATGATGGCATGGTCCCATGCCCTTAAAAATAAGATCCTTATGTTTTCCCGTCATTTGTGTTGACAGATCAGCAAACAATCATACTTTTTGTTTGCCATCATCTGTACAACAGGTGTTCTATTCATTTATTATACTTCAAACATTTTATTGCCTCTTCTTATGTCCTTGCGGGCCCATGGTATACAGTGGTGAATAGTATATATACACTGTATGCCCAATACATGCTTAAATATACAGGTAAAAGGTCAAGAGATTAAATCTCTGTGTAAAAAATAAACTGTGTATAAATGTACACAAGTGCCTCGCCACATTGGTCTCGGGGTCAAACGCAATTTTTAAAGATAGGACTGAAAGCTTTGAAGTGGCTAATAATTTTGTTCTCATAACGTTATACACTGGACATGTTAACAGAAATTGTTTTCATCTTCAATGATTGTATTACACTGGTAAGATTCAGTACTTCTATTTGGCGGTCTCTCCCCACTTAAAATTGATATTGTTTATGATCGCTGATTGTGAAATTGCAGTACAAAGTACATACTGATTACTACGACACGCATACGCTTTGTTCATCCGTTTCGTAATTGTTTCGTCTGGATGGGCACCGAGGAAGTAGCGTTGTTTTCATATTATGAAAAATTGCATAAACAGTCATTTGTATGACAGAGATTGCTTATTTTTATATTAAAAGTGCCGTAATCTCCTCTACAGTTGATGGCATATATGGTAACTGGTCAGCGTGGGGAGAATGCAGTAAGTCGTGCGGTACTGGGGAACAGTGGCGAAACCGCACATGCATTGGACCTTTCTATGGTGGGGCCAATTGCACAGGCCCGACGGACGAACGCAGGGATTGTAACAACAATAGTTGTCCAGGTAACATACTGCGTGGTGTCGTCATGGTAATATATTTCATTTCTTTCATTTACTTGTTATTTAGCTGTGTAGTTCACTCCCATAGAATCTATTACTGTTCAACGCTGAATACTGTTCACACGCAAGCATTTCTATGTGGTCGTTTTGAAGTACTGCTCTTTATTCACTTAAAGAGTATCGCTTCTTTTAATGTCCAAATGTCTTGGCTGCTTCCGGTTGTGACGTTCACAGTCGCAAATCGCAACACGCGGTAAAGCGCGCGACTCGAGACGATCGGTCGACGGAGCTTCCATAATAATTGTGCCTGGGTCTGGTTTGCTGACAATTTGATCTGGGTTGCTGTCCCAGAGACCAAGTTAAACGTTATTCTGCATTTCACTGGATTGTTTTTATACTAGTTGATGGCATATGGAAGGCCTGGTCCGACTGGACCACATGTGACCGTACTTGTGGCGGAGGAACACAAGCGAGAGAGCGAGAGTGCGACGGTCCCTATTATGGAGGGAAGATGTGTCCTGGAGATCGCACCAATAATAGGTCCTGCAATGAATTCGAATGCCCAAGTAAGTGTTTATGGACATATGTATGGGCAAGTTAAATATATAAAGTGTATTTATGGAAACATGTATGAGCAAGTTGAATATATTAATTATATAACATGAACTAAAATGTGCAAAAGAGAACGTTTGCTGTATAGTTAGAAAAGCGGAATGATAGGATATAAACGATTAAATGTTTCGGGTGCCTTCATGTCATTTGTTGATAATTTAAATTAAGGGCCATGTGTACAAAATATTTGTATCGAAATTTAAGTTAGTGATCATGTCCGTTAAAACATAATCTGAAGTGTTATTCAAATTTTAAGTCATTCTATAACGCGTTTTAACAGTGAACAGTACATGCTGGAAAAATGACAGTTAAACCAATTTTTGTATTGATCATATTTCAATGATCACATAATGCTTCATCTCAACAGTCAACGGCGTATGGAAGGAGTGGTCACAGTGGTACCAGTGTAATGTTACTTGCGGTGGAGGCCGACAGCAACGAGCAAGAGTGTGTCATGGGCCGTTTTATGGTGGCGAAGACTGTACAGGTCCCAGCATGGAGGAGCAGGACTGCAATACCCACCACTGCCCAGGTCAGTCGGCATGGTTCAGTAGGTTGTTTTTCTGTGAACAACTGGTGTCAGAACTACACCGCGCCGTAGAATCTTTTGTTGTCGGACCCTGTTGTCCCCTTTGGAAGTGAAGCCAGAGAAACCCCGTGCTCCCTAGATGGCACCACTTATGGGTGGTGATCTTCTCATTAGTGGTGCGATTGTATGGTCATTCTAATTTAGTGCAGATATAAAAAACAATTTATCCTAATTTCTACATCGCTGTTGCTACCTTTTATACATCACAGCGTAATATAATCTTTTTAGATTAGAATATTTTGAAACAAAACAAAATTGAAATCAGTTCGTGACATGATCTAGTAAATATTATTGTATTCACATGTGCTCTCTAAAATTATAGAGAACTACGTTTTAAAAGACTCCCGATTGAGTTAGGGTTGAAAGCAGTTATTGCAATCTAGATGTGAATCAGAGTTGGACAAGTAATCATTACTCCATATCATTATGAGGCCACATTGAGGTACCTGAAAACTGCATAATAAATAATCACAACCAGTGACAAGTCAAGGATAATGAGATTTGAAAAGGAATAAAAAATGTATCATATAAAACCTGAATACACAACTACTGGAAAGCAGTCGATATGTAAAGAGTGGGGTAGCAAATAAGCATAGGCCTATACTGAAAAATTAACTTTGGGTAACTTGAAATTCTAACTCTCTAACTTCGAATGATATTCAATAAATGTAACTTTATAACACATATAAGTTGCAAATAATTCATCAGCTTATTCAGCGTTTCGCAGGATGTGGATGCATATAGTCAGTGCCACAGGCAGCATACAAACGTCCAAAGTAAACATTCGGCCTCACCTTCATGGCAAATAACCAAGTCAAATGACCATAGCATTGCAGCATGAATGCACTGATCTGGTGGAATCCTAGATGTAACTGTCCAGCCTCATCTTAATGTCAGCTGACCTTAGTATTGCAGCGTCTATGCATTGATCTTGTGGAATCCTGGATGAAACTATCTGGCCTCACCTTCATGCCAACTGGCCGTAGCATTGCAGCATGGATGCCTTGATCTCGTTGAATCCTTGATGTGATTGTCCGGCCTCACCTTCATTGCAACTGGCCTTAGCATTGCAGAGTGAATGTATTGATGTGGTGGAATGCTGGAGGTGTGTCAGTTGAAATGTTTGCCCACTTTTTCCCACGTCTGACCTCATTACAAGGAAACGTCAACGTTAGTTTGAACAAATCCCACCAAACATAAACAAAGAAACAAAACAAGCAAACAAGATAAAAAAAGAAAGAAAAAAACAAAAATGACGAAAATATTCAGGGGAACTTTCTACCTATAGGTAAGCAAGACGGCGAATAAAATTCGTTAGTTTGTTTCTCATGGAATTGGCCTGATGCAAATGGTGGTTTGATCCATGAGCTGTGTGAAATCAATTTCCTCGCCGCAACAACATCTCAGTCTGCGTTATCATAGCCCAGGAATATCGTTTCAAGAAAGTTCTTTTCGGAAATGGACAAAAATGTGCTTGTGTCCCGAATAATATTAGCTTTCTGGGATACACTTTCACTATCTTACACACTGCCAATTCGATTGATTTACTTTGAAATGGATACTGGAAAGGTACATTTTAACCTTTTCAGGGTTAATACGAAATTTGATAATTGGGTGTAATACATGCCAATTTCAGTGCACTAACAGTGCATTTATAGTTTTATAGTCTCCGACATATTCGGCCTACGAAATAAGAGGGGGCATCTAATATGTCTTGGTAGCGGCCACTCCATTTGAACAGCCTTAAGCAAAGGGTTTCTAGTTATATGCGAAGGCTATCTGTACACGCCTGCCTGCGTTGAATTTTAATCCAAGTTGCCAGTGCCTGTTTAGCAGGTATATATTTCGAATCTTAAATAGATACGTTTTCCAAGTTTTGGAAAATCTTCACTTTGTACTCGTTATTATTTAATTTGTCTCAGGAAACAATAAAAGTTCAATGATGCAAGGGGAAATGTGTCGGATAAACGGTCATAATGTTCATTTAATACTATAATGGAAACATGTGGACAGTTTAACTTGTCACAACGCACTCACTATCAGACAACAGTCTTTTTCGTAAGACATTTAGCTCATATGTGTGAGCTTCACCTTAAATTCTGACAGTTGAAATTTAGCACTGCGTACGATACACCGACCAGTCGGGATAAGAATATTACCACATCGTGACTTTGACATCGGAAAAAGATTGGTGTAAATGTTCAGTCGAGTTACCAAAATGAACCAATTAGACCATTAGTTTGCCGCCCATAGTCCCTCACCAATATCATAAGAAACCACGTTTTGGTCCCCTGATGAATACAAATCGTCCTTTACACCCTCTGCTTGGAGATTTGGATTCTTCAACTACCAAATAAAAGAGCCACCTTCCATATCAGTATTAGTACGTACAATCGGATATTGTTTAATCAGCATGCTTTACCAGAAGTCATGCCAGCGCATATATAACACAAAACATATTTTCAAACTGACTTCATACGGCACATGATGCTACACACATTTAATTGCACTTGGGTCCTTTGTTTTATTTGGTCTGCTCGGGGAAGCCATCTGCAAAAACGTGCCTTTCTACACAATGAAGGCTTCGACGCCTACTGGACACCCATGGATACAAAGGAAGAGACTGGCCTTCCAGGTTAACAATTTCGTGTGAATTAACGTTACGTGCCCATCAAGTCTTGCTATCAGAAACTTTTCCAGTTGAACATGGTCTGTACAATGTTTTACCAGCACCGAAGGATATTATTGACTGTCAGCGTGGTAGTCTTCGATAATTAAGCTCTCGAGTTAGGATTGACACCGACATGCCAGGTAGATCTGTGCAGACAAATTTCATATAAAAATCGATAACAGCAGACTTAAATGTTTTTAAATGGCGTGGAGGCAGCCGCCGAGACATGTAAAGTGTCCTTTATGCAAAGTGAATAGACGTTTTCTAATAGAATATTGATCAAATTACTCATACAGTGCATATATTTGGGGAAATGAAAATAGTTTACTGATTATTAACCCAAAAGTCGTCAAGACACAAAAAAAACCCCCACAGATAGTTGAATTATAACGTTCCTTCTCACTACATATAGAAACTTATTGACAACAGTAAGTACGACGCTTATCAATATTATGCACATTCTGCATCCCAGGATGCCATTTCCATACAAACTTTGTGACGTTTTATTGAGTGAATAGCGTGGATTCGCCCAGCAAGTTCGCTTGCGTCTAATTCGTTATTGTAAAGCAAAAGTTGCCATTCATATGGACCGGAAAATAACGATAGTAAAAGGAGGCTTCCTTTTTTTAAATCTCTACCAACTGCTCTACAGACCAAGGATGTAAGATTTATTACCGTTGTACAAGTTGCCAAACGTTTTGCTTTCTAATCCACCGTTCTCTGAGGAACACATGGTCCTTTTTAGCATAATGCCAACAGATAGGCTTGGAGCAATGAATGATACCAATGCTTTATTGTTTATTACCTTTGCTTAACATGTATTCAGCTACTTACTCAAAAAATGGTCTGTTGCTTTCAAGGTACCGGCCCTCATTGTGTGCACATAGTCAGAGTATCCATATTAAATTAGAGATGTTTATGCGTGCTTTAGACACAATGCAATGATCCAAGTAGATCAGTATACAATAAAGTATTCTAAATTTAAATATAAAAAAGATTGAAAATGAAAGCCTCAAGCAACACAGAAAACTTCGAATACATTGACTAATTCACTTTTCCAGCCCGCTCGAATTTGTAACAGTTTCTTTCATTATGTTGTCAACTCTTACACCATTGTTTTTAACAGTGTAGGGCTTTTTGCTAATGTTAAAGTCTCAACCTCATTAAAAAGTTCAATTACATAAAATTTCAAGATTTATTGCGAAGCAAGTCAAAACCGGATGCCTACTAATCCTTGATATATTACCTCATGATGGCATATATTTTCAGGTATTAAATTTATAAAAAAAGGTATAGCTTAAAAAGAAAAGCTTAATTTCTACGTCAATATTCATAAACTACTTTGTGTCAAGTTTCATATTCAGTGACGCAGATACACGAGTGAAATATATTAACTATTTCTTGATAACGAACATGAATTGCAAAACAAAGGGACCGCTAACTTGTATCAAGAAAAATAAATGCATGCAAGACAGCTACGTATAGGAAAAGCATCAAAATAATTTTATTTCAAAATTTCTTACGGAATAAATAAAACATTATGGTATATGATCTGTCGATATTTTGAGACTTCTAGTTTGTAGTTTAGGTTCACTGCAAAATTGGAATGTTTATGCTTGGTCAATAAGGGGCAATACTTTACCCTCAAAAAGTTGGACAGAGTTGTACCTTAGCCACGGTTTCACACACTTACATACATACATACATACATACATACATACATACATACATACATACATACATACATACATACATACATACATACACACATTCACACATTCACACACATACATACACACATATTAAACTTATTCTTGTTTTTATTCAACACGGTAACCACCCATTTAAAAGCGACGACAAGTTTATCATTCTTAGTGAACATGTAGGATTTTAGCTGAGGCACAGCTGTTAAAAATTTCGCATGCCATTTATATAACAGTGGCGATGCATGACTTACTTTCGCAAAAAACACCCTAATTCATTGAACCTTCAGAAAAGCAAGGCTAACTGAACCATCACATTGACGGAAGTTGACAGCTATTACAAAGACGGCGATTGATCAAGCCATCATAAAGACGGAGCTTTCATAAGGACGGAGGATCCCTGAGCCGTCATAAGGAACGGAATTGATTGAGCCATCAAAAGAAGGAGGTTGATTGAGCCATCAGCGAGACGAACTCTGCGTTATTATTGACCCATTATTACTACACTTAAGCCTTTATTTCTGTGTTCTGCACATTTCTGTGTTCTGCTCATTTTTGGGGTGTCAAGGCGCCCATAACAATACGCAAGGCTTAATATTTGATGCACTTTAAAACTCTTTAGCGCTAATAGCTAGCAGCTTACAAGCTATGGTGATTTTATGAGCTTATAATTTGTTCCTGGAGTGCATATAATATGAACTTACAAAATCATGTTTTCAATATTCGTATTTGTTTTATGAGAACATTTTCAACTTTCTTTACGTGGTATTGCTGTAGCTGTTGCTAGACAGTTCAGAAAATTGCTGACGATGTGGTGTTCACTAGAACTCAATGTGGTCATGCAAAGCTTTCCTTTTCTCCCTTGCTTTAAGATGTCGTCCTTGTTTGAGCTCGAGCTTGCCACGCAAAGCTTTTCCTCGCTTTCATGGTTCATAAGTCGTGTTTGGATTTTATTCAAGTCATTTTTATTTCAGCATTTGTATATCGCAGTTTGTTTGTTTGTTTGTTTTTTTTTTTTTGCGTTTTGCATGATAACGTCTGCTTTAGATCAATACATGTACATGAAATGCTGAAGCTTTTTATATGGACGAGAAAGTTAGATGAACAGAGTGATACTGACGTCCTCAATATTACTGTCGCATCTTCTGTAACTTCAAAACAAGTTTTTCATTTTATTGAATTCTTGCGAATAAATTCTAAAGATAAGGTATTGGTTTTCATCAAAAGTCAACTCAGGATTGTGAAGCGTATCATTCTAAGTTATCTTACGCAACTTTATGTAGTCATCGTCATTTGAACAAAAAATGTATAACGAGAAGTAGACCTTTGATGCCAAGAAAATCGTGACAGTTTTTCTGTTGTTTGACAGTCGATGGCTTCTGGGAGCCGTGGACGGTCTGGACAACTTGCAGTCACACTTGTGGTGGCGGTGAACAAAACAGAAAACGCATCTGCAACCCCGGTCTGTACGGGGGAGCGAACTGCACGGGTCCATGGATGGAACACCGCAGCTGCAACACACACGAATGCCCCAGTAAGATCATCTCAACTTGGAATCCGTGCTTGCATACCGGCTTTTCTGTTAAACTTGAGAGAATGAGCTCGTATGTAATTTTATTCAAATTTCGTCAACAGTTGGAGATAAAAATTTAATTTTGCTTGTAAGTCTCAATGAAAGAGGAACATCTGATACAATACCTGCCCTGAAATGTTGTGGTTAAAGGGATATAGACTTTCCTGAAAAGCAATACGTAAACCACACTTTTCTAATGATTAAATTTTGCTAGTGTTAGTTTACAGTGTTGATAAAAATTAAAAGGCAGTGTGTATTGCTTTAGATTTGTATTGTGCACTGAAAGTTTAAATATTGTATCCTGTATGTAACAGTTGATGGGTACTGGTTTCCATGGGCAAATTGGGAACAGTGTAACGTCTCTTGTGGTGGCGGTATTCAATTCAGGAGGAGAAACTGCAGCCAGCCTTTGTATGGAGGAGCGGAATGCGCTGGCTCCCATCTTGATTCGCAAAGCTGCAATGAAAGCCCTTGTCCAGGTAATGCACCTCATTGTTAACATCTGTCTTTAAGTCTTTAGTCGAAAAGGGATGACAGAAATATACGTCCCAACTAGATTGAGAATAAACACAAAAGCCCTTGTCCAGGTAATAAACCTCAATGTTAACATTTGTTTTTAAATCTTTTGTCGGAAAGGGATGACATAGAAATTTACGTATCAACTAGATTGAGAATGAACACAAACTTTGGCTACTAAAAGTATCCTTATGGGATTACAGTCATAGTTACAACAGCGATTTCGACAAATGAGGGAGAACGATTATTGTTTCTTCTTATCTTATAGTGAAAAATGAAAATACTAAACCAATGGAAACCTCATTTTAACGAGTTAATTAATAAAAAACACACAACTCAGGACATATAACATGGCATAAGTTGCAGTATGTTGATTGAGTGTTGACGCTTGCTTCCCTTGTCGTCACTGAGTCAGCTAGCTAATATCGTGTCTGGGCAAACCAACATATGCCACTGTTTCCGAAGGGACTGCTTTCAGATAACTTGTCTCCTTGTTCAGAAACTTTTTGTAACACAACTAATATCGCATTGCAGTGGATGGCGAATGGAGCGTATGGACCCGTTGGGAAAGTTGTAATACAACCTGTGGCGGCGGCTGGCAAAGGCGTAGCCGCGTGTGTTGGGGTATCCAGCACGGAGGCAATGTCTGTCCAGGGTCATCAGAGGACTTCCAAACATGCAATGAACATCACTGTCCAAGTAGGTGGATGTCTGCTGAATCAAGTCATCAGCCTGTTTCTTTCTACCGCTGGGATGAATGTTGTCCACACAAAAGTTACACGTTACATCATTACCCTTATCATATCTCTGGCGATAGTTTGCACATAAATGTAGACCGTCAATTTTTGGTTCCGTGTCGGTAGGGCTGGTACTTTGGGCTATAACCCAAAAACTGACCACTTTCAGAAAGTAGCTAGAGAGGTCAGGGAAGGCTATTTCATTTCAAAACCTAAGATCAAGACCCATAGAGTTTATGAACACATTTCATACTTTCGTTCCCTTTTGGGTTTATTAACACACTTCATACTTTATTCCAGTAGGGGTTTATTAAAGTCCATAAAGTTAAAATGTTTCGAAGAAATAAAATCATCAAAAATCAAACAGAAGGAACATCCGGATAGAAAATACATTTTGTGAAATGCAAGTAAATGCAACATCCACGGGTATTAGTGAATAGTGCATCAGAATCATGGGTTTTTAGCTCAGCTGACTTGTCAGTCAACAGAGCTTATGTCATCACTCTTTGTCCGTCGTCCGTCTGTTCACACCACACGTTTTCGAATTCTTTCTGATACAGTCTGTCAGATTCACTTCAAACTTAGTGGCAATATACCCAGGGTATATCTCTGCCATGTTTGTCCAGAGCGTATAATTGGTAGTCCTAACACATCACTAAGAACACCGTGTTGATTAAACAATTTAGCCAATGGTACATGAATATAGTCAGCAAACAAACACAAGACCTTATTTGGAATTCCATCAGAAAAATGAATTAAAACAAAAGACAGGGCATTGTATCAGTATAAAAGTTCTTTGAAAGAGAAGATCAAAAGCAACGTTCAGGAAGGCGACTTTCTCAATTAAAAATATCGCCAACAGGATCAGTGGCTTTATATGTATCAAGACTATTGAGTATATCTAATACTTCATTTTCACAAATGTATAATATCCAATGATATTTATGGGGTGGTCGGGAGGAATAGGATTTCGGACTGTTGTTGTGTCAATATTATTTTGTCTCAAGAAGAAGGCGTTAAATTGCTCTGCCTTGGATGCATTATTAGTAATATGTTTCCCTTCACATAACAAAGATGGTATAGTTTGACGGTGATTTCTGTTCAAAAATATTTTACGGTTCTCCACCAAGCTTTATTATTCTTTTCAGGCTTTTTTGGAGAATTACTCAATTGGCTATGATGTCATGCTGCGGGGCAATGTCCGCACGAATACACCTCATTTTGTCCTGAGTCAAACTGCGCACATTGACGTGACAGAGAGTTGTATTACGAAAGTTACTTGCGGGTCCAGGGTTGAGTTCTAGTTCCCCAGCTAATAAGATCAAAAGTGGAGAAATTGCGAGTAAAGAAGCATCCAGGGAAGAGTATTTCCTAGATAAGATAGAATTATAAATGTATAATGCAAGTAACACTTGACGGTAGGTGACTTAGAACAATATAGAAGGCGTGACTGTTTACGCATTAAAAATGACTGGCCTGAATCTAATGGAGAGGATCGCAGACATTGTCACCTTTAACAAGCAAAACATAATCACAGATTATCCTGAACCAAAACCAAGCACATAAATGGGAGTTATCAATTACATGTTCTCCTGTTATGGTTCTTCCATCAATAAAACTCACCCAAGTGTTTTTTTTTTTTTATTTTGAAAAACTTGAGCCTCATGCACGAGGCTACATTACTATTTTCACTCTTAAAATACAAAAGAAGCTTAGTGTCGTCTGGCAACGAATTCTGAAGGCATTTCACAAATTTCGTTCTCATATTTTATTTTAATGCATTTTGGAGAATTTTGTTATCTGAAACATAACATTCTGGCTTTATGGACTTTAACACACTTTAACCTAATCCAGTTGGGAGCATGTTAACACACTTCAGAATTTACCCCAATTGGGGGTTTAGTGACTCCCATCCTTCTGTTTTTCCATTGACAGTTCATTATCTTACTTCATACTGAAATCCAATTGGGAATTTATCGACATACCGCATACTTTTATTCCCTTGGAAGTTTATTAACACACTTCATGCTGTTATTCTATTGGGGGTTTATCAAGACACTTCATACTTTATTCCATTAGAAGTTCATTAAGACACTTCATGCTTTTATTCCAGTAGTTTATAATTAAGACACTTCATACTTTTTTACTTGAAGTTTCAGACACACATCATGTATTTATTACATTGATTCACATTAATACAGGTGGTCTCACTTTAACATGTATATTGAATTCAATTGTTATTTGAAAAATGCGCAATTGAGTTTTTTCTTATATAATTGACTTGACGTCTTGTCAAATGTATTGAAAGAAATGCAAACGGATATCAATGATTAATTGAATTTTAGTCATATAAACATTTGTTGCGAATCATTGAAATGAATATAAATTTGCATGCTGAAACAAAACGGAAACAATAACCCAGAAAACAAATACATGTACAACTAATTAGATCGTCAGATTTGATGGCTGAGTTGTCTTATATGGAGCTTGTGCATCTGATAGTTACCAGAAAGTTTGCCATCGGAACTGTGTAATATCATCATTTCGTAATGACAGTCTGTGTTGTCTACCTACAAATTATATTTTGGTTCTGAATTATTACTGTTCTCTTGGCTCTTGGATTGTCAAGATATAATTTAATTTCAACTTTCACATTGTGATTATTAGATTCAGTATCTCAATTTTTGCTCACTGGGTAGTCAATGACTTTTTACATTCGAACAGGTATTTGACATCTTTAGTTGTATGAGTGTTGGCATGGCGTTTGCTGCTTTGGCACGAACGTTTGTTTATACCCACCGTAGAAATAATCTAATCAGCCTCTCTGAAATGAGTTGCTGAATAAATAATGTTTACCATTGATTCTGCTACTTATTTATTCACTCGATTGTTTTCACAATTTGTGAGATGATTCACGTGTGGCAGGAGAAGTTCATTGTTTCAGGATTTGATCAATTGACACATCACGTTTGACATCCGCCAGTCCACTCATGCAGATCAGCGTAAGAAGACACTGAGGTGCGTGGCACATTATTTAGATTGTGCATGATCACTAAGTTTCTTTCTTGCTCATTACCTATCATGTTACAATTTAGTATTTGCAGAAAGCTACAAAGTCTCTGTTAGATCTTAAGTTTAGTTCAGTTAAAACATGTTCACTTCATTTGGATTGCCCAATAGTATGTATTACATGATTAATAATCAACGGGTCCTCCCAACACGCAGACTCCCAATGTGTATGCAAGTCGCACAGGATAGAACATTGTACAATAAATGACTATGTACTAAATAAACCTACAAATTTAATTGCAACGTGAGCCAAGAGATACTGCGACTATTGCACCTGAATGTCCCCCGCAGAGCACACCAGAGACTGAGGGGGGAGTACTGTTCCCTGACAGGTACAAACATGGCCTGATGCAAAGATGCATACTGTCGGGTGCGGCCTAAGCACTAAAGCGGTATGCCCACTGCCACCATGGAATCGCTATTTCGACGAGATCTTAAATATTGTATCGCAATTTCTTGGTTGGCTTTGCCATAATTCTTTCTTAAAAGATATGCAGGTTTTTAGTCTATCGCTATGACAATCGCTAATTCTTGAAGCCTCCAGTAGTTGCGCTACATCAGCAGCCTACTGCCATATAAAGCAGTTCTCCGTTCCTTCCTTCCTGAATAGCATCTCAAAATAATGACCTTTGCTTGTTGCTCGTGATGCCCTGTAAAAAATATGCCTTTCGGTGTTCTTGTACTCTCTGGAAATGTTGATACGTTTATTTGCCATCTTTTGTCCAATTTTAATGTGAACTCAAAAATTGAGCAAGTCAGCACCCATGGAAG
This sequence comes from Hermodice carunculata, assembly GCA_964020975.1. NCBI lineage: Eukaryota > Metazoa > Annelida > Polychaeta > Eunicida > Amphinomidae > Hermodice > Hermodice carunculata. Next base: position 7,962,282 of record OZ026630.1, read on the forward strand.
TGCACTTGTCCTTGTGGCGATTTGTCGTCCCGCTGCAATACAACATACTTCTGCTTTGTGATGTCAGATGAGATGTCTATGTCCAAAATATATGTATAAATCTTCTGTGGGTTTTTGACTGTTGTTTATATACATATATATATATATATATATATATATATATATATATATATATATATATATATATATATATATATATATATATATATATATATATATATATATATAGTCGTCATAGACTCCTATTTAAACTATTTATAAATATGCATGTTATTTCTGTCTGTTTATTGGATTTTTAAACCAGACTTGCTGTCAAAAAGAACCAATTTAGTGTGTGAGGTGCATTTTATACTTGCATCCAGCGATACCTGCGGTACAGTGTGCACATATCCTTTCCATGCGTGTACTTGTGCTGTATATTTACACTGTGTCGCCCAATTCTGTATCCGAACAAGGAGTCCGTTTCATCAAGGCATCACTGTACATTACAGCCATCACAGGTATAGCTGGCTACCACTGAGCACAAGGAGATATGGTGTTTGAGTTTAGCACAAGACAGTGGCACCCATGGCCAGTGGTGGACAGCGATACCAGCGGCAGATCCCGTAAATCGCATGTATTTGCCACAGTATAAAGTAGCGTTTGAGAGTTTGGTCACAATCGGGCGGCACGCATTTGAGAAACGGGTCCACTGCAGTGTTGTAATATTGATGGACATATGTCTTTTGAGCCCAGATCCAGGCACCATTATACCCGTGTTCCTGGCAGATACCTGGGTACCATAATACATGTACCTGAGTTTCTGTCAGATACCTGTCTCTGGAGAAATTGAAACTCTTCCTGCAGACAGGTCGACTTGCATTTCTATGTACACGCTAACAGTAGTTCTTTGTAGAAGTAATCTGCTATGATCTGTCTGATCTACTTGTTCACACCTGAAACGGTAAGTTATAGAATGTGTTCCACTCACTTAGGTTTTAGTGTTCTTTCGTAATTTTTATTCAAAGATGTTATATTAGCAAAACTAACCCATAGCACTAAGTACAATTACAACAAACAGTGTAAAAGAGAGACAAAGAATGGCATGCATATCTATGTCGGTTACAGCTTCAAGACAGCATTCCATAGTGCCCTCAGTTCATTGGTGTGGCTAAGATCACAGTACCCGCAGATCATTGGTGTGAATGAAATCACCACAGAATCGAGGTTGAAGTATATTTTTAATACCTCGTGCGAGTCATTGTTCAAGGCTTGATGATCTTCTTGTACATGAATAACAGGACTCTAAATTCCTCGAGGAAATTGCTTTAAACAAAAAAAATCCTACAAACTGTTGCATCTTTTTGTACCCCTCTAGTTGCGCTGTGCAGGCTGCATTGGTATGCTGGTCGTTGGTGTCAGCTGGTATGATGGAATTAGCCAGTTATTTATAGCAATAGACTACAAGCTGTAACATCGGTGGCAAAGGAATGGCAGAAACGTATATCTTGGAATTTTCAAGTGTTTCCCAGCAGTTCTGTAACTTGCACATTATGACTCATTTTATCTTCCTCCTCCCCGGATTATGATTGGTTTGAGCAATTAATGAGAGCATTAAGGTCTTGCTGTCAATAGCTCCATCAAGTGTTGTAGTGCAAGCCGAATCATATTCCTCCCGAGCATTTTCCATGCTTAATTATTTGGTGCGGGATTTTTAAGTACCTTTGGAAATTGGTAGGAAGTGGTGAATGTTGAAAATCTCACGATCAGAATTCAGTTTTGTGTTTGTCATAACTGCATCTTCCGTTGGTAGTTATGCTTGAAACTGTTACAGGATGGGCCTCATTTCTGTGGCTGTATCTATGCTTTTTAATCCGCCTCTTTCGACGCTCTGTAGGAGGTATGATTTGTCATATTTGCTAAAAGACGATAATTTGGAGATTATCTGTTTTGTTCACTGAGAAAAATAGTTAATGATGAAATTTATTTCCAAAAGACTCTTCAGGTTGGTCCTTGTAGGAAGAAATGAAAGAAACGGAATGTCAATCGTGCCATGTTTATGGTATTGACATGTTACAAGCACTTCCTCTGAGCTGTAAAAGCTTTAATAAGCAACCTTGAACGTCTCTTTCAATATTTTCTCAACAAAACTACAACGAACAAATAAAGGAATTACTCTGTAAAACATGACGCATTCCCAGAAATAGCACACAGTTGCATAAGTATTTTCATCCATTCCAAGCAATAAAGCATTTATTATAAAATAAGTTATTTCCCATAGATTTGCCACACAGACTTATTGTTTGTAGGAAGTAAAGCAGGTTAAACGCAGTTTTTTACCTTCAGTTAGTAGCCTCTTTGTGCAATTTAAGCACTTCAGAGTGTCCCTTTGCGGATTTACTTTTGACATAATTCAATAAAATTTAACGTTTGTAATCGGTTGAACTTGGCAAGTTAATTCTGTAAATTGAGTCAGCCACCCATGTCAGTGATTTCAAGCTCTTCAGTCACCTGTTTGCGTCAAAGGAAAAACATTCTAAGCAGTGTTATGATTGAATCATGAATGCAAATCCGAAATTATTTTCTCACAGCATGATGAGTAACACATTACATATGATTTTCTTCCTCAGTGTCTGTTTTTACATAAACGTCATGTTAATTAAGCCACGGGCAAGAGATTACAAATGGACCTTAAAAACCACAATATTTCTGTATAGTTGATGGTGTGTGGGCGAATTGGTCAGAATTTGCCCCTTGCAACGTCAGCTGCGGCGGAGGGATACAGTGGCGCATCAGGAACTGTACAGGACCGTTTTATGGCGGCGCGGAATGTGAAGGTGCCTGGAATGACTCTAGGTCCTGCAATGAGCACAACTGTCCAGGTAACAAATATACATTTGTTATTTTGAAAATAATGTGTCTTGTTTTATTTGTAAGAAAAAAGCGTCATGTTTATGTCCACATACCATATAAATTACTCATTTAGTTATCAATCATGAAAACCAAAACATAATGATTGGCAATGGTAAGATTAGAATATTTCAGATATTTTAATTTCAAAATATAACCCCGACCCCCATCCCAGCTCCCAATGATTTGATAGATTCCAACATGTGATGTAGAGTCGTGACCATCCACCACACAGGTCCATGGGTACCGTTGCAAGTGATTGTCAAGGAGCACAAATTAAAACAATAGATATTTTTAAAAACTTCCATTCAAAATTTACTGAGTTGTGTCCAAACAAGTCATTGACTTTCAATTAAGTAATGAACCTTATTTGCTACATGATATTACACAGATACGTTTTGCAAAACATAAACATACACAAACATACACGTGCCAAATATATAAATTACGAAAAAGAGAATTGGTGCTTTCACGATCCTGTAACACGCACAAACCCAAACACAAGTTTAAGATAAGGTAACACGGAACCACAGAACATAAACCGTGCTGACAAAAATTATAGTATGTAATACAACCACTTCAATTACACCACAGATGGAATTTTATTGGCTGTATGAAAAATATATTTGACGGTTTAACAATAAAGCATACGAACACACCTAAAACACTTGCAATGCATAGAAAATACAAAATGAGAACACGACAACACAAAAATCACATGACCAAATAAATACGATGGAAAAGAAAAGGAGAGGTTGGCCTGTGGTGGGAATAATGGAACAAAATAAATGAAGCTGTTTGGTGTATTATATCACGGTCTTCTAATTTTATGATAAATGTGATTTTTTCTACACCTGAAAAAAGGAAATGAAGGAAAAATTTAGATTTTTCTCTCAAATTTTGTTCACGGTGGACCAAAATTCCTTGCAGTTAATTTGAATATGTTGTTGTCTTCAATAATTCCGATTTTTATACAGATTCTTTATTTCAAATGCATTTTAATAGGTGCCTTATGTCTCATGGGTTCAATTTTAAGATAGCGCGCGCTAATTCTGAATCGAGTTATTATTATCAAATTTAACCATTATAATTTCACATATGTCCCAATTTTTTATCAGACTTACCATTTGAGAAAAGTTTATTCCATTGATTCAGAAATATATTCTGGATGCTTTTTTTAACTTTTTGTTGGGAATTCCTCCCTGTTACCACCAACGTTGTACCACATATAACACAACCTAGACATCTGAAAAACGTTTTGCAAGATATGCTGTTGTTCAACTAGATCACTGTAGGGAAAGTTTGCTACAAAGTCCTTCATAACTGCTTTAGATTTTCTCCAAAATAAGTGTTTCTCATGTAAAGAGGTGGAAAAATGCTAGCAGGAAAGAAAATTTTGCTACAGAGATTTTCAACTGGATAGCCATAGAAATGGTCCAAAATTCATATTGGATACGTAACAAAGGTAACTGTCGTATAACAATGATTGGACGACTGTGGTTTACTATTCTGAACCAGTATTTGGAGCAAAAAAGAGAGAAAAAATATTTTCAATGAACAGGGGTACTGGCCCAGTTTTTTTTTTTTATACAGCAAGGTTGCGTGCTTTCCCGTGTACACCATAAACAAATATTAAATAGCTCAGGAAGTATTTAAAAAGTAAACGTGTGATTTATGATGTCGCTTGTTGCAAAACATTGTTTCTGGTTTTAGAACCAACGGTCCCCAAACTTCACATGCATACAATAAGGTTGGGTTGATGCGTCTGTCAGATGGAACCAGTGCAACTAAAATATTTAATTCATTATTCCAAAGAATTCATTTCAATTTGGCTGCTGCCTTCGTGGCTTCAGCACAGAAGTTCTTTAAAGCAAGAGTGAACGAACCAGAAGTATAGATTTCAATTCCTAAATTTCCAATAACTAGTAATAATTTCTAATAATTCGTTTACGAAAAAGATTTTTGTTTTATTTTTCGTCCAGCTTTATGGACTGTGATAATAAAAACACTTGTTACATACAGACGTCAGTTTGTACATTACTCTGATAGAGAACCTGTCAAATTTTGATATCGTCCATTTTAAATGGTGGCAGTGGATGGCATCTTTGACGCGTGGACCTCCTGGGGAGTGTGCAGTGTCACTTGCGGCGGTGGCATACAGAACCGCAGCCGCGACTGCATTGGACCCTTCTATGGTGGAGCCAACTGCTCGGGCGACTGGGACCAGCACAGAGACTGCAACACACACCATTGTCCGAGTAAGGTCAAAGATAGTTTTTTCACCACCAAATTTGTATCAGTATTCAACGCTACCTGTTGGGGGTTTCCCCTTTCGAGAAGCAAATATTTAGAATCGTCGCCATTTATTCTTAAGTTTATTCACATTATCCGCACGAAGAGCATAAAAACGTTCATAATAATGCACAATAATGCAAGAACACTCTTTGATCAAAGGCTGTTTTTGTTTTTCAAAGTAATTGAGCAAGACGACACTAGCATCCATATTCTCAACAAAAAAAAATCAAGTCTAAACTACGCCTTTGGCATGCACGTAACTCCAAAATTCACAGTGTTTTAATTTCATGACATTTGATGGTCTAAGTTGTGTTCGGCTAACAGTATAGTCCAGTAGACAACTACGGTTTATTTTCAACCAAGCGGTCCCGGTCTTGAGCATCAATGTACTTGCAGTTGACGGAGTGTTTGGTAACTGGACGGCATGGGGTGAATGCAACGTGACGTGCGCAGGCGGGATACAGTGGCGCTATCGGCAGTGCATTGGTCCGTTCTATGGTGGACAGAACTGCACTGGTCCTTATGACAATTCCAGGGTGTGCAACACGCATCACTGTCCAGGTTGGTGTGCACGTGAATTACAGGCCTTCATTGAATTTTATGCAGTATTTTGTTTAATTAGTTGCACCAAGCAAAACGTTGAAGCCGTATATTGGTAAGGAATGAAATCATATGTGATTCCAGAGTTAGAGGCCCAACACAGATTGTTTAATATCAGCAAATAAATTTCTCCTTTGCTAAATCTTTACTTATTTTCTGCCCACTCTGCCATGGTAACGTAGGCTGACACATTGTAAATAAAATACTAAAAAGAATGTAATTCGGCATTCTTCAATGTGGAACAGCTAGCTGACAGTACTCTAAAAGTTGATCACATAATTATATGAACACATTATCTCCAATATCATCTGTAAATTTTGTCAGTCTGCACCAATATTTTTAAACGTCTTTTGCACAATTTGCTTTTTTTTCCTGGTAATACAGTGTACATTTCATAACGTATTTCAGAATCATTAGTTTTCACTCTGTTACCTGCTGTGAATTTTCTATTGAGTTCACTTGAACATATAAAGAAAACACATTGTTTGAAAATTATCCATCATGAATGACTGAAACATGTTCTGAAAAGTTACCCGCTGAAGACCCTTTAATATATTTGGGCTAATGCAACCTAGGTCAAATTCTACAAAGGAGGATGTGCAATATGTACAGTAGTACTTCCATATTTATATAGGTTAGACAGTGATTTGAATATAAAGTGTAAAGAGTTTGGACTGCAGAATAGGGTGCGACAACTAGGAAGTGGTTCCGGACAGAAAGTACTCAAATAAATTAACATCTATTTCCCAAATTCACGTGCCGTTGGGCGTCAAATAATGTTAGATCTGTGATAAAACAAGTATATCTTTTGCGATACAGTGCAAAGTTGGGGCCCTCGCTATGAGCAAAGTCTTTCATTTTTTAGGCTCGTTACACGGATTCATTCAATCAGAGGAATCTTGCGTTTTCTGCAATTGGATGAACTTTTGTGACAATTTAAAATATGAGAATGACTCGGGGCACAGCTGGCTTTCAGGGAAAATTCAGTAAATTCCTGAATATCTGGAATCTTCCAGTTACAAATAGAGTGCACGTTTATTGTAAAAGCTCCAGTCATATTAGGGAAAACAAAATAATGAGCACCCACGGTGCACATGAAGAAGTAGAGGGACAGAAGGAATATCTCCCTCTCAAGGAAGTACACTTTACTTTGTTGTCAACATGCACGTAACTTAAGCGCGAGTTTGTTCTGTTGTGTAGACTACCTGTGAAATTAATACACCAGCGTTGCTGCATTTTGTCTTGCTTTGAAAGTCAAGACATCATACAAACATAATTTTATTATCATTCAGGGAATCGGAACATCAAACGCAGTCAATCTATGCACAGCCACAGTGGCTTCTTATTAATACGCTATGATTCTGCTCCTGGTTTTACTTTCCCATTGAAAGGATTGACAGGCATTTGTATCTTGGACCACTAACATGGCAAATGCCTGATTGTGTGTTGGCAGTGGATGGCGTATGGACACCATGGTCAGAGTGGGAGACCTGTAATCTCACCTGTGGTGGCGGATCACAAAGGCGCCTGCGGTCTTGTATTGGGCCATTCTACGGCGGCGCAAACTGCTCCGGACCCGTGGATGACTGGCAAGACTGTAACACGCATCCTTGTCCTAGTAAGGAGAAATTTACCAATTTAAATTTACTAATGTAATTGCAAAGAAAATGGCAGGTGCTAGAAAGAGGCTAACTATGTGTGTTAGAGGTTGGCTAAATCAATCACAGAAATGAGTAGCGAATCAGCTAATTGTGTCCTGTCAAATTGGGCCACAGAGCAAAAGAGAGAAAGAAACGGAGAGAGAATGAGAGGAACAAATCTAATGATCAAATAATCCTTGTAAAGTGGCATTACGTCTGACAATACCGCCTCCAAAGCAAACGGCATTTGTCAAGGCTTCCTCTTAACATATACCTTGTGCATTATGGTATTATGCAAAATATGTTAGGTTAATCGTATCTCAAGCTAAAAAAAATTCGAACATTTTACACAGTCGATGGTGTGTGGTTTCCGTGGTCTCCCTGGACACAGTGTGACCTCACATGTGGAGGCGGCTCTCAATCACGTGACAGAAAATGCGACGGCCCTTTCCACGGAGGGGCCAATTGTAGTGGTGCTTGGGACGAAACACGTGACTGCAATACGTTCAACTGCCCAAGTGAGTAAACAATTTTTCGACACATAAAGACGCAATTCTGATAATTCCTTAAAGCACAGTCTTTAATGGCGGTCACCAATATTTAAGTATTTGGTTTGCAACACTTTTACGGTTGATTACAATAAATTATGGCATCTGTCAGTCACAGGAAAAAGAGTTAATTTCTGTTAACGAAAACGACAATGATGAGCGCAATATGGTAACAACATTGGTGATGGTTGACACAAATTAAGATGATGATATAAAATCTGAACTTGGGTTGAAACACATGCGTACAACAATTACTATAGGATATCAATAATATGTACTACTTTACTTGGATGGTAGACTTTCTACAGCAGAAATACATTACTTATATATACTACTTCTTTCCTTTCAATTTTTTTTATTTTACACTGTTTCAAAAAATCGTATAGAATTACAGCATTCACCCTTTTACGGCCAATTTCGACAAAATTAGATGTGCTTTTAAGACGATACCAGATTCCTATGCTTTGAAAGCGACGTTCATTCAAGTACCACAGTTATATGAAAGCATCGGAATGCTGCAGCTGAACCGCTATGCAGCTGAAGCGCTGTTTGCGGGGCGCATTGCGCACAAGTCGCCCGCGGGCAGATGTTAACTCAGTCGAAGCTCGGCACTAAAAGAGTTAAACTGGCCATATTTTCCAAATAAAGGGCTGTAAGTACGTATTTTGTATTGTAATGTTACAGACATTGTATACAAATATGTTCACGTTTTTTTGCAAAAAAGAAAACATATGCGCACAAAACAGTAACTTTCGATAGAAGTTATAGGGAAGTAAAATTATGTCTCGCTGACAAAATTGTGATAACGACTTAAGATATTATGATAATGTACCTGCCGCATGGTTACTTATATTTTACTATGACTTTGCATGAATTGCAAAGGTTTACCCCATATTTGCAATATTGATACTTACAAACCGATATATTTCGTTTAACAATGTTGTGTAGTCGATGGTGTTTGGAAGCCGTGGATGGCGTGGGAAGACTGCAGTCTTACTTGTGGTAACGGAACACACAAGCGTCATCGGCGATGCCATGGCCCATTCTACAACGGTGCCAACTGCTCAGGTGCATGGGAGGAGTCCAAAGACTGCAACACTTTCCCGTGTCCCGGTAAGCGCCGCACTCGTTGTGTCGAGGGTGTACGTTTTTTCAGATGCAAAGAGTCAGCCACATCTTTTTTATATTTCAAGATGTGAACATAAATACTCATATTTGACACAGAATCATAAATAAATCGGAGATGTTATCTTTCTTAAACAAACGTTAGTTACATATGTGACACAACGATAATTGTCTGTGTTCATATCCCGCCACTTAAAGCATCTACTTCATAATGTGATATACCCATTATCGTGACAATGCGTGTTGGCCGAACATTATCTCATAGCTAATTTTACATCACGGGAAGCCACAATCGCATTGCTAATCGAGTAAACTGAATTTAACTTTTCATTCCATTTTGGAACTTGCAGTTGATATTTTGTATTCTGTGTCGACTCCGGTTTTTTCGGTCCTTTGGGCAGTTTAGATTTTATTTTTTACTGCATGGCTGAAAAAAGTGCCTGAGTTCCATGCCCTCCTTCTATCCTATGGGCCGCTGGCGGATATGGAGGTTGTTCAATAGTTTACCCAGCCCAGAGGTTTGTGTACAAAACCCTGTTTTAAATTACAAAAGCCATGGTTCTGTGCAGGAAAGCCTTTGCAAAGCCAGGGGTTTCGCTTAGTTATTGAAATGTGTTTGCTTATTTTGCAAAACACTGAGTCTCCAGAGTGAACCAATGGATCTTGTCATCATGAAAGCCATGAAGGGGTTTGTAAAATTCGAAATAGCAAAACCCCGCGTTTGCGAAGTCACAAAACTCATATTCTTGAAGCTGACTGATCACATCAAAGATCAGCACAGGAAATCCCTTGATTTTGTCACACACGGGTTTTGCAAAATCATAAATTTAAGCTAAAATACAAATGAAAACACATTATTACAAAAATGTTGGTTTTACAACTTAGACAGAATCTGGGGTTTTAAAGTAAAAAAAAAAACACTGGATTTTGTACCAAAGCTCTTAGTTTGGTCACAAAACCCTGGATGTGTATTATTGAGATTATCAAATGAGTGATTTTCTCCGTCTTTGATGTGGATTAAAAGCCAAAAGTTCCGTTATAAAACCGTTGATTTTGTGAAAAAAAAAACAGCCAAAAAAACTATGGGTTCTTTAAGAAACAAATGGTTTCATCCGCAAAAGCCAGGGTTTTGTGATTTGTGGAATAAGAGAGCTTCCATAGACAGATAACCGGCCAGAAGAAAGCACAGTGGCATGGCTAGAAAGTAATTACATATTTTAGCCAGCCTGCACAAAAAGCCATCAACAGCGTAGACTAACGCTCGCCAGTTCTCATGTTATAGATGTTACAAACACGTCTTTTTGGTATTTGTAACGATATATTAATTTTGTTGCCCCCAGCCTGTTAGTTAGATCTCGAGATCAATAGTTGTAGTTGTGATGCCACAGGTGGTATAACCGTGGTAGTCTCCCAGAGAGGCATAGAAGCCAATCATAACGTTTTGTCGCAGGTATTTCTGAACATACAATACATGCCTGCAAAGTGATCTTTCTCTTCCATAAATTTGAAGATTTTCCAAGTTTTGAATTTGATCAAAGATATTAAAGTGCAACAACTGTAGCTCAATTGACACAGAAGTTAGAAATATTCTTCATCTTCATACTGTCTCAGATATTTAGGATAAACAATTTAGCATACCTCAATTTAGCATAATATAAAGTACACCTTTTCTTCTGTGTGATGATGGTGTTATAAACTGCTTCTGTCCCATGGTTTTTCTGATACCTGCTTTCTTTTATTTCAATTTCGATTATCAGAAAACGTGACACAATATGCGTGTGATAAATCCAAATTTCCGAGAGACCAAATGGATGTAGAGACTCAGCAGAAAATTGTACGGCGAAAAAATAGAAAAGTCGGTGGCAGATTTCAACAAAATCATGGTTTCGTATTTATCAATAAGGATTCAGGCCATCCATAAAACTGTAAGCCATTTATCTTTGTAGTGGACGGTGTCTTTACCCCATGGGGGCCTTGGACGCCATGCAATGTGTCGTGCGGGGGAGGGCACCGGGTCCGCACCAGGACGTGCTTTGGTCCATTCCACAATGGCGCTGACTGCTCCGGGCCATATAAGGACTATATGATCTGCAACACAGAACTGTGTCCTAGTAAGTGTCATCTGAAGTCTGTGATAGGTTTCAAATGCAATCAAAGCTTAAAGTATACTTGATGAACATGGAGTTGCGTTGTTAGGATGGTACATTGCTCGGACATTTTGAAAATTGCCGCTTCAAGTAAATGGAAAACAGGTTTTAGCCATTGATTAGAGAGACCAGTTTTGATTTTCATTATTGAAGGCACGATTGTGGTTCTGATGTTCATTACTGAATTCATGATTGTGGTTTTGAATGTCTGTTGCCAATAGTTTGAGAAAAGGGAAGCTTGTTTACTAAGTGTTGAAAAATGTCCATTTGAAACCATGATTGGTGATCAAAATTTTGTTATAATCCAATAGCATTGGTCACTCCTATTTTAAATGTGTTTTGGTATTGCAAGGTTTTCGATGAGTGTCAAAACACGCCATAGTGCGTCAAAAATGATCACCCATGATATATACTGGCTTTAACGTTGAATAAGTGGCGTTTATTTACAGGCCCGGGTTTCTTCCTGTCACTTACAGTATGTGACAGAGCTACGTTGTTTTGTGTAAACAAGTAATAATTTTATGTCCCCATTGCTGTTCAGTCACTGAACGCCAGTATCCACATTTTCCTAGTCCACGTCTTGGTCCCCTGTGACAAGCCGTTTCTGCATTTAGTCAGGTATATTCACACATGTAAATGTTGGTCATGTGTGTCTGAAAAGAGTTTTACATGCACGTTAATCGCTCACACATATGTGTTATCCTTATACGTATTGAAAATAAAAGTTTTACATGGCTTAAAAATTTGTATGTATGTGTAAAAAGTACAACTACACATAATAATTGTGTGTAAAACTATTTCACATATGTAAAATTGTCATTTATTTTACATCTGTGAAAAACATTTACACGTGTGTAAATCTTTTGTACATATGTGATTATTTTAATTTCAAATATGGCAAGTAAATAAATCGCATTTCTATAATTGGTATTGGATTGTGTATTTCTATTTCCTTTTTGATATTTTTTACACATGAATAAATATTTTCATTAATGTATGAAATAGTTTTATATATATATGTTTATCTTTTTCTCATGTGTGCAATTATTTTGCGGAAATACACACATGTTTGTATTGTTTACAAATGTGTATAATTGTTTACGCATGTTTAATCATGGACTAAATGTATAAACGGCTTACTATAGTCCTCCTTGGTATTTTTAGAATTTCTGATTCAGAGCATACATTTAATAACAAATCATAAGGTAAATAGATATTAGCCTAGACAATGACAACATTTGTCTGTTCCAAAATATAAAAATTGTAAAAAATTACTAAAAATTGTTTCAAATTTTGTATTTCCTATACTGTCAATACTACGTCCTCTGAAGATAAATAAAACAATTATACTTGTAATCTCCAAAGTTTTAGTTGGTATTGTATAATTATATATAAGATACTACATGGCTACATGTTCGGTTTGAAACAGTTATGGATACTCGTGCAATAGTACTGCCACTATGGGAAATTAATTCTGTATGAATTTTTTATATCACTGCCTGTGATACACTTTTGTAGATGTTAATTTTTGCATTTTTTAAATTTTTCATCTATTGTGCTCCCTGTAACAAATCTTGGTGCCTCTTATGATAGAGGTAACATTTGTCTCGGGAGTTTCATCAACCATTTCCATGTTACATTAATAGCTTCGTACTTTTTTCTTTATTATCAATAAATGCGTTGGTCGACTCTATTTGTCCTAGGTCCTGCGTCATAATCATTGGTCGTGAGACTTTAATTCCCTCGTACATCGCACTTGTGTGCAACAAGTTGTTACTGGAGCCAAGATTGTTTCTAAATTTCAGATGTTTTACGAGTTTCAGATGAGCTAAATGGGGAACAGTGAATCGCTGGCAACTTCTGTTTGACAGTATGTGGTACTGTAGACCTACTGTAAACGACAGTTAAATTTATTCAAATAAATTATCTGTTTGAAATACTAAATATAAACCGAAATGACAACCTTTAAAGTGAGGATTGAATATGCGGACTCCACTTATCACCCCAAGTTTTCCTAAGTGGACAAGGATGCTCCTGAAGATGTTGTCCTGATCTATACATTGAGCAATGTGTCTTTACTCTCAGTCCCTGGGTTATGGCTGGAGTGGTCCCCTTGGACCATGTGCAGCAAGACGTGTGCTAAAGGTATACGGACGCGACAAAGGGGTTGCAACATGACAGCCTATGGACCATTAACTTCCCCCTGCGAGGGAGGGTTACCGAAAGAAGAGAAGGTCTGTCATGACTTTAAGTGCTTCCCTGTTGGTAAGTTTAACTGGATACTGGCATGAACGTGATACCAACCTGATGGAAGGTGTGTGCTAGGGGTGATGTATATTTGAATTTTATCAGATATCAATACCCAGTGTCTGATATAACCCATGATACACTGCACCAGGTTTGGAAGCAAAAAATATAGCAGGGTATAAGATGTTGCCACAGTAGTCGTCAATGAAGCTCTCCTCATACTACTTTAAAAAGTACAGAACTGACCCAGTGTCATGTTAATTATGCTGTAGAAGTTCAAGTTATTAATTCACATTTATATCTATAACTGTATGGTAAGACACATGGCTGGTGTATTTGCATGTAAAGAAATCGACATTGGACGATGCTTTCATATAGCATCAAACATAAAAGAAAAGTCCCGTTTATATACCTGGCCGATGAAAGGGTCAGACTATCTCCATGTAATATAGCTATGTAACAGTGTTCTTCTGGCACATGACATTAAGTACGGTGCCCTTGAGCAATTCTACTGCAGGCTAACACACATTCTTAAGGATCTTCTGAGATGCCTTGTACTTTAATACGTATTTGAGAAAAAGATTTTCACCCCTTGACCTGCTTACCGACCCCATGTCGCAGCTCATTTGAGCACATCCTCGCAAAAACATTGTGCCAATTGACACTTTTAAAGGAACGTAAGTGTTCATATTCATTATTCTGCACAGTCAGTCCCGCACTGCACCCTTAAACCAGGACGGTATGCTTTCTGGACCATTGAAATCAGCAGGGGCCATATCCACAACGGCGCGCGGCAATGACAGAGGTGATTTATGCATTATTTTTAATTTGTCTTCATGTCTTAGTGACAGCTAGTGTATTCAGAAGTGACAGCACATTAATGTGAAGGAAATATTTAGAATAAAAAGGGAAGTTTGCCGAATATTACATTTAAAACGAGCTTTCCATCAACTGAGTTGGAAAAGCCGAATGGTTAGAGCTATGGATACTAACAAGCTTCATCATTTTGGTTTTGTGGATTCGACTCTTCCGCCTGCCCCCCCCCCCCCCCCCTGAAGAAGGCAGGGCTTATAGCTTTGCTCATGTCGGTCCATCGGTAGAAAGACAGTGGCTTCTGCACCATAACTCGAGACGTTTTTAAGATAGGACTTTGATAGTGCCTAGCTATATACTCCTATACAAGGGCTAGATAAAGTGTGAAGGTAGTTAAGCTTGACCCTTTTTCCCAAGGTCACGAAGGTATTGTAGTAAGTTTTGGTTTCTGCACAATCACTGGAAAACTTGGGTGACCTTGACCTAAAAGGTCAAAAGTTTCTGCATTGTAACTCAGAATTAAGTTATGACTTCAATATTGCCCGTGGTAATAGTCCATAATTTGGGCTTGGTCAGCATAGAAGATGGATGACCTCGATCAAGTTACCAAGTTCACCACCTACGGTCTTATCAGTGAAATTGGTTTGCGCCTGATAACCAAAGATATTTTTGATCTGAGTCTTTCATATTGCACAGGAATATAGCCTTGTATGAGCGCTAGTTCTGAAATTGGTGACCTTGAGGCAATTCCCAAGGTCACAGAGCCACATTACTGAATTTGGTTTCTCCTTAATAACTGCAGAATTTTTTGAGCCATAGCTTTTATGTTGTAGATGTTTATAGACTTCTTCTATGGCTAGATCAGCTTCAAAGAAGGGTGACTTGGACCTAATTACCAAGGTCACAAGGCCACTGTAGTGAATTAAGTTTCTGCATCCACTTCCCAGGGTAATGAATGCCCTTATTAAACTATTAACAGGGTAATGAGGGCAAACACACTGAAGTTAGGGTGCAACTATGCTTTATAAACATATCTTTGCTAGTTTCTTTCTTTCTTTCTTTCTTTCTTTCTTTCTTTCTTTTCCCCAGTCTGTTTTCCTTTGGGACGTTAAAACCTCTCTCTCTCTCTCTCTCTCTCTCTCTCTCTCTCTCTCTCTCTCTCTCTCTCTCTCTCTCTCTCTCTCTCTCTCTCTCTCTCTCTCTCTCTCTCTCTCTCTCTCTCTCTCTCTCCTCTCTCTCTCTCTCTCTCTCTCTCTCTCTCTCTCTCTCTCTCTCTCTCTCTCTCTCTCGCCACACGCCAGCCGTGTTTATATAAAAACTTAAAAAGTGATGTATCTACGGAGCAAGCAAATTGTTGATAATGAAGAGAAGATTAAACAATAATATTGATGAGTTTACCTTTATATTGTGCACAAGTTTTAGGTGAAAGTATGTAGTATGCCAATAATGTAGGTTACCATTGATAGACAAAGTTTGACAGCATGTTTTACTGGTTTGGCATGAAACGATTCCTGTCAGCACCATTCCGAGTTGCAGACAGAAAACACGCACGAATAAAACACAACATCATGCACAGTTATAGCTGTACAAAACACCAGAAACAGAATCAAATCGTATATCTAATTGCTCAGGTCAGTCGTTAATGATATTTAGTGTTGCAGTTGGAAAACTTTAAAATAATCTTTATTATGGCTCAGTGCATTGCAAATCGTGAACGATGCAATTGACAAGTATGTTGAATAGCGGCATGATGCAACAAAGGAGGATAAATAAAAAAGAGTTGTCAGTTTAGGAATGTCTTCACCAATATTTCATTTCTTCCTTTATGACAGAGAGACAATGAAAAAGCAACACAAATTGTATGTGGGATTATGGTACGAATCCAAGTCCATATCGGTATCAGACTCGGCAACGTGTACCAAATCGGATATATTGGTAATAAAACAAAAAACAAGAACACAAAACAAAAACGAAAACAAAACCAAAAAAAAAAAAAAAAAAAAAAAACACCAAAAAAAGAAATCTTTTCGGCCCTGTATACATTTTGTTTACAGTTAACGGCAGGTGTTTACATTTGGCATCATTTTTTTTTAATATTTACATTTTGAGGTGATGTTTCAAAACCAATTAAGTTGTTTACATCCGGCGGTAATGTTTACCGTTAATGGTCTGACACCTGACGTTAAATGTAAATTTACGTTTGGGGGGGTGTTATTTCAAACACCAACTTTACCTACGAGTACAGCAGCTACTCTCTTCTTCTTTTTTCTTCTTCTTCTTCTTCTTCTTCTTCTTCTTCTTCTTCTTCTTCTTCTTCTTCTTCTTCTTCTTCTTCTTCTTCTTCTTCTTCTTCTTCTTCTTCTTCTTCTTCTTCTTCTCTTCTTCTTTTTCTTCTTCTTCTTCTTCTTCTTCTTGTCATTGTCATTGTCATTGTCATTATCATTATTATTATTATTATTATTATTATTATTAATTATTATTATTATTATTATTATTATTATTATTATTATTATTATTATTATTATTATTATTATTCACACCTCCTACGGGAGGAAGGGCATATGGTAATAGCTTTTTCCTTCTGTGTGTCCATCCGTGCATCCACGGCCGGGTTATAATTCACTTGTCTTTCAACTTAGATTGATGAAACTTTGCTCACGGATGCATCTAGATATAAGAGGGTGTCATGTACCAAAAGTTAGGTAACTAGGCCAAGAATCTGGGTGGCCATGGTATATCCTTGTAAAATCGTGTATGAACTATAATTCTTTTTACCATACAACTTAGTTTCATGAAACCTCACACACACATACATATCTTGATCCAAAGGTGTGTCATGAAAAAAAATAAGTCACAGGGTCAAGTATCTGGGTTACAGTGTAACAGTCATATCCAGGCTCTAATTCTGTTGTCCTTTGACTTAAAATTATGAAACTTTACACATTTTAATGTATCTGGACACAAAGATGTGTCATGCATAAAAAGTAGGTCACTATTTAAAGTACCTGGGTCACATTGACATACCTATGTAAAATCATGTCCAGGCTATAATTTCGTTAATTTCTTAGTTTCATCATACATATATCTTGACCTAAAGGTGTGTCATGTAGTAAAACTAGGTCACTAGGTTACATATTTGGGTTACTAGTATATCCTGGTAAAATCGTGTCCAAACTGCAATTCCTTTAAACATAAAGTTACTTTCATGAAACTTCATACACACATATCTTGACCGAAAGATGTATCATGGAACAAAAGTAGGTCATTAGGTCAGGCATCTGGGTCATAGTGAGGTCTTTATATAAAAATACAACACAGTCATTTGTGTCCGGACTATAATTCACTTGGCCTTCCACTGGAAGTAATGTAAGTTTTCACACACGTGCAAGTGTGTCATGCAACGAACGTATGTCACTAGGTCAAATATCGGGGTCACAGCGGTATATTTTCGTAAATCGTGTCTGCATCGCAATTCCTTTTCATATTAGATTAGCATCATTAAACTTCCGACACACACATCTTGACCCAAAGGTGTGTCTTGGAACAAAATTAGGTCACTAGGTCAAGTATCTGGGTCATGGTGAGGCCTTTATGTAAAACTGCAACAAATCATTGTGTCCGGACTATAATTCGCTTGCCCCTCAACTCGGATTAATGAAATTTTAGACACACTTGCATCTGGACATAAGGGTGTGTCAAGCAACAAACGTATGTCCCTAGATTAAATATCTGGGTCACAGTGGTATATACTGGTAAAATCATGTCTAGAATTTAATTCCTTTACTCATCAAGTTAGTTTCATGAAACTTGATACACATATCTTGACCCAAAGGTCTGTAATATAACAAAAGTAGGTCACTAGGTCAAGTTTTACATTCCCTTGCATATGTTTGTCCCCTATTTGTGTCCAGGCTAAAATTCACCGGTCTTTCATTAACATTGTTCTTGTTTGGTTTCATTTTTGAATGGGAGGTC
The DNA here is from genome assembly GCA_964020975.1 of Hermodice carunculata. Taxonomy (NCBI): domain Eukaryota; kingdom Metazoa; phylum Annelida; class Polychaeta; order Eunicida; family Amphinomidae; genus Hermodice; species Hermodice carunculata. The sequence continues at coordinate 7,980,561 of OZ026630.1, forward strand.
GTGTAATTGTGTGCTGTTGGAGATTTGTGTGTGAAAACATTCAGCTGGAGCCGTCCATCTGTCCACAACGTTCCTGCACTCTAACTTCAGGACTTCTTGAGGCAAAAGCTTTTATTGCACAGGAATACAGTTCCCGATAAGGGCCAACTTAAGTTGACAGATTTCATGTGGCAAAGGTTCCATTTGTCTGTCCATCCCTCATTTTGTGTGGCCATCTGTCCAGTCACGTTCTGCAATGAGGCGAGGGGGGATGGGGGGGGGGGCATGGAACCAGCAATCACAATCACTGATAGCATTTTATTATTAATATCACCATCGTTGAACTGGTTACGGAAAGTTTCTTGTTTATGGAGGGAGGGGAATTGTTGTATGTATACTGTGTGAATAAGAATGAACCCATTTTTATAATATATATATTATATATATATGATTAAATATATATTATATGATATATATATATATATATTAGTATATATATATATATATATATATATCAATAGTTTAATCTACTTCGGGAGGGTATGGTGGTCCTGAAAAGGTCCTTGGGAGCACAATAAGTATGTTCCAGGCGCATTTTAAAAAATGATCACTCTCGCCACTGCTATCATCCCCAGTCGGATAACCAATGTCTCCATTGAAGGTTCTATGATACTTGGCAAAGAGAAAGAGAGAGAGAGAGAGAGAGAGAGAGAGAGAGAGAGAGAGAGAGAGAGAGAAGAGAAAGAAAGAAAGAAAGGAAGAAAGAAAGAAAGAGAGAGAAAGAAAGAAAGTTATTATTTCTGAATACACTAGCTCTCACTAAAACATGATGCCAAATTACAAATAATTTATAAATCACTTTTGTTATTCCTGCGCGCTGTTGTGGATAAAGGCCCCTCTGATTTCAAGGTTTGGAAAACGAAGCGTTCCAGTTTATGCTTGTTGTGCGGAACTGACTGTGTAGAATCTGGAAGCCTTAGTTCGATTGAAAGTAGAAAACTGACACAATGTTTTAAATGAGCTGGGACATGGGGTCGTTAAGCACGCACAAGGAACCAAAATCTTTCACCCAAACGCGTATTAAATGAAGAACAAAGCGTTTCGGACGATCCTTTACAACGCGTGTTGGCCTTTAGTCCTAGTGCCGTCCCGTTATATGTGCCCACAAATATTCCTCTTAGCGCCGTCGTGTGGAGAATGGATACAGCGGGGCCTGGAGGACAGCACGTACGTCAATATCCTGCCAGCTTACAGCGTATTACTCGTCTACTGTGACACTGTCTCTGAAGGTGGTATTGGAGTCACGATTATACGTAAGACATATTTTCACTCTTAACTCCTTCGCCTCTAGCTTATCGATCAGAAAAAATGCTTCACTTTACTTTCATCCCAATTGTCACTGTTCCTCATTAGCGGTGCGAACATTGGTTCAAAGAGTTGATGTGTGAAAGTAACATTGGGTTAACAAATTGGTTACTGATGCGAACATGATTGCATGCCTTGACGTCGCCTTTTATCTGAAATTATTTTGTCTCCTTCTTTAACTTATAACTGATTTTATTTGACACAAAATAGCATGTAAGCACACCAAACATGAACATATATGTAACTATGTAGAATGTACACGACAATCATGCATATTATGTGTGGATTAGCCATGAAAACCCCAGTTAATGACATAAAAAGCGGTTCACGTGTATATTTTTCTTTCTTCCAAAGATTCAAAACAAATAAAAAGTAAACTAAACTAGGATAAAATAAAACAAAATAAAACGAAATAAAAATTGAGATAACAACCTGCCTGGAGTCAAATGCTCCAGTTGTCAAGTGTGAGCAAAAATTTCGCTGATCCTATTTTTACTACTCATACAGTAAAAGTATAGTGTTTAATTCCAATTTTTAAAAGGAAAGAGCGGGCGACTGGCTGTAACTTATTATTTGTGTTGCCAGACCACAACTATGAGAAACGCACACAAGTTATCGGCTATGAGGGGTCCGGCGAGTATAATGCCATCTTACGCTACAAAAGTGGGACCAGGCACCTATATACATCTGACGTGTCCGAAATTGTAGACAAATCCAAAGAATGCAAGCAGTTTATCATATGGGAATGTCGATCGGCGTCCATTAACTCGCCAATGAAAGCCAACCTCAAGACAACATATTGGACCAACCGCAATGAAGTCGAGGTCAAGTATTGGGGTGGAGCCGATCACAACACTGACCTGTGTGCTTGCGGCATGACGTCAAGTTGCGCCAACGTCACAGCTAAATGTAACTGTGACCAGAATGATTATGTATGGAGAAACGACTCTGGCTATTTAACATACAAACCAGATCTGCCTGTATTTGGGTTTTACGCTGGAGACACAGGTATGTCCATCATAAACTGATTAAAAAAAAAGTCTAATCTTTGCAGACTTGCAATGTTTTCTGATTCCAATCTCAAGAATAAAATGTTTAGTTTTATTTGAATATGTTTATGCAGTGCGGCAGTTCCATACACTGTTCTGCAACTTGAGGGCCTATCGAATTACTGGGTCGTTTGCAAGGGGACGGTCAATCACCTACACAAGTAACTACTATTACCACTCGAAGTCAACTGCCATGTTTCTGTACCCTATGTGTAACAGTTTAACATGATGAAAAGTAATTTTGAACTTTTCTTTGGGGACCATGTCATATCACTGGACGGCATTTGGGTTCAAGGTTGTGACTTGGGAAAAAAGCCTCCCATGGCAGTTTTTTTTTTTTTTTTTACTATTGTCCCAACTTGTGGCAAATTTAATACGTACCAAAACACACGGTTCCCGACGGTTTTTGCTTCTGCACGATTTGAGAGGGAAAGGGTTTCAGACTGATCGCATTGCAATTTGTGAAACAATACATGATCTATCCACGACATTCTGCATGATTTCTCTTAGAATGTATCTGCTCTAAAATTATATACCGTCGGAAAATATTTCTCCGTATATGTTCCTCTGAACTGGAGGCTCGTGGTGCCTTCTACCCATGGACCATTACTTCACCTCAGGCATTGACCAATCACATTAGTTTTCTATCTTTTTGGTACTTTGCATTCGTGTCGTTTTCCACTCGGTTGAACTTCTTGCATTCCCTTTTTTGTCATTCGTCGTCATAAGAGGATTAGTGGCAGTACACCACCACACAAGGTAGGAGTTTTACAGCTCGCTTTGTTTAAAAGAAATCGAAGCATTTCTTCGTTGTTTCTTTTTCCGCATATATGTTGCTGTTGTTGATGGCATCTCCTTGCAGTTTTGGCAAATGCTACGGCAAATTCAGACACTACCAGCCACTGCCGTTGCTGTTTGGAGTCTATAAGGAGCGCCAGATGCTCTCAATAATTGCATTGCAACATCTGTAAGTCTGTCCCCAAATAGTTTTCAGACAAAGTCACTAAGGCAGGTGCTAGGCAAAGCAGAAGGGGAGGAGGAAAAAGCCTCACACGTCCCTACATCATCGGACACAGACACGATCGGGGTCGCAGTCATGATTATATGATTTAACAGCGAACTTCCAACATTACTTATCAATAGGACTGGCGATTGCGGTGTCATCGTATAAACACCTGAATTCTTGTAATGTAAGATATAATAATGCCATAAATATACCCTGTTTCAAGATATCGGGCATTATCAAAAACATTTGTGAAACAAGATGTAAAGATTTCTACTGGATGTTGCAGAAGTGAGTAAACAAGAATTTCAAACAAGTGTAATAAGGTGGAAAGAACCTTTTCCTACAATAACAGAAGACAAATGGTCAAAGGTATTTTATATTCCGTGCTACTGCACTTTGGAAACCAAATTACAGGCGTTTCAATTTTCAATATTACACTGCTTTGTAACAACCAAAGACAGGCTCTACAAAGTGAATATAGTTCAATTCAATATTTGCAATTTTTCTGAAACACCAGATTTAATTGACAACAGATACCGGGAATGCAAAAACGTATCACGTGTTTTGGAAAAGTTTACAAACTTAAGAATGGTGGAATCAAGAAGTGATTAATGTTAAAACACCTTGTGCTACAAACACCATCATTTTTAGTTGTTGCCAAAGTGTTGATAAAATAAATGATAATGTCATACTTTGAGTAACATTATTGCAAGGCAAATGTTTTATTCATTGACAGCTGTGAAACACCAATGAGGTAACCTTTGATCGTTTATGAATTGAAAATACAGGTAGAGAAACATAATGGACTCAAAAGGAAAGAGGATATCTATTACTACTGCTGAGGTAATCTGCCTAAACTACTTTAATGTTGCAAATGAAAATCAAGGACAAATAAGGTATTAAAAAGGTTCCCTTCTCCTTCATACAGCCCTTCACCTTTGTGGGCCAAGGTATGGTGTCTGAGACCCTCTGCCCACCTAGTATGCTTCATTAGTATCATTGGATCTGTTGCCATCAAGGAGTTACTCTCCATAACTGCGCCAGTCAAGATCCTTATCGATTGCACAGAGCAAGTCATGATCCCATTGTGTTGCCTGACACTGTGATGACAGTCTACAATTTAAAGATGAATTGTGATTACTCCAGAGGTCTGGGTTCTTCACAGAAGCTTTGGCCTGCAGCACCAATGCTGATGTCCCAGATGTTGGAGGAGCAAGAGCAGGAGCAGTTTGCAGCCGTGTGTCAGGGGAAGACTGGTGGAAGATCCTGAAGATGGGCATTTGAATTTCCCTGCTATCTTTGTGTGGGTCCGATGTAGAAACCCTAACCCATAGCCAGCATATGTCAGACCAGCCTCCTGTTCAGACCTGGACCCTGATGTCCACAAGGTGCTCACCATCGTCACCCAAAGTAAGCAGTCCGGCCTCTCCCTGCACCACACACTTGTGAATTTGGTACATATGGATGTCAATGCCATATTGATCCAGCAACAGAAGGCCCGCCTCATACATTAGGCACTCAACCAACACCTGCAGCCACACCTGCATTCTTCACCCATCAACCACAAGTGGCTTTTCAACCAAGGTTTTGCAATTGATGATCCAGGACAACCAACAGAATCCCATCTGCAGATGTAGCAGGCCTCTTTCTACCAACATCACAAGGAAAAGCCACAAGGTGGAGGGGTAGTGGCAGTGGCAGCGGCAATTTAAATGAAAGCTTTTTCAGGCTAATGCAAGATGTTCTATCATGAAGGCCCCCAACCTGGTGGAAGCAGAACTGGCCATGGAAGGAGAACCAATGGCAGAGGCGGTGCTTTAGGCTCAGGCCTGCAGCAAGTCAGCTGGCATGCCTGACGATGCATGCTTTTTCTCCTTCCTCTTGCAGGCTGCCATTACTCAGGAGCTCCAACCGGTGGGGGGGAGAGGAGGGGGAGGCTATCATATTACATACATACTTGGCACTGGTAGACTCAATATCAGTCTATTCTAGGCCCAGTAAGTTTGCGTTGTATTGTTACTTTGATCAAGTTATGGCCACCTCTGTTGTCAAGTTCACATATTTGTTGCCTTCCCTCAAAGTGGACAGGCATGCCAAAGTAATTAAAGACTGCAATAGAGGCCCTAACGCAGGAAGAAGCAGTAAAGAGGGGTACCAAAGTTATGTGAATGAATAGGTAGATCAGGTCTGCACCTCTGTTGCAGTTTACCAAAATGCTCCTGCTCTGGTGTGCAGGCCGAGGTGTAAGCCTCCGATGTGTGCACACAGTGGGGCTACTCAATGCGAAAGGTGATCTGTTGTTGCACTGACCAGGCTCATATCATATCGACCTGTTTGCCATGAGGGACAATCACAAGCTACCAACCTGCATCTCGCCAATTCAGACTTGGGCAGTGGACACCCTCGATATACGTTTGGAGTGCATGTGGGCTTATGCCAGTCCTCCTACTCCCCTGATCCTGAGAGTCCTGGTGAAGATCAACGCAGAGAATGTGCAATTAATTTTGAGGACACCCTTGTGGCCCGAGAGACCAGGAGGAGTGAAGATACTGGGGCTTAGCCTAAGGCCCCTATTGGTTCTCCCAGTGTAGCCAACCCTATTGTTACAACGGGAGTCTGCCATATCCCCAAATGTGGCCATCTTTCATCTTCATGCTTGACACCTTTCATAAAAAATCTCTGCAGGTGACAAATTCTCAGACAAAGTTGGTCGCAGGAGTTGCCAGAGGCATGCTTTGCAGAACTTCTCTGAAAGTGTAACAGTCCAAGTGGGCCAAGTTTGACACTTTGTGTGTGGAACAGGGACCAAACATTGATCCTTGGGTGGCCTCTATTCAAAACATAGCCATTTTTTTTTTCATACGAGTTTGAAGGTTTGTACTGTGGCAGGTTCTTTCTTTTTCGTCCCTGGATATGATAGGTGCCAATATTGGCTCATGGTTGGTTCTGTCTTGACTCTTTAAGACTCTTTATGTAGACAGAATGGTGAAAAACAATGTCTTCCCACAAGAGGACTTATTGGAGTTTATTGCCAGACTTTGTTCTCCAGCTTTTTACCCTAAAAGCATGGACACACTTGGGTTAGATTATCTGCCTGATGAGACAGTTATTTTGCTCATGTTGGCTTCTGAAGCCAGAAAAGGTGAGCTAAATGCCCTGATCTTTCTACGTTAGGCTGGTCAGAGGACCACATAGAAGTGCTTTTGAAACCTAACCCCCTATTCATGAGCAAACTTTGTGGGCTTTTTTGTCATGCTCTCTTGTTTCTTGTTTCAACATGAATGTAAATCAGTATGGCACAGGAGCACTGCCAACTTCTTACGTTTTTGCTGGTGCCCGATTTTGATTTTGACATTCATTTGATCAAAGTTAACCACCAACTCAGAATTGCAACTCAACTTTGTTGGCTGCAGACCTTGCTACTCAATAGTACAACCATCAACTTGGATTTAGGACTGAAACTTCTATTTTTTTTTCATGGAGGCAACAACAGTATGTGTTTCATGTATCATATTTTACAACACATCCTTTTATTGTACATGTTCCGACAGTTGTCATCGTACTCCATCATGTCTGTATCATGCTCATTTTGCCAACACTGTGCATGTGTATGTTATCTGTGCTGTTATTTTCCCTATATAGCTTTCAATTTGTAACACAGGGTGGTTGATGCCAGGAGCAGTCGTGGTAACACAGGAAGGCAGGCAAAGTGCATGGCCTCCATATTGTTTTGCCTTTTTCAAGTATAAAGGGAGAGGGTTGTCATTGTCATCATCAACAATCAACCTGAAGGTGTTTCAAATCTTTACTCAAATACCATTCGACAGATCTTAATGAAACTTTGCATATAATTTTTCTGTTTTTGAATGGAATTTGTTGGACAACGGGCCAAATTCATATGACCTAAAACCATCATGGGTAAGCGGTCAGAGATCTAGGATACAAACAAGAGAAACAATGCCACTCCGTCCATGTAGTTCACAACAGAAAAAAGCACAATACAACTTCCTTACGACACAGAGCCAATCCAGTCATTGATGTTCATGTTCATTTGTTTCCATTCTGATAAGTATATCTCACTTGACAAGATCCAGGCTACCTTTACATTGAATGTTCTTACTTTCGAAACCATACAATGTATGTTGGCATTACGACTTTTACGTACTGTAGTTTTGCATATATCATTTATATTGCAACATGTTTTTGATTCCAAATGCGATAATAACCAGTCTTGTACTATTCTCTGGATAGTTAAAATGCACATACTTGGCTCCGTTGCCCGTGAAGAAAACCACTACTTGTGCACATATAGTGTAAGCCACTACATGCTAGTTTGCAAGTGCTTGTATTTCCATGACTTATAGCAGGTTCATTCTGTGTTTGATGTAAAGACAGTAACTATAAGTATTAATATATATTATATAGTATTTGCTTGGTGCACTTGTGCAATTACTTGAAGGGTTCTTACCGTACATTGTATTTAACATGCAATTTCGAAAATGTCACTGTTTATTTGAACAACAGAACTGATCGAATACTCCGAACAGTTCACATGCTGTCTTGCTCCTTTGGTGTGTTCTTATGCAGATGTTAGGGCCCATTTTCTACACAGTATTTCATATGCATATCCATCTGTCTTTTACTTTCCTTTGTTGAAGGCCATGTTCCTTCATATTTGTTATCCAGATAACTTGCACTAATCTTTGCCTTCAACCCCAACAATGCTACTACTAAAGTTTTTGTGTTTTCACATTTTCTGCATTCTTTTTTAATGTTTGTGTTACTGGTTTTGTTAACAATGGAAGTCGCCTAACTAACATCACACAACTATCACCTATATTCTATGCTATTCACTCACCTTTAGACTCTATTCATATGCAAATTAGACCCCAAGTGACCCTTGTAATTGGCCTCTCAGCAAGCTTTTGCAAGTAAAAGAAACAAGAATAGCTGTGTCCCCTCCTGTTTTACCTAATGAGAGTTAGTATCGACCAATGTAGAATTCCAATTAGACTTTTCTATCTCAAATGCGGGTGACCTGCCATTAAATATTATTGCCCCAGCTACACTGCTGAAACTAGAATAATATCTTCACTTTGTCCTGTTTTAGTGGCAATAAATCATGTTATTAGGATTCACTTGCTCACTACATATACTTACAGTTTTGCATCCTCACCATGGGCAAAGTGGCACACACACCCTAAACATTTTATAAAAATTACCATTGTAACATCAGTAGTATTAAGAGTTCAGAGAGTAAACGTTTTGAGCTGCAGTTAGTTAATACTGAAAACTTGGAATTGCCCTCTCTAAAATTTGGCTTAACTCAAATTGTCCTCATCCAATTGTCCTCATCCATTCTTACTTCCTCACATCTTTAAACCTCCCTTCAGAACAGATCGCTCTATAGGATGAGGAGAAGGGGTCTTTATATACGTTTCCTCTTTCCTCCTTGCCTGAACTCTCGGTGCAGCTGGGCTGAGAATTTTACGAAGCGCGGGATGTTCCTGATTGGTAATTATTACCAACCTCCCGATCAACCTGGCGATTTACGTGATGTTTTTCTCGAGTCCCTAAACACCACCATCTCAACAGCAATTGGAAGTAGCCCTTACTCTCTTCTTATTACCGATGCCTTCAACAGCTTACGTTCAGATTCGAGTTCCTCGAATGAGGAGAGCGACCCCGGTCTGGCATTGCTCAACCTTGTTTCTAAAAGATAATTTTTTTCAACTTATAAACGAACCTACTGGAAACATTGAATACTTTGACAGCCAGCTTGACCTCATTTTCGCTGACCTGGCCTGGTACTCAACAGTGGCATTCCAACTCCTCTTCCTAACTGTGATCATGCAATTGTTTTCTGATCCCTCTCACTATCACACTCTAAAAAACACAGGTCTTTTAAACCACAAGTTTTAATTGTAATACAGATAATTTCCTTGACCTTAATTTTGCACTTTTATCAGCACCATGGAACACAGCTCACGGAATTTATGATAACCTTGCCGATATCGTCTCACATTGGTAGGATTTGTTTCTATCAACCGCAAAGAAATTTGTTCCTTTTGAAAGCGTCGTTACTGTTAAACCCTGTGAGTAGCCCTGGATTGCCACTGAAATAAATATATACTTTCGGGGTTCACACACGTGTTCTAAATTCTATCAACCAAGAAAGAAATTTTTCGACCACAACACAATTTAGATAGCCTTGACGAGATAAGCGTATTTACAGTCATCATGAGCCTTAATGATACAGAACTGATATCCAAATTTGCCATCTACATAAAAGAATGCACAGAAATTAATGGACCTCTCTAACTTTACTTTACGTTTTAACCCCCCCCCCCAACCTCCACTTGTGTAAATTTGCCCTGACATTGCAACATTGTTCTATACATGTTGTAGCATACCTTACCGTTTATGTGTTAATTTTTTCATTTACTTGTGTTTTTGTAGTGTCATATTGTATTGTTTTAGCAAAACGCCATTGTTTGTTATATACATGGTTCAGGCAATAAAGTTCATATACAATTCATATATACACACAAGTCGAGAGGCTAAAACAATTAGAACGACTGGCAAAAAGCCAGAATTAAGATACTTTCAGTAAATCAAAACCCAAGCATAGTAGTGAGAGATCACAAATTAAATACGGATATATAAAAGTTAACAAACCCCACGATGTTAATAATTAATCACAAATTAAAATAGTATACATAGACATTAACAAACTCTGCAATGTCAACAAAAGATCAAGAAGTAAATAAGCATGCAAATTAAGAATCCCCAGCAGGTCAGTAATAGATTACAAATAAGATATGGATACACACAAATTAACATACCCTGGTGTGTTAGTAATGGATCAAAACTTAAATAACAACACATAAAAATTAACAAAACATAGAATAATAGTAAAAGATCACTAATTGAATAATATACATGCAAATTAACAACCTCTACCATGTTTAGTAATATATCGCATAAGGATGCACACTGTGTCAAGTATGGCATTCACGCATACCTGCTTCCATTGAACCATTCTTTTTTGGGATGAGGATTTGGTGCAGTTGCTATGTGTTTTACCCATTTTCGGCTAGGTAATTGGTGCCGAAGGTTGCTAGTTTGAGACCCAGCCGTTCCGTGCTCACAAAACATATATTTTCTGTGCTGGTATACTTGCATATGTACAGTCCCCGATGTGGGACCACTCCGAACATGAACATTTATACAAACAACACAAAACAAGCATGTTTCCAATAGATTACTATTAAATAAAGAATACAAATTAACAAAGCCTAGCATGGAAGATGTAGATCACAAATTATATAAAGATGCATATAAATTAACAAACACTAGCGTGTTAGTAACAGATCACAAATTAAACAGGAATATATGCGAAATGGAAAAAAAAACTTGCATGGTAGAAAATATTACAAATTTTATAAGGAAAAAAATAGATTAAAAAGCCTTGCATGGTAGCATTACATCTCAAATTAAATATGGATGCATACAAACTAACAAACCCAGCATTATAGTTATAGACACAAATTAAATATAGGTACATGCAAATTAAGAAAAGCATATCGTGATATTACTACATCCCAAATTAAGTAACGATATTGAATTAAGATGAGTTCCCAGTTTCGATAATCCGTCGGAAAAAAAACATTTTCATCGGGACGTGCTGAAGTTAATATAAGCCAAGGTTCAGCACCAATGCGATAAGCGACTGGTCAGAGGTCAAGGAATCTGAACATTGCGCGTCATTCATCTCTGACATGGCCTTGTGAGACAAGAGTACAAAATATTTGAAAAATGGCTTTGGTACAGGTATGTTAAGAATCTTCCGCAACAAAAGATAAACTGTAACAGTCTGTTGAACAACGTATCTACGTTGACGCCCTCAACGTGTACATAGTGTGGCTTCTATAGTCACCTTGCAACACTATCCACGTAGCCTTCTTTTGAATCTTTTTGGTTACGGGCCTTGCTGAGGGCCCTTAAGACAGAGACTGTGAAATGTGTTGCCGAGATTCTCATTGCTGTAAAAAGAGAGTAAAATAGGTCGCAATTCTGAAAACGAAATTATTTTCACCTGCAAAATTATTACTGGTAACTTTTCAGCTTGTCAACGTGACAATTTATAATTGAATAACAATTTTTTTGGTGTACGTTCCCAAATGTGAAAAATTATAATAATAATAATAATAATAATAATAATAATAATAATAATAATAATAATCATCATCATCATCATCATCATCATCATCATCATCATCATCATCATAATAATAATAATAACAGTAATAATAATAATCATCATCATCATCATTACTATACTACAACTACTTTAATCCACCAGATATGAGGAAATACATATTTATTTCTAGCAGTGAAATAAACGCAGTAATTCATTTGAATAACACATGGAATTTCATTTTCTGGTACCATTAAGTTATTTTTACTTTCTGATCATATGTTCATAAGAGATTATATACATGACAGTCAAACCCATTTTCCTTTTACAGACATACATGCTGACAAATACGTAGGAAGCGGCAATACCTTATCTCTCTCCTCGGTGCCCCATTTGTGTTATGGGGGGGGGGGGGGCTCTTGTATCTCACATTTTGCATTCCTGTGATTCATCGTGCATGTGGGTTCCCGCCTTCTGTTACAGTTTTGGGTTTTTAGTTCAGGTCACCCGTGAGACTCCTCGAGATAATTTACCTGCACCTGGTATTGTAGGTAGGGCATTCCACAGGTGTCAAAGTGCAAGTTAACTGGTGGTGCAAATTAACTTGTCTCACATTTTAGCTTATATATTAAATTATAAAAGTGAATTAAATTATAAAGGTGAAGAGCCGACAAGTCAAATTATATGCGTTTGACATTATATGTGTCTGGCCTTGAATTTGGAGTGATAAACTGATGCGCCTGTTGTGCAGCAAGGAGAACCTTATTGAGTTGCATGTTATGCATTTGACCGTCAGTTTTGAGTGACAAAACTATAGTTATTGTTATTCAGCATGGAGACCTTTAATGAGATACATATTTTGTATTTGACCGGAACAATTGAGTGATAAAACGAGTGTGCTTTTTATTCAGCGAGGAAAACCTTAGTGAGTCACATTAAATATATTTGTTAATGAATTTTTAGTGACAAACTTATTTATTCGACCATGAATTATGTTCGTCCATGTAGCAACATGAAGAAACCTTTTTCGCTAATGTAAGTGTTGTTCATAACTTGCTGGTAAATTTTGCACTCAGCCGACGACCGAGTTGACGAGAGAGGCTTCTTCAGGATTGGTCCCCTGATATGTGCTGGAATTGACCCGTCCCACTAAGCACCATGGGAGGCATGATTTGACGTGAGCCTTACTCAACTGAAAGCTGCATGGGCCTTTCAAAAGAACAAATCATCACTTTTGCAGTTAACTTATAGCACAACGATTAAGTGAACAGGAGTACAAAGACATTCCGTATACAGCTATAATCAATCGTAGTATAACTCGCATTAAACATCCCTGAAGAATAATATAAAGTAAAATGTCTGGTCAGGCACCATTGTGCGGTACTGTTTCTTGTCCTCCGTACTTGGCGTGATGATGCAGTATATCTACGACATACTGTAATCTAAACTATGACTTGTGACAAATGAAAGAGACCACTACAATATCAGGTCATGACTTAAAGCCTCGTCTTTAAAACTCGTGTGAAGTCCCAACGAAGACAATATTGCTGATTCTTTATGTACAAACTGGTAGAATTGTCCAAAATAGCATCCGATTATAAAAGACCATCATGCACATATCCATCTTAAGGCGAACCAAAAACCTTTAACACTCACAATTTCCAATTAGAAAGTATGACTCGTTTTCACTTGTGAGGTCAGTCTGCTGTGTTTAGCCGCAAAATGATGATCCGTGCTTTTGATTGATTGCACTACTTGCATTTTCATTGAGCTCTATTTTGAAAGGGTTTTTGATCGTGGTTGCACCTTTTGCTTACATTGTATTTTGCGTGTCTATTGTACATGCAAATTGCATAATTCTGAATCTGATAAAGCAGATAGTTCATCTGTGGCAATTAATGATCTTATTAAAACATTTTAGTAATATTTTGCTGATTGACCGGCGGTAATACCTAGGCTAGACACAATATGGCACAAAAGTAAAAGAGCTTTTTGATGGTAAACCGAATTCGCAATATATTTTACATCCTGATACGTATTTTCGAGTTACAAGGACAAATTTGCAATGTATATATATATATATATATATATATATATATATATATATTGGGGAATGCAGAGAAATAAACGTAGCATTAGTCGATTCAAATGTTAGCACTACAATAGGAATATCTGAATCGACAAACACCAGTAAATTTGGTCGAGACTTGTACCTGTGGACCAGGCTCCGCTGAATTAGCCTTTAAAGGCAATCACATAAAAGCTATACAAAGTTGGAGTGACCCAGCAATCTCGAGGTTTCATTTTGTTTTCCTTTTCATACCTTTTGTTGAATCTCAAATGCGTATATTTGGTTCCCTTGAAAAATACTTAGTACCGGCGCTAGACGCTGCAGCGCAACGATTGTTGCCCAGTTACCTTAGCGGCAGGTGAGACATCTTTTCCAGAGCCGCCATTGTTGCAGCACACACCTCTGAACTGATTCGAAGTTTTCAACTGTTTATAGCCGCTACAAGGAAAAAATGCCTGTTTACCAATGTGCAGTACCAGGCTGCACGGCAGATTCAAGGAAATTGAGCAATCTTCAGAAATACTCATTGATGGAAGGCATAGCTTTCTAAAGCTTTCCACCAGCGGGTCGTAGTGATGAGAACACCCCTGGAAAACGTGTGCTACCAAGGAGGGTCTACCCTCCATTTTGCATGTTAGCAACAGCAATTGGCCCAAAGGTCATCAGCGCTTATCCGTGCGATTGTCGCGCTACACTTTCGGGTAGCAGGAACTAAGTATATATCAAGGGAACTATAAGTTCTCCAAAATTTACCACGATCAACAAAAGCAAGATGTTGTTTGAATAGTAAATCATACCGGGTCCAAAGCAAAGTAAGTGGTTATGTCATTCTCCTAAACCATTGTTTTCTTTGACAGTATTTGCTTCTATCAGACAAGAAAGATGTGTGCATGTCTGCATATACTGTTACCTATTGCTTGACGGTAACTCACTGATGATGTATGCTGAGTTTTTTTCGCATATCCGCATGTGAACAGCGATCCCTTGTCGGTGATTGCCAAATATCAGTTGATTCGTTATTGAAAGGGCACTTGCACCTGTATTGTGAGACAGCGCACATACACGTCACGTAACTCCTGAGACAATTCCAGTGTAACCCAAGAAGTAAGACCACTTATAGAGCACCTAAATGGGATCTTTACTCAAAGTTAGATTCCATTTTGAAACTATACATACATACATACATACATACATACATACATACATACATACATACATACATACATACACACATGCTTAAAAGGAGATGCAAGGAATAAAGATATTGCTCTAAATTTTAACATACTCCATTTGTGGGGATGTTGTTATGAGGGATGTCACTGTACAATAGCCAAAATTTCAGGTGTTAGAAAAAATCAAACCAATTCAAGTGTCGCCTGTGAGACACATTAACTTGTGAGTCAATGCTTCCTCTTTCAAAGCATGGCAAGCAGCCCTTGTTATCACCACATTAAATAATCGAAAATGTCCGATAACCTTGCAACCCTAAACTAAGTAAACAAATTCAATGGCTGTCGCGCCTGGAATCATTTTGTCTGCGTCTGCGTCATTAATAGTTATGCCGATGTAGATATTTGGTTGTTGAATTAGATTCGTAGGTTGTGATATGTCCCACTAAAACGGGTCAGATAGACTGTGTATTATCACCTTGTAAACCTATCATGGGATGAAAACTGTTGGTATTTTCAGTCTGTTTCGCAGAAATTGTCAGACATGTAGCCCACATTTGGTTGGCAACGGTCTTTCAAACGCCTATCATGCGGATTTTTGTTACTCGTATTTTGAATTCACGACAATGAATTTTTGCCTCATTTACTGGGGCAACACGGCAACAGTTGCCCTTTTAAACTTAATTGTTGTGCTGGTATGTGACAAAGAAAATGCCAATGGCTGTGACATAACCCTCCATGAAGGTTTGTTTTTATTTGGAAGTCTGATATATTGCATAATGGCAATGATACTTTCAGAAGCTATTCTATGCATGTTTTACAAAGAATACAGAAGTTGCTACATTGTATCGTTATCTAGTGGAGTGTGAATGCAGGCCAGCTGTTCACACCGTTTGATTGGCTGAGCAGTGCAAGTGCCAGGATGGTGAGGCCACGAATTTAATATTCGATACATGCAAAAGTTGAATGTTTCAGGTATAAATACGATAGCTGATAATATACACGGACCAAGTCATGGGAGCCCTAATAAGGACTTACCCCTTTCCTTTGCATTCCCAGAAACCTATTACTCTAGCCAATTCTGTTCTCTTCTAATTGTATGATTCCGTTTCTTTTCTCCCTACACCCTACCAGAAAGTCCTGTCAAGTTCTGATCCCTTCCTTTCCTCCTGGTAAACCCCCTGTCAAACCTTAAATCAGTGCCACACATTCTTCCTGTCCTAAGTGCCAAACTTCCTCTAAGCCTTTACAGTTATGATCCTCATTCTGCCCTTTCCTAAACATACATTTCCTCCTCTCTCTATATGCTTCACACTATACCAACCAATGGTCGACTGTCTCATCCGCCTCGTGGGAACACTCTCTCTACACTTAACATTGCTACCACTTTTGTCTTATCTTTTCTCATGCCCTACCCTGAAACAAAAATTTGGATCCCTTCCCTCCATCCCAGCATGTACTTTTCTTTGGCTTCTCTAAAGCCTTGTATGCCTTTAGTGGACATTTTCTCTCACTCACTCTCAACTTTTCTCCAGTCTTCATTCTGTCCATCTGCCACTACTTTCCCAATATACGCTTTCCAATCCTCAACCTCATCATATCCTTTCAATTCATACTTTTTTGCTCACTTATCTATGCCATGTACCTGTCTTGTCAGTTCTGTAACAGCTTTATCATATATTTCCCTGCGCCTCCTGTCCTCGCTTGCTGACTGGAAATATCCCCCGTTGTTCAACTTGGCTTTGGCAGTTCTGTCAGTTATGCTTTTCCATCCTAACTTACCTAAGATTCCTCCTGTTACTTTACATGATGGTGCTCCAAGAATCCATTTTCCTAGTTCATTCTGTGTTTTCTCTGTACCCGGGTTATCCCCTTCATTTACTGCTATAACATCCCAACCATATAAAATTCCTGGTATTCCTACTCTATCCCACACCACTCAAGCTGTGAATGCCCTATTAGAACAATATTATGCTGTGTTTTTAATCATTTCCTCTGTACAGTTCACCTTCTGCTTTATCTTTTCCACATGTAAACTGAACATACCTTTATCTGTTGCTTTTGCCTTAAAAACCAAGGTACCCATATTCATCTACCTTTCCAATTCAATTTCCTTCTTAGTGTAATAAATTGGCTTTTGACTTGACTAAAAGCTTTCCTTCATTTATTTCCGTATTCTCCGACAATGTTCAACATATCCTGTAATTCTTTTTGAAACTCGGCCATCAGCAAAATGTAGTCTGCAAAAAGCTGTGCATTTTCTGCGTCAAAATGTCCTGGTGAAAGAATGTATTCTACATCCTTGTATAGGCCTTTCCATTTTTCCATAAAATTGCCTTCGAATCCTACTCCATTAAGTTTTTTTCCATAGAGCATCTCTCCATATCTTATCATTTGCCTTTCTCACATGTAAGAAACCCATGAAAACGTCTCTCTGCTTTTGCCTGCCCAATTCTAAAACCTGACTGAGTGTAAATATATGATATTTTAAACCTATTTTACTCCCTAGGTACTTCTTTTTTTTCAATAAATCTATTGAAAGCATCTGTAAATTGTCTTTAGTTTTCTCTGGCCCCTTTTTATAAACTTACTCAAAATTCCATGTGTTCCTGGAGCTTTGCCAAATCTCATCTGCTCTACCGCTATCACGACCTTAATACTTCTGATTGTGTGGCACAGCTCAGGATCCGATACATCTTGTCTATCTTCTGATTGATATGCTGGTACTGTTCCCTGGTGCAATTTTGAGTAATTAATCTCATCCTAGTGCTCCCTTAATGCTTTTTGCATGACCTCCCTCCTACATATTATCTATCTTTTTTTCTTTCTCCTCCTCTAAAGCAGTTTCCAAAAATAGTCGACCTTTCTCTCCCACTTTCCATTATTTTCTTTGTCATCTGTTTATTTATATAAGCTGTTTCTACTTCAAACCTGCTACCTGTTTTCTACAGTTCATCTACATTCCATATACTGTCTCTCAGCTTCCCCTATTTTACTTTTTGGGTGCTTGTGTTTCCTGGCTAATCCCCATGCTCTATCTATAACCGCCTTTTTTAATTGGTTCTTTCAGTTCTTGGTCTATTGTTAATTTCTATCCTCAACCCGAACTTCCTTTCTGCCAATCCTCCCCTGTGTCACCTTAAGAATCCTCCTAGAAAAGTCTTCATTCATTTGGTGAACTTCCCTCTCAATCGTCCATCTATCTTTCCACTCTAGTAATTCAATTGTCAGGCTTTGTTGATAACCATCCAAATCTGCCCTCATGTGTATATTCCACACCCATTTGGTCCTCTCTTTACCCCCCCCCCCCTTTCATGGTTGCATGTCAACTGAAATTGTCATCAAGCTAGTTGTAATCACTGCCTATAACCAGTCTACCCTCCCCACCTACTTCATACTGCCATTCGAAAGATGTCACTATCCACTAAGATATAATCAATCATTGTCTGCCACCTGCGGCCTGTGACTACTTTCCTTTGCAATGTGTGTGTCCCTGTTCAATATTCTCAGCCCACACTCCCTGGTAAAGTTCAATAGCCTATTTCTATTGTATCAACTATTCTGCCACCTGACTCTATTCCATCTACTCCACCCCCTTTGTGCCCATTGAAATTTCCAGCAACTATAACCTTATACCCCTGCTGCTGGGTATCACTGATCATTATTCTGATTGTCACATATTTGGTAATTCCATTCATTCGATAGACCCTAACGTCCCACGTACGCTACATCTATTGCCACTCTGTTCCAATTCCACTCCATCAATATATCTCATTTTTCACCTATCATCTTCCCATCTGTCCTTCCAGACTTCATGTCACTTTATCCCTTTCATCCCTTTCTGTTTAGGAAAACATACTCCTCTTCCCTTCCTTGGTCAATTCTCTTTCGTCTACTTGTGATATAATATCCTGCAGGGCCTTTCATTATCCCTATCTCTTCCCTTGTAATATGTGCCTCTACTGGTGCTAAATCTACATCTGTTTACTTTCAGCGTCATCTCCTATTTCTGCTATCTTCTCTTTTGAGCTTTTACAATTCATATATATCCTATTTTCAAGATGTTCTTATTCTCCCTCCTTCTTGTCCTACTACTTCCTGTTTGCCTATGATTATCATCCTGATCCAGAACTGACTTAGTAGTTTTTGTGGCTTTTAGTTTCTCTGCTGCTGCACCCACTCACAGTAGACATGGCCTAGCCTATCACAATCCTTCTGACTTGGATGAAGCCCATCCCCAGGAAACATTTCCCACCTCCCTGCAAAATCCTTCCACACACCTGTAAATGCTAACGTCCTGTTAGATCGTACATATATGGGTGTGCCTCTTAAAATGTTAAGCCATCAATATTATTGAAACGTGCAAAATAACAGACAAGCACAGTGACCAGGAACCATAATATAAAAGCCACATTTCGATTCGTTCATTCGCCAAAACACACATTTTCAGTTCCAAATGAAATAAAACATTGCAATCTTAAAGAGCTTCACTTAAAACAATTTTCACCGAGAAGTAAAATCTTTTCCTGAATATAGATCAAATTCTGACCCCGCTCCCACGCTGTGTTTAGATACACCATTTGTATCCTTGACTTAAAGGTACATTGTCAACTGTTAAGCTTCTCATTAGTCGGATTGATGAGATCTGCGATTGGAAGATCAATGGAAACTGTAAAATGGCAATTAACACTGTGTATGTAGGCAACAAATAGTTTCCTTTCCCAAATGAGATATACAGCAACTGCATTTTTTGCTCCTGTGGCGAGTTGGACGATGGGGATATTGTACTAGTTACTGAAACCATCCGTCATTCGCAACAGAATAACTATTTCAACATGTGGAAGTTCTGTTGAAGCAATGAGCTAATACGAGCCTTCACTTGGCTTGCTGCAAAGGTGGTTTGTCCTTTGAACTTGCTTGTGGCTGAAAGGAACCTAAAGCATGATTATTGATTATGTGCTTATGTTAACTGTTGGGGTTGTTAGCAATGTCCCTCCACAGTGTGTCTACTTGCTGCATTTTGTAGCACAGTACTTGATGGCGTAATTTGTGGAATTAACATCTGCTGACATGTAACGTGCTTGTATGGTGTTGTATGATGTACGTCACAGTCTCCGTTGTGTGGGTGATGTTGTAACCACGGTGCCTTATCTGTTGTGTTTGTCGTTGACATGTATATGATGTGCAGTTTTGTGTCAAATGTCGTGGTGAAATCAAGCACAGACACAGTAATACTCGTAGAATTAATTTTGGGAAATACTTGCCAACATCACACAGTAGGTAAAGCATAGTCATTCTCGTCCTCGTTTCCCGAAATTAATTTCGAGAGTTGCGTCGTGCGGTTGATCGTTCAGGTTGGAGATACCACAGTTTGCGCATTACACTGTTTGTCCTGTAACGACCAGATATATGTCGTTTGTGTTGGGCACGGAAAGAGACGACACGTTTTTTACCGAAACAAAATGTGTGGGCTCCTAGGTCTCCCATTGGAGCACGGTTGATGATGAGTTCGTGATATTTTCTGCTATTTTACAGGTCATCCTGGTGAGGATGGATATTTTACCATTGGGCCATTGATTTGTAAGGGCAAAAAATAGTCTACCAACTACTAATCCGAAAAAGCAAACAAGTGGACACCTACAACTGGCTTTATATGTAATCACACAGCACAAAAGCCTTGTTACATTGAATAAATGCACCAAGGGTTGCATAATTCAGGACGCATTTTATCGTTTGACGCTTTACTTTTCGTCACGGGGACACCAATGATACAAACCAAACCTGTTGGTGCGAAATCTACCAGGGGTTTCCTATGATTACTACTACTTCAACCTTCACCGGCAGAGGAATCCTCCCGATCGAGTAGACAGTAATAGTTGAGCTGTGTGCTCCATTTATGGTTGCTATAAGTATGCACAATGCGATAATGCTCCACGTGCTCTGGCGAGCACGCCGCCTGTGTGATTAATTTTAGGTGGGGTTGTAAAGAATTTTTCAGCTTGATTCCAGAAGACGTGCCTAGTTTTGGGTCCACTAACCAGCAGATGATCAAGTATGTACACCCCACACTGCACATGTAATCAACTGCTCTGGAGATTCACGGATCTGCGCTTATTTCATAGACCAGTTAATTCAAGTCCGGCATTTTACCGATTCAAGTTATTCAATGCTATACTGTTATTGCAAGTCGCGTGCAATCCTGCATATATATATATTGGTAGCCTTGCTCAGTTGTGAATCATTATTAATGGGCATTACAGAGCATGATCTTCACACAAAATCTGGACGATAGTATAGACAATAGCACGGGAAGTAAGCCTAATATGACAAAGTGTGCCTGTATTACAGTGCATAGCTGAAGTCGCCACAAAGCTGTAACATACAGACCATCATGGTAAAAGAACAAGTCCGTGGGTATAGATTATGTGATATAATTTTAATTGTCAGTGTGGTGTAATGCGCACAAATGCCGTAATGAGAGTGAGAAACATCAAAAGAGAGTAACTTTTGTGACAGTTCGTATTGTCTTTTTGGCAGAAATGTTGTCCTAGGAATTACTTCTTCAAGGGGCACAGCTAGGCGCAGCTCGCATGGTTTGTCAATAGAATTATCTTAACACAAATGCTGTTATAGAAATAGAGTACATGGAAAGCCACATATTTTATGATATTTCGGTAGAGTTTTATTGCCAATAAATATTGTTATGGGAATAAAGCAAATCGAAAAGCAAGGTTTATGTGATCTCTGAATATGGTAATTGGTATGATTAATACAAATGTTACCTTGTTATGGTTTTTGAACACTTTATAAACACATTAGAGAGAGAGAGAGAGAGAGAGAGAGAGAGAGAGAGAGAGAGAGAGAGAGAGAGAGAGAGAGAGAGAGAGAGAGAGAGAGAGAGAGAGAGAGAGAGAGAGAGAGAGAGAGAGCATCGTGTTAATACACATACGTAGTGCCATTTACATCAAGCTACATTTCAGGATCAAGAGAAGAGCGAGAAAAAATACGTTATTTCTTCACAGCTGGAGTCATCGATGTATATGTACATTGGTAATATGAAACACAGCATTGTACTTGTGTATTACATGAAAATTCTCTCTTTTCGTTGCATCTGGTTGGGAAAATACCGTTAGGAATTTGACATCTCTGGTATAACAAAGCTACCTCGTGAACGCGCCCTACTGATCAACACCGTTGTCTGAATCTTATTCAAATCCTCAAGGGCTCTACGATAATTTTTTAAAAGATAATGTAACTTCTTCAGTAAAATATACTTGTCTAAGCCATATTTGAAATAAATGAAATTCAATAAGTACAAAGCGAGCGGCTATTCGGTGAAATGAGGAGTCCACAAATTTTCACCAAACTGTTGTTCTTTATTACTTCATGGATAAATTTGAGACACCTGCCTTGTAACTGTACATTGTTTGGCGTATCACCACAAATTGCTGGCGGTGATCTGTTATGGCTGAAATATACAGAAAATCTCCAAAGGGATCTGAAAGCATTTCTCCAAACTGTCAAGGCAGTTCACTTTTGGAAAAGCCCAGGATCTGGCGTATGAAGGCATTCAGTATGTTTTCAATGATATGTCATTCCTACCAGGGAATAGGGCACCAACTTGAGACATCAAAATGTGCACTTTTACTTCAAATTGTTTCATGCACTCTACAACACAATCATGAAACCCTTCGTACCCAAAAGCATATTCAAAATCTCCACATGTGTTGAATTGACTGATACCAAGATTATATCTGAATAATTTCGAGAAATTGGTGCCACAACTTGTATGCTTTTTTTTTTTGGCAGGGGGGCACTTATCAGGCTTGAAGAACCTGTAACACACTTTAAACATGTTGGACATCAAAATAACTATTACAGGGATTGAAGCCATTCGAAAAGCACAGCTTATGGGATATTTCATTCTGTGTGTGTGTGGTTTTTTTTGGGGGGGGGGGTGGGTATTAGCACAAATTAAATACTGGGAAAAAAGTAAATAGAAAGGAGTAGCTTTTGTGGTATTGCAGTGTACTCTTATTAACACAAATGTTACACATCAATGAAGCGTTCCACTAATATTTATGGCTGTGTCTGTACATACTGACCGCGCACGTGCAGTACGTGACCTGCTCTAGCCTTTTGATCTTGAGGACATGAAGATCTTCTTGACGTCTGGCTCCAGCTCTGCGTTGTTAGCCCTGAACTGGAAGCTGTGATGAGTATAAATTCATTGTAATGAAATGAAACTAGCATAAATATATTCAATAAAATATTACCAACATAGATAGTGATTAAATGAGACTGGCATAAATACAATACATGAAAATAGCATAAATATATTTAATAAAATATTATCAACATAAATAGATAGTGATTAAATAAGACTGGCATAAATACATTGAGATTAAATGAGACTGGCATAAATGCATAGTAACAAAATGAACCTGGAAAATAGACTGTAATATGAGGAGCATATAAACATTGTAATAAAATGATACTTCAAAATCCGACCCATGTGTTTGTATGTTTCCCAAATAGCTTGGCAAAAATACGTTATGGCAGCAGATTTTACACCCCTATTTTTTTTTGCGGACTCCCGTGCAGTACACCTTTTCTGAAAGCTGACAAACAGTTACTTCAGGTGATTGCACCTTTGTAATATAACATAGTTGCGGAATTGACACTAAAAGTGCACAAGAGGTCCAGACGTCGTATACTTTTATTCAAACACGCAGGTATTTTTGACAGTATGACATAAAACACAAGTGGTTTACATTTTATTTAAATCTTGATCCAAAGCTTCTGTTTCACAAGTATGAATTAAAATATGTACCATGGTTAAACAATTTAGGAATTCTTAATTTCGGCCCGTTATGAAAACAACGTTTGTCGCCTGTCTGTAGTGCGCCGTCCTTTTAAAGTTAAGACCTGTGTCTCCAGAACAATCAAAATATAAGGCCGAGGCAAACGTTCTGTATATGCTTGACTTTGTCACAGATTTGATGTCTGAATGAGTAAAATTGTAAAATTTGACACTAAAGTTTTAAAACCTGTGTGTAATGTTGTTGTACAAAAGGGCCTAAGATTCTGATAACGTGCAGAACTGCAATTTTTTTTATGCATACGTCTTTATAGACATTCACAGGTCCATAAAATTACTACTAGGACATGAAACGTAATCATTGTGGCTGATGTAGGAACTAGACAGGGCCCTTTCTCTAACACGTGTGCACGCAACTCATCAGTACTTCGTCCACTAATTATTCATAGCGTTCATAATTGGCTGTGTGGGATACACGCAAACAAAACCTACTCTTTTGTTGTTTAAAGCTTTTAACTTGAAGGTTGCTATCAGAGTCAGCAAGCATGACACTGTACCATCATCATAATCATCAGCGAGGTCTAGATCATGGCTTGAGAGATGACGTGAAAGCTAGCTAGCTTTCAGTGTGCATCAAGCCTTCGAGGTGTCTTGAAGCGGTAGACTCGTGAAAGCTAGCTCGCTGTTACGGGCGAGGTCTCGACCATGCAGCATGCCCAGTGATTTGTACTGTGTTCGACTAAATAATACAAAAATGACCGGTTCTTGCAGTCGCCCATAGCGTATTATCTCACCTTTGATTTTTGTCACCGCTCACCACCTGCACTTCACTGAGGTACAGTTTGGTGGTACGGACAAAACACCAGTTCCACGGCAGCAGGATGTCCGAGTCACACCCCCAGCTTACGGCTACCTTCTGAAGATCCCCCAAGTCTCTGGCCTGTGTCACAAGCTTAGTGTACGAGTCACCTGGCTCCATTTGAATGTCACTAAACCAAATTACCCAACATTAATTTCGAGTTATTAATGAAGATGTTGTTTAGACATGTGGTATTGTACTATCGAGGCAGTAACTGACATCAACTTCTGAAGAGTTTTCCCATAGTTTTGGCAGGTCTTATGATCACCAGATGTGACATTAAAGAGAACGATAAAATATTTTGCAAAACATTCCTCCTCCAAAAAAAATTAATTGGTAGCAGCTCTTAGTGGTAAGATTGTGAATATAATATCTCGGCTGTACATGCTGGCGACCTCTGATTACTGCAGACGTCAAGAGACCATGTCATCAGTAAAAAACATTTCATGGTTTGGATACATATTTGATAATATTTATCCATATTTCAATCCTTTATGATATATAACCATAGTGTATCAAAACGCCCCAACACCACTTGCCTCCAATACTGCTTTCAAAATTTTGCTGTAAATCCCCATCTGTTCTTTGAGTCCATATATACATGGTCTGTGTGTTTTTACAACATGCAGGCTGTAGAAGAGCTTAAATTTTCACACCACCATGGTGGCAATCATCCTATTTTTGACTCTCAAAATTAAGGCTTATAAATTGTGCTTTTTGCTTTTTTAGCTAGTTGAGTGTCATTTTCTGTATTAACATTCTATGCTCCTACTTTTTCCCCAAAAAATCCTATTTACATGTGTCATTTGGTATAATTACCTTCTATGATCCCAATTTATCCGAACAAAGATATCTTTACACATATCTGAATATAAGTTGATGACTTGTAAATGCCATTGCTGTGGCCCTGTGAGTCGTCAGACATTCGTCAGTTTCACAATAACAGTATCATGTGAAACAATTCTGGGATCTAAAAATTAAGTCACATTTTTGCAACACTAATTAATCCGAACAGTCAAATGAATATGTTTCTTTGCACTCAGACCAGCGGAAATGAATAATAATTTCCCGTAATCACTTATGCTTGTTTGCAACTTTACAAACACTGGTATATATATATATATATTTGGGCGACTTATGCGGAATTTAGGGGGCTGACAGCGGTAAGCAGCGGCGAAGAACGACCACAAGCGGCAGCGAGTGGCAGTGAGTGGCACCCAGCGGAAGTCGGCGGCAGGACCGCCGCTGAAATCCAATTGACACTTCTGGAGCTCAGCGACAGATGGCGGCTGTCAGCAGCGGGGAGCCGTTCGCCACTGCATGCCGCCCACCAGCGCTATCTGCCGCTGGCTGCCGCTCTGTACTAACAACTGGATTATATAAAATGTAAAATACGAATCCAGATGAATAAAAAAAACAAAATGATACCATGTGTATAGCCGTTCATTTATTGTTCATGACTTTACAGTTTAGCTTCATTCCGCCATATCGATCATTTCATTCACTTATACACATGTACACATCAGTAAGCTTTATTGTCATTCACTCATGCCTTTCAGTTAAATTGCATCCTAATAAATTTTGCATTTAAACAGAATTTAGAGGCAAACAATTCTGTTTCCACATATGTGTTCATTGAGTTAAAGCTGTATAGCCTATGTATCGCATCATAATGTAAGCTCTGTGCACATGTATATGCTTTCATTGGAAAAACTGGAATAGAAATTGCCTACATCATGTACATGGAACGATACACATGTTTACATATTTAATGGAAATAAATGCAATTAATTACTTTTACTCTGCACTTCAAAGGTAAAACAAAAACAAAACTAGTCAAAGTGATAAATATCAAGAAAAGTTGGAAATTTCTGATTTACCCATTAAGGACCAATTTATTTGACACTTTTAAAAATAAATGTCACTGTATGAATCATAAAAACAACTTAAAAAATTAATCCAACTGAACGGCAAAATTTCTATTCTCTTTGGCCAGGAACTGGACAATTTTAAGCCTATCAACATGCAAACGAAGTGCACTGTATTTTGACCCTTATGTGCCACGAAACACTGACACGGAACTAGATGTTTAAAATTATTTGAGTGTTTCCTGCCATAGTCTTGTACCAAATATGAGTAAAATCTGTTCAAATGACTAAGTTTTGGGATATTAACAAAAGTTACATGCAGTATACAATAAATAAGGGCAGGCAGCCCTGCCGCTCTCTGCCGCTGTTAATCGCTGTCTTGCGCCTGACTGCTGTATACGCCGCCCAAAAAAATTACTAGTGAAAACGACAATACAATCAAACTTGCATGAACTGCCACGCTTTTGCAGCAGAGCAACAGTCTCTTTGTTATGATCATAAAGTAGAGTTTCGGTTGGAATAAGATATAATAAATAAGGTTTTTTTGGGGGGGGGGGGGTTTGCTGTTGGAAGAGAATTGTTAGGAAAGTGTGGTTAAGCTGTCATTCCATTGCCTTCTTACAAATTATAACTTACTCTTCACTCATAAACAGTTCATCCGAAGTGGCCCGTGATCCGTATAGCTGTACTTTAATTGTTCCCTTTTGAGATCGAGCACCAGCAGGATTTCCCAACTTGACCGTTACTTTATAGTGGTACCCTAGAATATTACAATTTATACGTTTCATATTACATACGTTTAAATCCATGCAATATCAAAGGCTTGAAGGGAATTATGTATATATGTAATTTCTTGAACCAAAAGTGAACACAATCTACATAGATACTCCTTTTCTATTCTTTTTTCACTGTGATTCCCTGAAGACACCCCCAAAAGATCTGCAACATAAAGACGTACCGTAGAACAAATGTACTTTGGGATACCTGGCACCAAAAAGGATGAAAACGGAACAGAATTAATGCAAATAATTACAAAGCAAATGTTTTAAAATTACATTATTCAAAGATTTGAAACCTGACAAAAAAGTATTTTCTGTCAATTATACTGTCAAATAAACATTATGATTTGTGGAATGTCAGTTTTGTTCAAACTGGAGTCTACTCACTACAAAATGGACTCTCTCCGCCCGTTTGGAGGTAGTATTTGACGTTTGTTCTTCCGTCTCGAGGCTTGTTCTGGTCTGCTGTGAAGCCCATAAAACCGCACCTCGAGCCTGCACAGCTGACGCATGCGCCCCTCTGCCGATATCAGCACATATATGTATCATTTGACATCAAAAACATTGGATCTATGGGCCTATTCTCAGGCCAATTTTGAGAGCATGGGATACAGAAAGTGACATCATCACTCAGACGCACTTGATCATCCTGTATGACACAAATCGGCTTTGTAAATAACTTGGAGACTAATTCTGTTGTGGCAACAATTCACATTCAATTCCATCTATCATTCGACAATTTTATTGTAATCAACTCCTGACATCAAGATGAACATCCGATTTTACATCCATTTACTGAACTTATATGACAGGAAAGTGTAAATATTTTATATGCCTTTCTGTGAGCATGTCCGTCTTCGCCGAGGAATGTCGCAGTAAGAATTACGGGTTAATGTACCCCGGCGTTTTTCAGCATTTTCTCCAGAAAAAGCATCATGTTCGTAGGGGACAGTGCCGCATCGTTTCTCAGTAAAAACGCCGAGAAACGCTGCAAAAATAGTCAAACATGATTCTGCCGGCATCTCATGGCATTTTTGCCACAAAATGCCGGATAAAAGACGTTTTTCTCATGTTTTGGGCATTAAATGTCGAGAGTGGTCCTTTTTTAGCACCTTGGCTTCCCTAGTGTTGTCCCCATGAGCGCTACTCAGATGACCTCTAAATAATCAGTGTAATACATTTAATCAGAGAAACCTGGTTTTCAACAGAACTTTAGCACATTGAGGTGAAACTGAGATATGAAATTGATGAAGCGAGGTTACTTATTCTTTAGATATCATCGTTACTGTTATATTTCCATTCAATGTAAATAATAGGCCTATAGAACGCAGATCCCCAGCCTCACCCAGACTTCGTCCAATATTATTAACGTAGGACAAAAGAGAGCCAGATTCATAAACTATCACCTTCAAAATGGTTACTAGGCATTCAGTTCCTGTGTGGCCAATCAGAGAACAAGATTTTCACAGATCCCCCACTTATAAAGTCATAAATATCAACCTTGTGGCATCCATCTTTGGATTGATATTTATGAATTTATAGTTGGGGGACTGTGAGAATCCTGTTCTCTGATTGGTCGCGCAGGAACTGAATGCCTACTAACCATTTTGAGGGTGTTATTTCAGAATTTATAATTAGGAATTTGTGACTTCCTACATCTAATTGGTTATACAAGGAAAACGCCCCCATGTGCCGACATTAGCTTAATTTTGAGCCACCTTGCTCTGAAATACAAAAGCTCATGCTCCCCTACCAACACAATGAACATGAATGATAAGCAGGGCTGTATATACGCCGAGAGGGCAAGACAAAGCCACCACAGTTATGCTCTCTCTCTCTCTCTCTCTCTCTCTCTCTCTCTCTCTCTCTCTCTCTCTCTCTCTCTCTCTCTCTCTCTCTCTCTCTCTCTCTCTCTCTGTCTCTCTCTCTCTCTCTCTCTCAAAACTGAAGCTGTTAGTTGTGTGTTGTAGATGAAAATGGCAATATCCTACTTGGAAGTCTTCATAGCTGGAACATTGGTATGCCCGATAAGGGCACCTAGAGTTGATAGACTCAGTGAAAAAGTCGATGGCTCGAAGGTGATTGCAGGCTACGTAGTCACGACCCCCTGTTGAGATAGAAAGGTCACCAGGCTAAAACGAGTGAATGTTTGTATGCAAACGTATTCAGGTTCCAGTGGTCAACAATGAAATTAATGAGTAGCTTTCATCAAAATAATGTAACTAGCGTGTGTTAAACATAAAGACCAATTTAGATTATGAGATTCATGTTTGCATGGAAGGGATCATGATGTGACATTTATACGACAGCTTTCATCTCTTTGCAGGTGTTTGACATTTTGGAACAGTGATAAATTTCATTCTATCGTTTTTGTGTCTGTCCTGTTGCCAGATTATACCTTTTTCGAAACAAGAGCACCTTCAGACCAATCAAACGATACTAAACCACACTGTATTCTTACACATGTATTCATAGATTGTCGTGTCATTTTGTGAAACATTCAAATGGCCCATAACATTACTGGTTGGAAATGCAAACACATATAGTGAGGACGTTACCGTTATAAATGCCTTGGCCGGTGATGCGCTGGATAATTCCCTGGTCACAGCCGGGCTGGGTTTTGCCTCCATTTGGATAGAAGTCCACGTGACCCACAGGTTGCTCCAAGCCCATTCCTGCAAGGGTGGCTGCTCATTATAGTGCAAGTTAACCATGCAGGACTTTATAGGAGTAGTAGGTGCGGTCAGATTTGCAGGCAAAATACTATTCTAAACTTATTGACGATGCATGTCAGCGAATGCCCAGTGACATTCCAGGATTCATGTCACCTGACCAATTCATACCAGTTTGAGTTGATATGACCCAAATGGTCTAAAAAACTGCTGTAGATCTAATGGTCACACACACTCACAAACATACACACACACACACACACGCACATATATATATATATATATATATATATATATATATATATATATATATATATATATATATATATATATATATATATATATATATATATATATATCCTTGAACACTGTTGACGCAGAATATTGTGCGACTGAGTTGTATTTTTTTTATATTAATTTACTATTTTTTGTTGTCATTGACATGATTTTCTTCGGGGGGGGATTATAATCTTTTGATATATGCTATTTAGCGATGATTAAACAAAAGACATAAAATCAGTAATAAATCTAATTTAAATCAACCAAATGGATGACACTTCGAGGATTGTGTGGATATGTTAGGGGTTTTGTGGGTAATAATAAAGAACTTTTATGCAGCAAAATTTCAGAATAAGCTTCAAAGTGACCCTTTTTGGTTTTGGTTATGGCGTTGGCAATGTAAAGGTCAACGATAAAAAGAAAGGCATCGTATTAGGGTGGCTCTGTTCCTCTACTGATCAAAAAAATTCTACGGTATTAATTCCACTGAATGTGGACCCTAAGAGTAGAATCAAGTCCTAAAACTGCATCAACAATCACCCAACCGTCTGCGCACTCTTCAGTGTATTCAAGAGGCTACGAATCTCCTGAAGTGTGCGCCCTCAATACCTGCATGGGGCATATCCCTATGGAGATTATAGGCAAGCTGATAGACGTGATCGAGTGAGAAACTTATCCATGCCCAACATCTATAGGCCTTCATTCTGTTTCAGTCATTTTTTATCCTCAATCATTTCTAAATTCAGTATATATACAATTTTACACTTTATAAACCTAAACGAATTGACCACGTTGTAAAAATGAAAGAGTGAACAGATGATACTTAGAAAGAGAATGTAATGTTATGCATGTAAATATATGGAAGTGTAATGGTTACAAATGTATGACCTCAAATGAGTTAAAATGTGTTAGTTGTGAGATTTGAGTATTTAATTTATTTTCATATATAACGTAAGGCGTAAATAGGAAGTTAAAGAGTTCATAGAGTCATGTGCCTGCATTTGCACGTGAACATGCATGGCATAAGTGGATCCTGTGAACACCTGGATCTGATTGTTTAAGTGAGGTCGGTCACTAAATAAAAAGTGAGCATATCAGTTTGAGAGAAGGCCCGGACAAAATCGGCCACAAGGACAAAAGGATGTACAGTCGGCAATAAAAACACGGAAAAGGAATCATTACTTACCCCCATTTAGGACCACCAGGTTGACTATGTGAGCAGCGTCTGTGTGCAGGACATCCACAAAAAGGGCATCTGTTGGGTCAAGGCGCACAGAGGGCGGCATGTCCTGGAAGTAGGGATCTGCAGGGTCCATTCCTGCCATGAAATGATATGTCGCTAATCTTAAAAATGGCTTTGATGTTGTTTACAAAATAAGATTGTTTAAATATGGGTGGCACAAACCAAGTGATGTAATCACAGAATGGATAGGATATGCAACAAATATTCCCAAAGAACCTGGCTGCTTGCCTGCGAAACAGACTCTCTGGAGGGCAATAGCATGTTGGTCTCTGGCGAGAAAAGGTCTGCTAAGGAGGCAAATGGCTGCAGACTGATTGTATATTTATTTATGTGTTGATCTGTTAAGAACGAAAGAGCTTTTTCACCAGATGCTCTTGGTTTAAACATATTTTTACGCTAAAAGGATAACAATTAGGAAGAACGGCTACACCCTTTATTAATCCTTCTTGTTGGAAAAAAAGGGGGCACAGAGCGGTTAAGACCCGCAGCCAAACGAGACCGGCATTGCATGCAGGGACCCGACAGGCGTAACAGCTCAGGCTGAATAAGACGAAGATTGACTCCACAGTAATGCAATAAAGAAAGAAGGGCTCGTGAAGACGGTCACAATGAGTAATACAAAGTTCAGTATAATCAAAATTAAGTTGGCGTGTCAATGTGAAATCGTGTGGTTTTTCTCTATGTATTCCTGTACTTTCTGTACTGCCAAAAATTATGTTATCAGGACCACAGTCGCTGCTACCAAATAGAATGGTACTTAAACGAAAAGGTGCCACAGAGTTGATAGTGGTGTGAAGGATGTCTCGAGCAGTAGTGTATCGAGGACAAATGAGAAAATAATGCCAAACACTTTCACTAACGGCTCCATAGGAACAAGCTGACGAATCTTTAACACCAATTTTGAATAAATGTTCATTACGTTGACTGCGGCCCATACGCAATCGGGAGTGAAGGACAGACAAATATCTTTAACCAACGTTTCAAAGTTCTGGATACTTAAATGTATCAAAGAATTAGTTACATTTTATTTGAATTTTGGCAGAGATGGTCGATTTTGAGTTCCTAGCTACAGGATATTCCATACTTTTGTTGATGAGGGGAAAAAAAGATTTCTCAAATAAGACAGTTCTGGTATCAAAAGCAGGTGGGCCTAAATCAGGCAAAATTTGACGTGTTCTGAAATTAAACCGAGGGTTCTCGTCAACTGGAAAGTTAAGTATGACGGTATTCAAATAGTTTGGAGCAAGACTATGGTCTATTTTGTACATCATAATAAATTTAGAACAGGGCTCTACGTTTAGATAGTAATTCTCGACCAGTTTCCTCATACAATTTTTCATTTGGAGTGGTGGTTGTCATTGCTCCTGTCACGTCCTGTAGGAGTTTTGAGTCATCCTGAGAACAGCCATCCCAGACCACACTACCATATTCTAAAATGGGCTGTACAAAGGAATTATAGACCACTTTTAATGTTACACAATCGAGGCGATATTGGTAACTTTTCGTAATGTTTAGCTTTTTGGAAGGTTTAGTTGCAATTTGTTTTATATGTTCATTCCATTTTAAGTCAGATTTTAGAGTGAGACCTAAATGTTTATGCTCAGAATATATTCTTTAGTTGATGTCCCTGAAAAAGGAGCGGTGGATGGTCCCGGGCGCTCCTCTAAGGAGAAACGAGCATAATATCAGTCTTAAGGGCATCAAAAGAGATGAGTCATTCCTTGAATCATTGGTCTAAGGAATTAAGATCTCCGTTCATGAGAGTGGCAGCATGGGTCATCGACAATGAGATAAAGTGACGTACTGTCAGCAAACAATTTAACATTTGAGCCTTCAACGTTAGCTAAGTCGTTGATATAGATTTTAAAAGGTAATGAATCTAAAACCTATCCTTGCAGCACTTCCGGCTTGATAGTTCAACAGCTGGAGGACTGGTCATTGAGAACTACACGCAGCTTTCGATCATTAAAGATAATTTTCAAACCATATCAAAAGGTTATCGGCAATGCCATGTTTTCCAGTTTATGTATAAGACCTCCGTGCCAGACTTTGTCAAAGGACTTGTTTATATCAAGGAAAACAATTCTAACTTTTTTGTTGGTCAACAGCTAAGCTCAGTTCATCATAAAGAGAAAGTAGCTTGTTAACTGTTGAGTTGCCCGGTATAAACCTGACTGGTTTGCAGAGATAAACATGTTGTCCCGGAAAAAGTTGAAAACATGCTTAAATACTACTTTCCCCAATACCTTCCCTGTGTAACTTAAAAGATATATTGGGCGATAGTTGGTACACAAGTTCTCTTCGCCATTTTTAGGAAGAAGTGTAACATGCGCTTCTTCGGTGGTCGGAAATTGCTTCTGATTCAGAGACATACGAAATAATTCAGTAAGATATTTGTAGATAAATGGAGCAGTTTATTTCACGAGTCTAGTGCTGACACCATCAGGACCAGTTGCTTTGGATGTGCCAAGGCATTTACAAATGTCCAAAACTTCATCTCCGCATATGTTAAGCTTTCCAAGAGTATTTGTCGGGTGGTGAAGTAGTGCGGGGTTTAGAACCAAAGATGTATCAAGGTTGCTGTGACTTAAGAAAAAGGAATTAATAATTTCAGCTTTAAATGCCTTACCTGTTTCATGTTTGCTGTCACTCAATGAAGAAGGTATTGTCTTAATATGATTTCTATTCAGAAAGTATTGAACTATTTTCCAACATGCTTTGTTTTTTCCTTTGGAATTTTTAGGGAATTACCTAGTATATAATTATGTTGTTCTTCAACTTTGTGAAAGTGCTGTTGGTAAAGGTTCCAAAGCCCGTTTTCAACAGCTCATAATCATGCTCTTCAAAAGTGCTTTAACCCATCTGAATAACGTTCTGCTGTAAAGTTGGTTAACAATTAGCCTACTCTCACAAGTCTGGCAAGCGATTTGACTTTCCCGTACTGAAACTTTGAATGTATACCCATGCTGACCGTTCGTCGATTTTTTCCCAGTCATGCTGTTTCATGTGCTGAACTTTGAAAATTTATGGCAGCACCAAATTAAAGGTTGCTGCACTTCCACATAATGCATTAGCAATATTAACTACAAGTGAATTTAGATAATTTGACAGCAGCATTCTATGTACAATCTAGCCAACTGATCTAAATTGCCCGCTGATCTAAACTTGTATCCGACGTACATTAAATAAGGTAGCAGCTGCCTTTCAGACGTTTCCTTTTACCTTCCGAATTTCTCATCCTAAAATACAAAGTAGCATGATTTACATTTACAGGGCCAGTGTGAGTAAGATCGACCACTTGTGATAGGATCTTCCAAAACTGAAAATAAAAATCCAACGACAGTGTCAGTTATATGCTTGAGTCATATCTAAAAATGACGTCACAACCGAGCTGTTTAAGTATAGCTTGTTTTAGGTATTATTGTAATGTGTTTTCTTCATTTGCCAAGAATATGTACATTTCCGTTCATTGCTATTATATTCTATATAAGAGCTCTGTTTTGCTGCTTGTGTGTAACTTTTTCTTTGCAAACCCAGAATTGGTCAGCAATTATTTCATTCTAGTTCTGACTGAATGTGTTTATAATCTTGGGTCTCGCTTTCATTTGGTGGGGGGGGGGTCCACTCGAGAGCTCTTGTTTGCTGGCTCTCGTGTTGATACAGCCCGCCAGGGGAGCGGAACCCTCAGTAACTGCATTGAGATGGCTGGCACACTCAGGTCACTCAATCTAGGGTATGCTTAATTGAAACTTATATTTATCTGAGTGTTTTTGTATGTGTTATTTTTATTGGCTGATCGAAAAGTTGCCAGATCTCACGTAGCGCTGAAGTTCCAACCTTGTGAAATCACCCTGTTACAGCGGAAAGTGGCTTTAGCGGCTGGCCATTGAAAACACACGATGGACTATTACTACCTTACCAACAGTATGCAGCAAACTACTTATAGATTTCACTGAATGCCCACTTAGTTTATACACTAACTGCATCAAAGTATATATTATTCTCTGGAAGATGTTGAATTGCACCTGATCGCATATGATATGGTTTTGGTATAATGAGGTCAGAATATGTGCACAACAGTGACACAAGTGGTCATGATTTCACACCCTTTTTTTAAATTTAATCTTTCTGTTTTATCATTGTGTCTGTTCCAATTACCTGTATCTTATGAACAACAAAGGTAAACACCTGAAACACGCCGCATAAGATTGCTACTAGTTCAATGCCAATATACACAAATCTGCAAAAAGTAATTTCAGTTGTAGTAGATACAACAGCGATCATTTAATATGCTTCCGCCATTGCTGTGTTAGCAAAGATCACAATCATTACCAAACTATCATAAATAAAATTATAGTAAGCGAGCTTCTTGCAAGAATAGTTTGCAGTACTCTGTACGTGACTGTATATTGTAGATCTTCAAAACACGCCAATCAACTTCCAGTGTATTCCTAGCAATGTAGCAATGTGTTGTGATTACGTATACACGTATTTATGCCAAACGTAAGATGAAACTATAACGACGAACAATTGAACAAACGAGGAAAATTTTGCAGCCGACAGTTAATAATTTTATGTTTAGACAAATTTTATGTAACAAGGGTGAACAAGAAATGCTTCTCCTAATGATCACTCTATGATCTGGTGCATTTCAGTTCTCTGCAAGTGGGGCGCAACTTAGCTGGCTTACCTGTTATTCTTCCGAGTCCCTGTAGCCTCTCTCCCGCGTACCCTGCAATGTGAGACCCCAGGCTGTGGCCGATGATATGAAAATCCTTGGCCTTGGCACCAGTTTCTTTCTGAATCAGTCGGACAATGTGAATAAAGACCAGAAGTTCTTTTTACATGAAATCGAAACAATAACGCTTTTGTTCTGGAGTAAATAAATATGCCGAAACCCCACTCACCTGCAAAAACTTGATAAGCAGCGCAATTTCAGCTCCCACCAGCCTGGTGTTCGCTGTGGCTCGTGTGTAAGGCAGGGAAGAACCGCCGCCCCAATCAACACTTATCACGTTGAAGTCCCCCTTTATCAGAAACTGTCTCATCATATCCTGTATTAAGCGGAAAACTACTGGATCTTATTTTCATGTTTTCTGTGGCAGTAAATAAGGTAAGAATGGTACAATATAAGCTGTGTGTATCACACTTTTCTCCGAAACAACACTACTTTTGTTTACGTAGATACACTGTGGCCCCCTTTGATTGATACGGCTTAAATGTAAAATGTTAAATGATATTGACATAATAATATGAGAATACTGGAGGCTAAATATTGAAAGTTAAATCTTCCAGGTCAGGAGCATGTTGCGATGTCACTTACATACGATGTGTGTGCAGCTTACTCAACCAGACAATACTGTCATTAATGCGGACATACCGACCTTAGCATAACTTTTTCTCGGTATATAATAAAAGAAGTGTCTAATCTTCACAACATTAGTGCATTGACTCGGGACCGGGGTACTCCGGACCCCCCGTCAAAATGCAAAAAAGTCGGGTGCCGAATCCAGTTTTTAATATCCGACTACTTTCAATATAAATAAACAAATTATAGATCTATGTGTATTTCTGCCTTTTTCACTGTAATGCTGTTTATTTTGTTTTTCTTTATTTTTTTTTCTTTCAGGAATAGGCAACTTGTCGAATGCTGGAATTATTATACGGTACCTGAATAAAACCAAGTTAAAATATGTGTCTGTGTATCATTTAAGTAAGGATTTTTGCCTCGGGTACCCGGCGCCCGGGAATTAAACATAATTTATTTGCAGGTCCCTGGACCCGACTTTTCCCTCTAAGTCAATGCACTATTCCGCATCCCTGAAATCAGTAAGCAATCAAGCGAACATACGATGGACTTACTTTAACCCAAGAGACAAAGCCGTCCTCCAAAAAGCCGTGTACGATCATCTTGGTGGGGCGAGATGGAGAGAACAATGAGTTGCGGACGGAGTTGATGTCCCCAGCCTTGATAAAGTCATGTTGGTTAGTGTTGCCCTTGGTAAACAACAGGAATCGTGTATTAACCTGTTCTCGGGACAGTGGGAACAAGTTGACCAGCCGTTCAGAAAAGTCGCCTCCAAGACTGAAGCAGCCGAGTTCCCCGTAACACTGCTTACCTAGCAGAGAGGACCAAATAAGGTCATTCTAAAACAAACTGGCGTAATGCATTACTTGACTAAATTGTGTATTAAAACATGAAATCACAATCGGTTGTTATAACTGTAAAGTTAGACCATTAGACCGTACTTTCCTGTCACTGCGGCGTTTATGTGTCTCTAATAGATCTCTGAATCTGGAATCCCTTGCTGAACTGGGCCGTTATCCAATTTCAGTTGATGTAAAAATCGAAATTGTAAAATACTGGTTCGGACTTGTCAACTGGAATCAGACTATATTTCACGTGTCTCAAGCATATAGCATCACTTTATACGAAGGAGGTTTAAATGCATTGGTCTCTGGAGTAAGAAAGATACCACAGTACAACGGATTCGGCTGTATCTTTAAATGAAATGGCTAGTTTACACATAAACATTATTTTAGAAGTAAACTAAAAAAAAACATGACCAACGTATGCAAAGTTTTAATTCTAATTTGTTTAAAGATGATGTAATTTAAGGTTCTGGTTCGAAACTACGTACTTATACGAAATTTAAAGAAAAGTATAACATGGAGACACATTTAAATACTATTTAGATTTCAAGTTTCGGAGAGCCTTACCAAAATTGAGACTTGGTAGTCACCGTGTACTATCGAAACTGGTCGTTATACTAGTGAAAATGTACAAGATAGACTGTATGTTTTGTAGTAGGATTGAAGTTGAAACGAAGGAAAATATTACTCTACATTGCGACTTTACCAAAATGAGCGTGGATATCTGAAAACAAGAATATGGATTTGAACCTTACATTTTTTTATGCTGATCCGGAAATGGCAGTGCCAGTCGGCAAATGTATATACAATATGTTCGTGAAAAGGAAAAAGGGCTGACAAAAATAAGTTGTAACACTATTGTAAATTCGCATTTTCCATATTTTTGTCTGTATTCCATTAATCCTTTTAGAGTACAAAAGTGCAATAAAATCGTGTATGTTGGCCCTGTTAGCAAGGCGGTAGAGAAGAGATTTATTTACATGATTTGAAGGTCCCTTCAATATAGCATATTATTATTGTATGACTGTTACTAGAAGTTGCAGCAGCAGTAGAATTACTTTTATTATTACGATTATCATTATCACCATCACTTATTATTATTATTATTATTATTATTATTATTATTATTATTATTATTATTATTATTATTATTATTATTATTATTATTATTATTTTTATTATTATTATTATTATTATTATTATTATTATTATTATTATTATTATTATTATATGCTTATGATGAAACCTTGCGCACAAAACGCTGACGTGTCGTCTTAGGCAGGGTTTGGCCTTGTGTGTTCCTCTGATACGGTGATTGCAGATGATAAATGATAAGACGGTCATAACAGCCGCAGACGGCCACAGTGCAATAACTCCTGTTGATGGAAAGCTCACTCTCTGTGAACCGAAACCGACACTTCAGAAAAACTTTTGCCCACTAACAACAGCATTTTTCATATATTTTTTTTTAAACTAACTCATAAGTTCTATCATTTGAATTAATAAACCCATACGAACTTTGCGGAAATTTGCAAATTTCAGTAACATAAGGGCCTTGAACATATTCAGTTTTTACCATATTTCCTTTAGCAAAGGAAGCCATTGTCGTCACGAAAACATATTTTGTTCCGTAACTACTTCGCCGGGACGGCGCCCTTACATAGTTGGTTATTATCGAATTTCAGTTGTAAGAAGTTAATGCAATATTTTTCTTTGTATGAATAGGTTTCTAAGGTGAAATGGATCCAGGCAGAATAGGAGATATGCATATATAAGTTCCCTCCCCAACTGCATACTTGATTGCTTAGTCTCCCTTGGTGAGATATGGCAAGATACGGTCGGCTCCTGTAAGCACAAGCGGGATATTACTAATATTTTGGAAATAAAAAATACTTATGAAAGAGGTATGGAAATTTTTCTTATATATGGCTCGGGAAGTACTAGAAGAATACCAGTTTGGCATTTGTGAACTTAAGTTTCTCAAAAAATGCTAATTTTGTAAGTGAGCATATGGCCTGTCTGTGACAGTGATGCGACCCGCATGTCCCCCGTTATCGCCGGGCGTCAAACGCGTGCTTTGTGGCGGGAAAATAATATGCATGCTGCGTATTCTTAATGTTTAATGTTTGCTGCAAAGACCTTCCGGCACCTCTTTGGAATATCCGGTGTTCATACTGGCCTGCTGTATCGAAACAAAAAATAACATTTATACAGCAAATGCCATCTGTAGCTCTTTTCCAGATGCATACATAAAATTCCCCTGTTTCCGTGGCTCAGGAAGTAATATTCTTCAAATATAGGTAGTTTTGTAGGAAGCTGTCAGCTAATCAAATATATTCTTGCTTAGTTTCTGCATGTGTGCTGTAAAGAGTCACAAAAGCAGGGTAAAGTGGCATATTGTTTCACTCATATTTTCGTTCATTGTGGGAGACGCCGTTCTGAGCGCCGCCTTTTGGTAAATAAAAACATGTATATTATGATGTGATCCAGTTTTCCATTGTGAATGAAGTTAATTTTATTAGTACGGTGTTTTGCCTTTTGCGTCGATAGGTTTGAGATCTTCATAATGTAGATAACTGAACGATATTGATGTTGTGGGGTTTGGAGTTTGGGCCAGATTTTAAGTATATCTTTGGATCTATTTGACATGGCTCTGAAAAGGGCGATAACAGCTCGGAAACATTAATACCTAAGATTATTATGCTGTTGTTTCCCATTTGTATACGTGATTCAGCAATATATAAAAACGGCCAATGGGTTTACACGTCTCAACTCTTTGTACATGGAGATGGGATGGGTTGGTCTTCACATTTGCCTATGCGTCATCACATGACAAAAAAAGTATGTACGGGTAAGTTAACTGCCATACATGCAAGTAGTGGAGTATATTTGCCGGTGGAACTATATTTAAACAATGTGTGCATGAGAAAAACATTTGTACCTACTGTAAGAAGCCTGCTCCCCTATGGCAGATCCAGGCACCTCATGGTTACCGACCAACACTGCCAGGCACAAGAGACAGAACGGACACATCCTGGCTGATGGCCGTGTGCTCAATAAATCCGACGTTGTGGCAAGGTCTTCGCATGGCCTGTAGTTACATGACTTCAAAATTGCTGACCCAATGAGATTAGGAAGAAGGGAGTGATCATCGGCAAAGATTACTCTCATATCTCTCGACACACATACCTCGCAAAACATTTGTCACGGACAGCATTATTACTCTTGCATATATAAGCAGTAATACTACGCGACATCTGCAGTCGATTGTTCAATACAAGATAGTTTTCAATTCCAGAGGGAATTCACCACTTTAAGTCTTAAGTTTTACTGCTTGGCCCTGTGCTGAGTTTTTCAATTCAAGACGACATTATTAATTTCCTTTAATAGTTCCGAAGTTCAAATTTGATCAATTGGTTGATGACTTTATCATTTTTGTCGGGATATATTTCAGATGAAAGACGTTTGGTAACATAGCATATTTGGTTAAGTAGACTTGTGACAGCATTGTAAAGTGCACATTTATAGACTTGTGACTGCATTTTCAAGTCTACATTTTGACGCTTAGTTGCCAATCAGTTTCCCTGTTTGAAACATATTTTATTTCAACGAAACCCGATTGAAAAGCGGGCATAGCCCTATTTCAATCCCTTCAGCACATAAGACAGGAGATAATTATAAAAATATAAAATGGTGCACACCAAAAACACTGGAATGAACATCATTACACGAAGACAAAACAGCAAAGAACTGTAAACAAGTCATTAGTGATTGCAAAGAAAAGGAGTATCGGGGAAGCCCTCAGGAATACGAACTTCGGCACTCGCAGTATAAATAAGCAATTAGAAACAAGATATACGTCAAAAGCAAATCTGTTTTTGTGCGCTTTAAAGTTTAATTGTATGATACTGTAGCAAAGACATAAGAATTTAAGGAATGACGGACACTTCCACCTCATTTAACTTGATCAAGTGTCCCTAATTGACATAAATTACAATTAAATTTTGGTTTTTGGTCCATTCGATGCGCCTACAGTAAAAACCTGGCAGCTCTACTTTTGATAGGTTTGAACATACCCAACATTTAAACTTTTCAATTGCCCCTAATTTGCATAAATTAATATTCCACAACTTTTGTTTGTGGCTCATGGGATGCGCCTGTGCACAAACCGATGATGAAAGTTGGAAGGACACCACTACCTTTAAAAGTTTTAAAGCTATTAACCTTTTAAATTTCAAAATGTCCCTAATTTCCATAATTTTCAACATTTTGACTATTCCATTGCCTGCTAAGACAGACTAAATTACGCTATCATTACTCTGTGGGCGCTCACCTTAGTCTGCCGACCCGCTACTGCCCGGCATCCTTCTGCGACGGAAAATGTTCGCAGCCTGTGATAGGTTAATGGCTTTTAACCCGCACTGACCTCTGGGATAGTGACGCTTTTTCCCCTCCATTTTGTAACCCGGCAATTATAGGATCAGCGAGCGGCAATTAAGATTGGAATGCAGATAGTTAATTGACTTATCAGATAAGCGTAATTTTCAGTAGCCGGTAGTTAGCACTTGTATACAGTAGTACATGCTATTAGCGACCCCTGCGATCAGCGCCCATCAGGTCAAAATGACCATTTTTGCCATGCACGGACGTTTTTCTAATGTTCAATGTACTGACGTGAGCGACAACCTACAGAAAGCGACCAGTCGACCGGGAAAATTTGGCAAAACACACCGCAAACGACCGCTTTTTGACGAGAACTCGCGAATGTCAAACAGTGACAAACCCTCGTTTTTGCCCATCATATACGACCAAAATGTAACCGTCGTTCATTCAATTATCGTAATTCCCCTGTGTTTCAGACTTTGTTTTAAAAGATTGGGATTGATATGAAGTGCATCGTAACTTAGAACTCTCTTTTTTTTTTTTTTTTTTTGAGTTGATGTTGAACTGGCCGGCACCTTGTGCCGTCGGCTACCGAGCCTTTGTTTTACATAAAAAAAAACATCTTAACGGTCGCAAAATATTCTGAATACTTTACTTACTATCTTGACTTTAATCTGCATGGTCAGTTATGTCAAGTTCATTGTTAATCCTAAGAAACCAATTAAAATACGCTCCCGGGATCTTGCAAGTGCACACTTGAATCCGCCATTTATAATTTGCATTCGGGTACAAATTACTTCGCGGAACTTCGGTGAACTCCGGAGTGACGCACGTGGTCTGACATTTGTCGAGATGCAAAACACAGATATATTCACGTGGTGTCATGTTGCAGTTTATTTTATGTTCGATTACATTAAAATTATTACAGGTCTTAAATTCAGCATTACTTCCGTCAACTCCGGACACGCATGTGCTCTGAGATTTGTTGATCAACTTTATTTGGGCCAAGTGGTTACAGACTACAGTTGTGATTGGCTGGTTGTGCATCCCAACGGAGATAGTCCGTAATTGTGAAAATACTGTGTTTTCAGCATGCTGTAGCTTCTGTTTAAATAAAGTTAGCTAAGTCAGGTTTGCTGCATCGCAGAGTTGCTTCATTGGTGGTCATATAAATGCACTGTCTTCCAGGCCAGGTGGGAACTTTATGGTGGGGAAGGACAATGATGTGACCCTGGCAAGAGCACAGTTCATACACCTGTATAAAGCTGACATCCAGGTGTTGTTTCGTATTGCAATTATCACAAATTAACGAGCTGGGAATTGTATGACAAAAATCCGTCCATATTTTTCTGACATTTTTATCTGTTAAATGCCGTTCACGGAATTTCAAAATACCAAAATGCTGATTTTTTAGACTGAAAAATGCTAATATGAAAAATAGAAGGATTTATAACTGTAGTCTGTGGCCTATTAGGGCTAACTCTGTATGTATTGGGACTCACATGGTCATGTTGTTATTCTATTATCGTCCATCAAGCAAGTTAAAAATGGGAAGTCAGCACTTTTTGACAGCTGCCTGGACAATTTTGAGTGATCCTAACAACTTTTACATGGATGGAGCATGCAAGATATGGTCCTGGGACTGTAGATCACAAGGCAAATGGTTCAGGCTAAGGTATTGTGTACCTCAGGCCAGCTTATGAAAGGAGAAAAGAAGTTTTACACCCACAGATCGGCTGTGAATATCAAGTTTAACAGTCTCAATTTTCTAAAAATTCGTGAAGTATCACATTTATGTCACAAATTATTGTGCATAGACATGTTGCACCTATCAGTGGAACCACACTGCATGAATAATAACAGGATTCGCTGCAACACATTTAACAAGTGCACAGGCTATGCCTCCTTTGCTGACTGCTTGGTAGATAGATAGCTTCCATAGCCCTTTGTATTTAGTGATACCTCACAGGTACCACACAGGTAATCATATGTGTGTATGAGAAATTAACAATGCTAATATGATGTGAATAAATTTTGCTTATCCCATTGATATGAAACTTAGTGACCCTCTGTTTCAAACTTTTAATTTTGTGGCATTGTCATTGTAGGCCTACTGCCTCCATTCATATGCAGAGCTGTTTATACAAAATCATGTCAAAGTGATTTTCAGCATACCAGAAAAAAATGTGCATTGTTTGTCAGTAGAGCTGTACAAATCTTAGGTAAAAGGTAAATTTCTTTGTTTTTTGGTTTTGTTTTTGTTTCTCCCCCCCCCACCCACCCCTTTTATTTTTATTATTATTTTTTTTTTTGGTAGACAAAAGCTTGTCATATATGTGTGTCATTTGACTGGGGTAAATCATTTAAAATCAGGCATGCTGACTTTGTTGAGCTGTTGAGTTCATCAGCATATTATTTTCACATAAATGAATCAATTTATATCCATGAATATGGATGACAGCACTTATGAACTGCAGATTTTATAACTTTTACCAAGCTAGTGTACACAGGTGGCAAAACATTTGAACTTCAACATACAACCACATATAATTATAAGAGTTTCAGAGTGTGAAATAAGGGGAAAAATGTTAGCTTCCATTAAACACTTGCCTGAAAACACTTGCGCCTGATAATTGGATTGATAATTGGATGCTTATCAAATTTAAAATCAGAGCACTTGTGAATACAAATATGCATTTATGATA
Source organism: Hermodice carunculata (assembly GCA_964020975.1). Classification (NCBI taxonomy): domain Eukaryota; kingdom Metazoa; phylum Annelida; class Polychaeta; order Eunicida; family Amphinomidae; genus Hermodice; species Hermodice carunculata. Next base: position 8,025,162 of record OZ026630.1, read on the forward strand.
TTGGAGTAACTGTACAAACTTTTGTCATTTTCTTTCTAATATGTGCACATACACCAGAAACCATGTCAATAAACCACAACTTATACAGTCTACTGCAGAAAAAAAGGCATAGCACTATTGGTTTCTGGAAGCTGGATCACCCAACTGCCCTCCTAATGTTCAAACAACGGGCGTGTTAAAATTCCATAATTTTAGTACCAAAAAACATAATTTGCTGAATACTGCTACTCTAATCTGTGACCTACTGGTCTAAAACTGTGCACTTTGATGGGCAAATAATGTTTAAACACTGAAACTGTTCCATTGTCTGCCATAATTCAGATTATATCAGGAAAATACTGCCATAATGACTGGTATTAGATGCTGACTTGGTGTAACTGATACTCCCCCCATCCGCCATTAATGCCTCAGCAGTGATAGATGTCATAGTTTTTGTAAACAAATGTTACGAATCTCTCCATAAATAGTAAAAAAATCACCAATTTCACCTAAAAATTCATAAAATTTTAGCAATATATTCAAATTTGGGGTTAAAATTAAGGGGTGGGGCATTGTAATTTGATCTCTCATTGTAAGGGCAGGACATGCAGGCAAGTGATTATGGGTTTGCATCATAGCCCATTGTGTATCGTATTCATATTGGACAGAAAAGAATTGATTGGATGCAATTATATAATTTTCCTCAAAATTTTAATTAATTATTTTATTTGTCATAAAAACTGATTTTTCAGATTTAAAGGTTGCTTGCAAAAAAGTTGGTATTTTCTTTAATATTGAAGTTTGGTAAAGTTAATGCAAATCCTTTGCAGAAAACAAGTTTTGGCTTCATTTAAACAAGTTTTAAAAATTTTGATAAGTCTATTAGGTTACAGACTACAGTTGTGATTGGCTGGTTGTGCATCCCAACGGAGATAGTCCGTAATTGTGAAAATACTGTGTTTTCAGCATGCTGTAGCTTCTGTTTAAATAAAGTTAGCTAAGTCAGGTTTGCTGCATCGCAGAGTTGCTTCATTGGTGGTCATATAAATGCACTGTCTTCCAGGCCAGGTGGGAACTTTATGGTGGGGAAGGACAATGATGTGACCCTGGCAAGAGCACAGTTCATACACCTGTATAAAGCTGACATCCAGGTGTTGTTTCGTATTGCAATTATCACAAATTAACGAGCTGGGAATTGTATGACAAAAATCCGTCCATATTTTTCTGACATTTTTATCTGTTAAATGCCGTTCACGGAATTTCAAAATACCAAAATGCTGATTTTTTAGACTGAAAAATGCTAATATGAAAAATAGAAGGATTTATAACTGTAGTCTGTGGCCTATTAGGGCTAACTCTGTATGTATTGGGACTCACATGGTCATGTTGTTATTCTATTATCGTCCATCAAGCAAGTTAAAAATGGGAAGTCAGCACTTTTTGACAGCTGCCTGGACAATTTTGAGTGATCCTAACAACTTTTACATGGATGGAGCATGCAAGATATGGTCCTGGGACTGTAGATCACAAGGCAAATGGTTCAGGCTAAGGTATTGTGTACCTCAGGCCAGCTTATGAAAGGAGAAAAGAAGTTTTACACCCACAGATCGGCTGTGAATATCAAGTTTAACAGTCTCAATTTTCTAAAAATTCGTGAAGTATCACATTTATGTCACAAATTATTGTGCATAGACATGTTGCACCTATCAGTGGAACCACACTGCATGAATAATAACAGGATTCGCTGCAACACATTTAACAAGTGCACAGGCTATGCCTCCTTTGCTGACTGCTTGGTAGATAGATAGCTTCCATAGCCCTTTGTATTTAGTGATACCTCACAGGTACCACACAGGTAATCATATGTGTGTATGAGAAATTAACAATGCTAATATGATGTGAATAAATTTTGCTTATCCCATTGATATGAAACTTAGTGACCCTCTGTTTCAAACTTTTAATTTTGTGGCATTGTCATTGTAGGCCTACTGCCTCCATTCATATGCAGAGCTGTTTATACAAAATCATGTCAAAGTGATTTTCAGCATACCAGAAAAAAATGTGCATTGTTTGTCAGTAGAGCTGTACAAATCTTAGGTAAAAGGTAAATTTCTTTGTTTTTTGGTTTTGTTTTTGTTTCTCCCCCCCACCCACCCCTTTTATTTTTATTATTATTTTTTTTTTTGGTAGACAAAAGCTTGTCATATATGTGTGTCATTTGACTGGGGTAAATCATTTAAAATCAGGCATGCTGACTTTGTTGAGCTGTTGAGTTCATCAGCATATTATTTTCACATAAATGAATCAATTTATATCCATGAATATGGATGACAGCACTTATGAACTGCAGATTTTATAACTTTTACCAAGCTAGTGTACACAGGTGGCAAAACATTTGAACTTCAACATACAACCACATATAATTATAAGAGTTTCAGAGTGTGAAATAAGGGGAAAAATGTTAGCTTCCATTAAACACTTGCCTGAAAACACTTGCGCCTGATAATTGGATTGATAATTGGATGCTTATCAAATTTAAAATCAGAGCACTTGTGAATACAAATATGCATTTATGATATTGGAGTAACTGTACAAACTTTTGTCATTTTCTTTCTAATATGTGCACATACACCAGAAACCATGTCAATAAACCACAACTTATACAGTCTACTGCAGAAAAAAAGGCATAGCACTATTGGTTTCTGGAAGCTGGATCACCCAACTGCCCTCCTAATGTTCAAACAACGGGCGTGTTAAAATTCCATAATTTTAGTACCAAAAAACATAATTTGCTGAATACTGCTACTCTAATCTGTGACCTACTGGTCTAAAACTGTGCACTTTGATGGGCAAATAATGTTTAAACACTGAAACTGTTCCATTGTCTGCCATAATTCAGATTATATCAGGAAAATACTGCCATAATGACTGGTATTAGATGCTGACTTGGTGTAACTGATACTCCCCCCATCCGCCATTAATGCCTCAGCAGTGATAGATGTCATAGTTTTTGTAAACAAATGTTACGAATCTCTCCATAAATAGTAAAAAAATCACCAATTTCACCTAAAAATTCATAAAATTTTAGCAATATATTCAAATTTGGGGTTAAAATTAAGGGGTGGGGCATTGTAATTTGATCTCTCATTGTAAGGGCAGGACATGCAGGCAAGTGATTATGGGTTTGCATCATAGCCCATTGTGTATCGTATTCATATTGGACAGAAAAGAATTGATTGGATGCAATTATATAATTTTCCTCAAAATTTTAATTAATTATTTTATTTGTCATAAAAACTGATTTTTCAGATTTAAAGGTTGCTTGCAAAAAAGTTGGTATTTTCTTTAATATTGAAGTTTGGTAAAGTTAATGCAAATCCTTTGCAGAAAACAAGTTTTGGCTTCATTTAAACAAGTTTTAAAAATTTTGATAAGTCTATTAGGTTACAGACTACAGTTGTGATTGGCTGGTTGTGCATCCCAACGGAGATAGTCCGTAATTGTGAAAATACTGTGTTTTCAGCATGCTGTAGCTTCTGTTTAAATAAAGTTAGCTAAGTCAGGTTTGCTGCATCGCAGAGTTGCTTCATTGGTGGTCATATAAATGCACTGTCTTCCAGGCCAGGTGGGAACTTTATGGTGGGGAAGGACAATGATGTGACCCTGGCAAGAGCACAGTTCATACACCTGTATAAAGCTGACATCCAGGTGTTGTTTCGTATTGCAATTATCACAAATTAACGAGCTGGGAATTGTATGACAAAAATCCGTCCATATTTTTCTGACATTTTTATCTGTTAAATGCCGTTCACGGAATTTCAAAATACCAAAATGCTGATTTTTTAGACTGAAAAATGCTAATATGAAAAATAGAAGGATTTATAACTGTAGTCTGTGGCCTATTAGGGCTAATTCTGTATGTATTGGGACTCACATGGTCATGTTGTTATTCTATTATCGTCCATCAAGCAAGTTAAAAATGGGAAGTCAGCACTTTTTGACAGCTGCCTGGACAATTTTGAGTGATCCTAACAACTTTTACATGGATGGAGCATGCAAGATATGGTCCTGGGACTGTAGATCACAAGGCAAATGGTTCAGGCTAAGGTATTGTGTACCTCAGGCCAGCTTATGAAAGGAGAAAAGAAGTTTTACACCCACAGATCGGCTGTGAATATCAAGTTTAACAGTCTCAATTTTCTAAAAATTCGTGAAGTATCACATTTATGTCACAAATTATTGTGCATAGACATGTTGCACCTATCAGTGGAACCACACTGCATGAATAATAACAGGATTCGCTGCAACACATTTAACAAGTGCACAGGCTATGCCTCCTTTGCTGACTGCTTGGTAGATAGATAGCTTCCATAGCCCTTTGTATTTAGTGATACCTCACAGGTACCACACAGGTAATCATATGTGTGTATGAGAAATTAACAATGCTAATATGATGTGAATAAATTTTGCTTATCCCATTGATATGAAACTTAGTGACCCTCTGTTTCAAACTTTTAATTTTGTGGCATTGTCATTGTAGGCCTACTGCCTCCATTCATATGCAGAGCTGTTTATACAAAATCATGTCAAAGTGATTTTCAGCATACCAGAAAAAAATGTGCATTGTTTGTCAGTAGAGCTGTACAAATCTTAGGTAAAAGGTAAATTTCTTTGTTTTTTGGTTTTGTTTTTGTTTCTCCCCCCCACCCACCCCTTTTATTTTTATTATTATTTTTTTTTTTGGTAGACAAAAGCTTGTCATATATGTGTGTCATTTGACTGGGGTAAATCATTTAAAATCAGGCATGCTGACTTTGTTGAGCTGTTGAGTTCATCAGCATATTATTTTCACATAAATGAATCAATTTATATCCATGAATATGGATGACAGCACTTATGAACTGCAGATTTTATAACTTTTACCAAGCTAGTGTACACAGGTGGCAAAACATTTGAACTTCAACATACAACCACATATAATTATAAGAGTTTCAGAGTGTGAAATAAGGGGAAAAATGTTAGCTTCCATTAAACACTTGCCTGAAAACACTTGCGCCTGATAATTGGATTGATAATTGGATGCTTATCAAATTTAAAATCAGAGCACTTGTGAATACAAATATGCATTTATGATATTGGAGTAACTGTACAAACTTTTGTCATTTTCTTTCTAATATGTGCACATACACCAGAAACCATGTCAATAAACCACAACTTATACAGTCTACTGCAGAAAAAAAGGCATAGCACTATTGGTTTCTGGAAGCTGGATCACCCAACTGCCCTCCTAATGTTCAAACAACGGGCGTGTTAAAATTCCATAATTTTAGTACCAAAAAACATAATTTGCTGAATACTGCTACTCTAATCTGTGACCTACTGGTCTAAAACTGTGCACTTTGATGGGCAAATAATGTTTAAACACTGAAACTGTTCCATTGTCTGCCATAATTCAGATTATATCAGGAAAATACTGCCATAATGACTGGTATTAGATGCTGACTTGGTGTAACTGATACTCCCCCCATCCGCCATTAATGCCTCAGCAGTGATAGATGTCATAGTTTTTGTAAACAAATGTTACGAATCTCTCCATAAATAGTAAAAAAATCACCAATTTCACCTAAAAATTCATAAAATTTTAGCAATATATTCAAATTTGGGGTTAAAATTAAGGGGTGGGGCATTGTAATTTGATCTCTCATTGTAAGGGCAGGACATGCAGGCAAGTGATTATGGGTTTGCATCATAGCCCATTGTGTATCGTATTCATATTGGACAGAAAAGAATTGATTGGATGCAATTATATAATTTTCCTCAAAATTTTAATTAATTATTTTATTTGTCATAAAAACTGATTTTTCAGATTTAAAGGTTGCTTGCAAAAAAGTTGGTATTTTCTTTAATATTGAAGTTTGGTAAAGTTAATGCAAATCCTTTGCAGAAAACAAGTTTTGGCTTCATTTAAACAAGTTTTAAAAATTTTGATAAGTCTATTAGGTTACAGACTACAGTTGTGATTGGCTGGTTGTGCATCCCAACGGAGATAGTCCGTAATTGTGAAAATACTGTGTTTTCAGCATGCTGTAGCTTCTGTTTAAATAAAGTTAGCTAAGTCAGGTTTGCTGCATCGCAGAGTTGCTTCATTGGTGGTCATATAAATGCACTGTCTTCCAGGCCAGGTGGGAACTTTATGGTGGGGAAGGACAATGATGTGACCCTGGCAAGAGCACAGTTCATACACCTGTATAAAGCTGACATCCAGGTGTTGTTTCGTATTGCAATTATCACAAATTAACGAGCTGGGAATTGTATGACAAAAATCCGTCCATATTTTTCTGACATTTTTATCTGTTAAATGCCGTTCACGGAATTTCAAAATACCAAAATGCTGATTTTTTAGACTGAAAAATGCTAATATGAAAAATAGAAGGATTTATAACTGTAGTCTGTGGCCTATTAGGGCTAACTCTGTATGTATTGGGACTCACATGGTCATGTTGTTATTCTATTATCGTCCATCAAGCAAGTTAAAAATGGGAAGTCAGCACTTTTTGACAGCTGCCTGGACAATTTTGAGTGATCCTAACAACTTTTACATGGATGGAGCATGCAAGATATGGTCCTGGGACTGTAGATCACAAGGCAAATGGTTCAGGCTAAGGTATTGTGTACCTCAGGCCAGCTTATGAAAGGAGAAAAGAAGTTTTACACCCACAGATCGGCTGTGAATATCAAGTTTAACAGTCTCAATTTTCTAAAAATTCGTGAAGTATCACATTTATGTCACAAATTATTGTGCATAGACATGTTGCACCTATCAGTGGAACCACACTGCATGAATAATAACAGGATTCGCTGCAACACATTTAACAAGTGCACAGGCTATGCCTCCTTTGCTGACTGCTTGGTAGATAGATAGCTTCCATAGCCCTTTGTATTTAGTGATACCTCACAGGTACCACACAGGTAATCATATGTGTGTATGAGAAATTAACAATGCTAATATGATGTGAATAAATTTTGCTTATCCCATTGATATGAAACTTAGTGACCCTCTGTTTCAAACTTTTAATTTTGTGGCATTGTCATTGTAGGCCTACTGCCTCCATTCATATGCAGAGCTGTTTATACAAAATCATGTCAAAGTGATTTTCAGCATACCAGAAAAAAATGTGCATTGTTTGTCAGTAGAGCTGTACAAATCTTAGGTAAAAGGTAAATTTCTTTGTTTTTTGGTTTTGTTTTTGTTTCTCCCCCCCACCCACCCCTTTTATTTTTATTATTATTTTTTTTTTTGGTAGACAAAAGCTTGTCATATATGTGTGTCATTTGACTGGGGTAAATCATTTAAAATCAGGCATGCTGACTTTGTTGAGCTGTTGAGTTCATCAGCATATTATTTTCACATAAATGAATCAATTTATATCCATGAATATGGATGACAGCACTTATGAACTGCAGATTTTATAACTTTTACCAAGCTAGTGTACACAGGTGGCAAAACATTTGAACTTCAACATACAACCACATATAATTATAAGAGTTTCAGAGTGTGAAATAAGGGGAAAAATGTTAGCTTCCATTAAACACTTGCCTGAAAACACTTGCGCCTGATAATTGGATTGATAATTGGATGCTTATCAAATTTAAAATCAGAGCACTTGTGAATACAAATATGCATTTATGATATTGGAGTAACTGTACAAACTTTTGTCATTTTCTTTCTAATATGTGCACATACACCAGAAACCATGTCAATAAACCACAACTTATACAGTCTACTGCAGAAAAAAAGGCATAGCACTATTGGTTTCTGGAAGCTGGATCACCCAACTGCCCTCCTAATGTTCAAACAACGGGCGTGTTAAAATTCCATAATTTTAGTACCAAAAAACATAATTTGCTGAATACTGCTACTCTAATCTGTGACCTACTGGTCTAAAACTGTGCACTTTGATGGGCAAATAATGTTTAAACACTGAAACTGTTCCATTGTCTGCCATAATTCAGATTATATCAGGAAAATACTGCCATAATGACTGGTATTAGATGCTGACTTGGTGTAACTGATACTCCCCCCATCCGCCATTAATGCCTCAGCAGTGATAGATGTCATAGTTTTTGTAAACAAATGTTACGAATCTCTCCATAAATAGTAAAAAAATCACCAATTTCACCTAAAAATTCATAAAATTTTAGCAATATATTCAAATTTGGGGTTAAAATTAAGGGGTGGGGCATTGTAATTTGATCTCTCATTGTAAGGGCAGGACATGCAGGCAAGTGATTATGGGTTTGCATCATAGCCCATTGTGTATCGTATTCATATTGGACAGAAAAGAATTGATTGGATGCAATTATATAATTTTCCTCAAAATTTTAATTAATTATTTTATTTGTCATAAAAACTGATTTTTCAGATTTAAAGGTTGCTTGCAAAAAAGTTGGTATTTTCTTTAATATTGAAGTTTGGTAAAGTTAATGCAAATCCTTTGCAGAAAACAAGTTTTGGCTTCATTTAAACAAGTTTTAAAAATTTTGATAAGTCTATTAGGTTACAGACTACAGTTGTGATTGGCTGGTTGTGCATCCCAACGGAGATAGTCCGTAATTGTGAAAATACTGTGTTTTCAGCATGCTGTAGCTTCTGTTTAAATAAAGTTAGCTAAGTCAGGTTTGCTGCATCGCAGAGTTGCTTCATTGGTGGTCATATAAATGCACTGTCTTCCAGGCCAGGTGGGAACTTTATGGTGGGGAAGGACAATGATGTGACCCTGGCAAGAGCACAGTTCATACACCTGTATAAAGCTGACATCCAGGTGTTGTTTCGTATTGCAATTATCACAAATTAACGAGCTGGGAATTGTATGACAAAAATCCGTCCATATTTTTCTGACATTTTTATCTGTTAAATGCCGTTCACGGAATTTCAAAATACCAAAATGCTGATTTTTTAGACTGAAAAATGCTAATATGAAAAATAGAAGGATTTATAACTGTAGTCTGTGGCCTATTAGGGCTAACTCTGTATGTATTGGGACTCACATGGTCATGTTGTTATTCTATTATCGTCCATCAAGCAAGTTAAAAATGGGAAGTCAGCACTTTTTGACAGCTGCCTGGACAATTTTGAGTGATCCTAACAACTTTTACATGGATGGAGCATGCAAGATATGGTCCTGGGACTGTAGATCACAAGGCAAATGGTTCAGGCTAAGGTATTGTGTACCTCAGGCCAGCTTATGAAAGGAGAAAAGAAGTTTTACACCCACAGATCGGCTGTGAATATCAAGTTTAACAGTCTCAATTTTCTAAAAATTCGTGAAGTATCACATTTATGTCACAAATTATTGTGCATAGACATGTTGCACCTATCAGTGGAACCACACTGCATGAATAATAACAGGATTCGCTGCAACACATTTAACAAGTGCACAGGCTATGCCTCCTTTGCTGACTGCTTGGTAGATAGATAGCTTCCATAGCCCTTTGTATTTAGTGATACCTCACAGGTACCACACAGGTAATCATATGTGTGTATGAGAAATTAACAATGCTAATATGATGTGAATAAATTTTGCTTATCCCATTGATATGAAACTTAGTGACCCTCTGTTTCAAACTTTTAATTTTGTGGCATTGTCATTGTAGGCCTACTGCCTCCATTCATATGCAGAGCTGTTTATACAAAATCATGTCAAAGTGATTTTCAGCATACCAGAAAAAAATGTGCATTGTTTGTCAGTAGAGCTGTACAAATCTTAGGTAAAAGGTAAATTTCTTTGTTTTTTGGTTTTGTTTTTGTTTCTCCCCCCCACCCACCCCTTTTATTTTTATTATTATTTTTTTTTTTGGTAGACAAAAGCTTGTCATATATGTGTGTCATTTGACTGGGGTAAATCATTTAAAATCAGGCATGCTGACTTTGTTGAGCTGTTGAGTTCATCAGCATATTATTTTCACATAAATGAATCAATTTATATCCATGAATATGGATGACAGCACTTATGAACTGCAGATTTTATAACTTTTACCAAGCTAGTGTACACAGGTGGCAAAACATTTGAACTTCAACATACAACCACATATAATTATAAGAGTTTCAGAGTGTGAAATAAGGGGAAAAATGTTAGCTTCCATTAAACACTTGCCTGAAAACACTTGCGCCTGATAATTGGATTGATAATTGGATGCTTATCAAATTTAAAATCAGAGCACTTGTGAATACAAATATGCATTTATGATATTGGAGTAACTGTACAAACTTTTGTCATTTTCTTTCTAATATGTGCACATACACCAGAAACCATGTCAATAAACCACAACTTATACAGTCTACTGCAGAAAAAAAGGCATAGCACTATTGGTTTCTGGAAGCTGGATCACCCAACTGCCCTCCTAATGTTCAAACAACGGGCGTGTTAAAATTCCATAATTTTAGTACCAAAAAACATAATTTGCTGAATACTGCTACTCTAATCTGTGACCTACTGGTCTAAAACTGTGCACTTTGATGGGCAAATAATGTTTAAACACTGAAACTGTTCCATTGTCTGCCATAATTCAGATTATATCAGGAAAATACTGCCATAATGACTGGTATTAGATGCTGACTTGGTGTAACTGATACTCCCCCCATCCGCCATTAATGCCTCAGCAGTGATAGATGTCATAGTTTTTGTAAACAAATGTTACGAATCTCTCCATAAATAGTAAAAAAATCACCAATTTCACCTAAAAATTCATAAAATTTTAGCAATATATTCAAATTTGGGGTTAAAATTAAGGGGTGGGGCATTGTAATTTGATCTCTCATTGTAAGGGCAGGACATGCAGGCAAGTGATTATGGGTTTGCATCATAGCCCATTGTGTATCGTATTCATATTGGACAGAAAAGAATTGATTGGATGCAATTATATAATTTTCCTCAAAATTTTAATTAATTATTTTATTTGTCATAAAAACTGATTTTTCAGATTTAAAGGTTGCTTGCAAAAAAGTTGGTATTTTCTTTAATATTGAAGTTTGGTAAAGTTAATGCAAATCCTTTGCAGAAAACAAGTTTTGGCTTCATTTAAACAAGTTTTAAAAATTTTGATAAGTCTATTAGGTTACAGACTACAGTTGTGATTGGCTGGTTGTGCATCCCAACGGAGATAGTCCGTAATTGTGAAAATACTGTGTTTTCAGCATGCTGTAGCTTCTGTTTAAATAAAGTTAGCTAAGTCAGGTTTGCTGCATCGCAGAGTTGCTTCATTGGTGGTCATATAAATGCACTGTCTTCCAGGCCAGGTGGGAACTTTATGGTGGGGAAGGACAATGATGTGACCCTGGCAAGAGCACAGTTCATACACCTGTATAAAGCTGACATCCAGGTGTTGTTTCGTATTGCAATTATCACAAATTAACGAGCTGGGAATTGTATGACAAAAATCCGTCCATATTTTTCTGACATTTTTATCTGTTAAATGCCGTTCACGGAATTTCAAAATACCAAAATGCTGATTTTTTAGACTGAAAAATGCTAATATGAAAAATAGAAGGATTTATAACTGTAGTCTGTGGCCAAGTCAACCACTGGCGGATATGTAGGGTGGTGTTTTGTTTGCCGTTTATTTTATATTTGATTAAATTTGAATTATTACAGGTTTTTCAGCATAACTGCCATCATGCTATGATCAAATTGACAAAAATAATGAATTCGTTTGCGGCCAAACATTAACAGGCCGCATCGTCAGGCTAGGTGGGATATGACGACGCTCAGCACAACAGCTTCAAAGACTTAATTTTACCGCTTACATTTTCTTTTGACAACCGCTTACGCAGATTATCATTGTTATCAACTGGGACATTTCTGATCTATGAGCGGTTGTAACGCCCTCAGAGGACTTGTAGTCTGCAAAGGTTTGTCTTTGAAACTTTACTGATTACACAACGACCATGATTGGTATAATGAAGTTTCTTTTTAATAAAGTTATTGAACATAAGTAAGAATAATGCGGCAAAAATATATTTTATTTCCATGCACGTGTGTGTAAAAGAATGATGAAGTCCCACGCACGGGAGCTCGATCGCCTGGGAGTATCGTCGTGTATATTGAGGGATATTTCTGACGATGAGGCTGAACTGCTAGCAGGACGATTTCCAGTGCTGGGAAGTCCCGAGTCTTGGATCACGTATAAGAAATGGATAGACATGCTTTTGACAGAGGAGTACTAGAACAAAACAGTCACTTTCCGAACTGGCGTTGTTTTCACGCATAAATACGGCACTGTCGGTAGCGACTCTAGCCATCTTGACATCTTTGACTCGGAATATGCCGTATGCATATTAATTTCCCGGCACAAAGCACGTGTTTGACGCCACGCGATCACAGGGGACGTGCGGGTCACGTCACTATCACAGACAGGGCCATATGTTCATTTCTCATAAAATTAACGTTTTTTGAGAAATTTAAGTTCAATTATGCCCAAACCGGTATTCAGCTTGTATTTTCCGAGCCATATACAAAGAAAATTTCCATCTGCTTTTAATAAATATTCTTTGTTTCCAGAATATTAGTAATATCCCGCTTGTCCCCACAGGTACCAACCCGTATCTCGCAATATCCCGCCAAGCGAGACTAAGCAATCAGGTATGCAGTTGTGGCGGGAAATTAATATGCATATCTCCTATTATCGGAGTTACAGGAGTTACCAGTGTACCACTTTTCCCTCCAGCAAACCACATTAGCCCTTATATATATCTGTGGAATACACACGCTGATTCGCTGGAGCGGAACTCATTAATATCTAGAGGGCAATCAACCAGCCGGGAAAGACAAAGCGGTCATTGGCCAGAGAGGCCCGTGGTAACGTTATCTTCTTTTCCTCTTCTTATGATGCTCCATATATTAATGAGTGTGTAATTGTGGAAGAGGATGCTTTGAATGCAAGTGATCATCTTCCAATTCAGCTAATTTTTGATGTAAATGTTAATACAGGTAAATTGGATGGTAGCTCCTCCTTTGGTGCTGATACGTGTAAGATACCAAATTTCACTATACTTTACTGGAGTAACTGTGTTAAGAATGATTTATACAAGTCTTTCCTAACAGACAAATTGAAAGACATTGATCAGTTTCATATACATATCGAGTCTGAATCACACAATTTTCAGGATGAAGTCGCTAGTTACTTAAGTAAACTTTCTCGTGTGATTCATGATGCTGCTAAAGAAGTTGGCTGTGTTCCAATTTAGTGTTATAAACCTAAACCTTATTGGTGCCCAGAGCTATGTCAAATTAGAGATCGCAAAAAATTTGTTTCACAGGGTGGACTCAAGCTGGCAAGCCGAAAGATGGTGAGCTTTTCAATTGTTATAAGGGAATCAAAAAGTTATTTAGAAAGCGCTCTAGATTTTATATGGTTAATAAGCAACGTATGTACTTTGCCAAACTTGACACATTGCTTACTAACGATCGAAAAACTACGTTCTGGAATAAAATACAATATAAGAAGAAAAAGTCTGCTAATTCTAATTTAACATCTAATATTTCTCCCAATTACTACAAAAAAATTATGAGTGAGTCACTGCCTTTAAATGAGTCCCAGATTGATATTCATAATGCTGGACGGGAGCGGTTTGATCTGTTTTCTGGTACCATTAGGGATGTATTAATTACACCTGAATTTGTCTCAGAATATATTGATAAATTGAATAAAAATTCTTCTCCAGGTATTGATGGCATCTCAGCTGAACATCTGGTACATGGTAAAGGGGATATTTTATGTGCATATCTGGCAACATTACTCTCATTTATGTTAACAAATACCATTGTTCCTCATTCTTTTACTATAGGCATAATTGTACCTGTTTCTTAAAAAAAAACTACTTTGAATCCACATCTTCCAGAAAACTTTCGGCCAATAACTTTGTCAACTACATTTGCTAAATCATTAGAATTATATATTTTCCCAGAAGATAAAGTGAGTGGCAGTCAGTTTGGATTCAGGGAAGGTAGAAGTACCACTATGGCATGTAGTTTAGTTCACGACGTAGTATCTTATTATAAAAGTCAATCGTCCCCATTATATATATATGTTTATTAGACGCCGGAAAGTGTTTTGACAAAATTTGGCATGCAGGCTTGATGTTCAAACTGATAGACAAACTTCCAGTCTCAGCCTGGCTGTTTATATTCATGGTATGGTAATCTGAAGGCTTGCGTACAATAGAATGACACTTATTCTAATGTATTCACAGTCCGAAGGGGAACCAGGCAAGGTAGTTTTATCTCACCTTTTATCTTTAATATTTTTCTCGACGGATTACTTTGTGAATGACAGACGTTGGAACATTGAGTAAGAATTGGAAATTGTAAATTTAATTTTGTTGCTTATGTAAATTTAATTCTGTTGCTTATGCTGGCGATTTGAATCTATTTTCTAGCCTAACATCTGGGCTTCAGGCTCTATTGAATACTTGTAATGAATATGCTGACAAATGGGATTTTACGTTCAGTGTTAAAAATCCAAATGTATTACTTATGGAAAGCAATACTTTTCAAAAACCCCTGCATTTTACCTTGGTCAAAATGCATTGTCAGGTGCAGACAAATTAGACATACTTGGTATTACCTTTTCTAACGATCTCTCAGGTAAATCTCACATAGAAAAACGTGTGAAATATCCAGGATTAGCATCAGAGAGTAAATCCCATCTTTGGAAAAATATATGTCAGCCTGCTGTGATTTACGGTCTAGATGTGTTATCTCTGTCTAAAACACAAATTTGTCAGTTTGAGTCATTGCAAGGAGGTTTACTGAAACAGTGCCAAAGACTAGGCAAAAGATCTCGCCACTCAAAGCTATTAAAGGCTTTGCATATTAAGCTAATTAAGCATACACTCAAGGAAAGAACTACTTCATTATATTCGCGTATCTTTAATATTGACAGTCCTGTTCGAGATCTGTTAACTTACTTACTTTTTTCATATTTATGTACAGGAAAATCAGTGCCAGGAACTTTATTACACCAAGTGCTTTCACATGGATTGTCCCCTTTAGATATAATCTTTGATTACCATAAACCTGTATACAGTTTCAATGAAGATGGAGTTACTGACTCTCTTCGCTCCTTGTTGTACCATGAACATTTTTGAAACACTTCAGTGAGAAACACTTGCTTCTTTCTCTGCTGCCAAGGTCTTTTTACTGAGTTTTTTGTTTTTTCGGCGAGTACTTTTGTTCTACTTTATATGTATGTATATTTCATTTGTAATTATATGTAAACTTCAGTTCTGTACTGTGTGCATATATTATTTCGATGTACCATTTGCTTTCCTCACTTGTCGGGTGTTTTAATAAAATATTATTATTAATATCTTGCATCAATTCAGCGAGTGCTAATTGTCCCTTGAAATAACTCTGGTCTGCAGTTCGGCACACTATCAGTGGAGCGCAGTCAGACACGCGGAACAATAGTTTAGCAAGCAAACTGTTCCAATCCAGGTGCTTAATTTCACTGCTATATCAATAACTTAGCAACATTGGGTGTTTCTCTGTGATATGATGTCCGAGAAAACCCCCAGACAAAATTGGCTGTGATGGATGGATGGATGGATGGATGGATGGAAGGAAGGAAGGAAGGGTAGATAGATAGATAGATAGATAGATAGATAGATAGATAGATAGATAGATAGATAGATAGATAGATAGATAGATAGATAGATAGATAGATAGATAGATAGATAGATAGATAATGAGAGAGAGAGATGAATGGATAGCATGCCATGCATGTTATACAACTCTGCCTGCTGATTGAATATAAGAGTAACAATGAAAAAAGCTTTGTTTTATTTAAAATAATACCTATCCGACCCAATCAGTCGTATCTGAACTGTTAAAAGGTGCCAGGGGGTTTCAATGTTTTGCAGTGTATTTAGGTCTGCCCTGAAGTTTGGACATTCAAAGAAATGATGACAGATATCCTTATCAGCACCACCACAGAGACACCTGGAGGATTCAACAAGGCTATCTCTACCACAGAGACACCTGGAGGATTCAACAAAGGCATCTCTACCACAGACACACCTGGAGGATTCAACAAGGGCATCTCTACCACAGACACACCTGGAGGATTCAACAAGGGCATCTCTACCACATAGACACCTGGAGGATTCAACAAGGGGATCTCTACCACAGAGACACCCGGAGGATTCAACAAGGCTATCTCTACCACAGAGACACCTGGAGGATTCAACAAGGGGATCTCTACCACAGAGACACCTGGAGGATTCAACAAGGCTATCTCTACCACAGAGACACCTGGAGGATTCAACAAGGGGATCTCTACCACAGAGACACCTGGAGGATTCAACAAGGGGATCTCTAAATAAGTTTGCCTTCAGCAGGGTACATGTTATGTGCTGTCACTCATGTAAACGGCTTGTTGTTTGTATCTGTACTACACTCTTTACGAAGCTTAAATGGAGATACGTTTTTATCTTATATTTTTTTCAGCATGTTTAAAAAACCTACAATAAGACTAAAAAGGGCAGATCTTAGGAGCCCTAAACTTTTAAACGAATACGTGCACGATATTACATGATGGTGATGATGCTGCTGTGAAAAGATTTAATTTTATTGATTATCATCCACGTTGACAAGTTAGACTTGTTTCAGTTTTATCGTCATGATTTATTAGCCTATGGTCAGTAAGGATAGTGTGTGGTAGTTTAATGCACTGTAAACAACTGTGACCTAAGTATGTTGTCTGTATGGCCTACGACAGAACTTTTGCATTGGTACACATATGTTCTCAGTATTTAATGCACGTAGACTTGCTCAAGTCTCACTGGACTGTTTTCCGTATTCTATTGAAGTCAAATTCATTACCAAATTAAATTTTAAGTAAACACACGTCGTAGCTGTATTCTGTTACAACACAGGTAGGCCCTTCAAGCTACCTAGCTGATTGGCGTGGAACGTGAATATAACCAGATAACTGTGACTCCAGATGATTAGCGCCGGGCGGTCTGCACTGTGTTTCTTATTACACAGACAAGCAAGCGGTCATAACGCACTCCTCTTCAGAAGCTGTTAATTGAGCTACTGTGTAATGAAGGATTAATTGAGGTGCACCGCGTCAGGCGTCCAGGTGTCCAGGTGTCGGCAGCCGGAGGGAGACGGTCAGCTTTGCCTCGCTTGAGTGGCCAGTGACTAGCCATGCATTCATCGAAGACCACTTTCCACTCGCAATGATAATGGGATTGGAACTGACCAGGACTCAATAGCTGCTACTGTTGAAACCGACACGGCAGCAGTGTCGACCAGTTAAAAAAAATAATAATAACAGTAGGACCTACTTAATAACACCGTGTAGTTGGCATAATATTATTCAGTTAACTTTGTGGAGGGGAAAATGTATCGCACTTCTGGGTGGGACCGCGGGATGGGAAAATAGGGACATGCACCAGAGACTTGTGCAAGTCTATAATGCACGTAAAACTGAATGATTGTACAACTATGAGATTCAAGAGTCAGAATGCCAGTAAAACGATTCCTTTCTGTTTTATTGTTTATGGAGGTTGTAAAAAGGTGATGGTGATAAACATGTAACGACATTAGATAAACAGACAGCTAAGAAAACGGGAGTCTTTTGCCTGGCGTCATTCGAAGTTTTGACAAAAAGGGAGCAATAAACGTTGTGTATTACTATCAATGGAGAAAATTTTGTACAGTCCTGTGGATCATGTGACCTCTGTGTGGATCCACGCATCATGTGATAAATGTGTCGTGCCGAGGATCATGTGACCAGAGCAAAAACAAAGTCGAAATTATGGCCAAATATCCAGATGATTTATTGACTAAAATGCTATACACCATGCCAAGTGTTGCAGAAAAGCGTGTCCGTGCACGTGGGTGGCATGCTCCAGCATTATCATCCTGACAGCAAGAAGGCTCTCTTCACGTCAGGCTCTAGTGCTTCACCCTTAGCTGCGAACTGGAAACTGTAAGGCAGTGCAGATACAAACGCAAGAGCACTATAGTGCCGGATGTTCTTTGTAAACATGGGATTTACGTTTTAAATGCAATAATCTTTTAGGGGGGGGGGGCATTTAACCGTGTCTCAAAGGCAGCCCTGATTTGCTAATATCGGAACACTTTTAATCTGTCAAATATGTGACGTATGCAAACTTTCGCAAAATATCACAGTTTAACGTTTACGTCGGTGAATGCAAAAGATTTCGAAATAATTGGCACTATACGTTGCCACTGGTACGTTAGCAAGCTTAAGGTATCAAGTATATGACGTTCTCGCTTAGTGGACCAGCGTGAGCCCTAACATCAACGG
Organism: Hermodice carunculata; assembly: GCA_964020975.1. Lineage (NCBI taxonomy): Eukaryota > Metazoa > Annelida > Polychaeta > Eunicida > Amphinomidae > Hermodice > Hermodice carunculata. The sequence continues at coordinate 8,043,480 of OZ026630.1, forward strand.
ACATAACCCTGAAGTGTATAACCTTTGTGCCATAAATTATATAAATGTCATTTCATGAGACATGAAGCCTGAATATGAATGGCTACTTGTTTGCATAGCTGATGACTTTCCTTCTCTGTTCTTGTCGTCACGATCTACCACAATAACCTGAGAAAGTGGAGCCAGATTCATGTAATATTTATTCAAACCCGTTCACGACAATTTTCCTTTTCTCCAAAGTGTGTTTGGACGTTTTATGAGCATTACTTTGAATAAGATCAACATCTATATTTAAATTTTGAAGATTAGAGGCACGTTTGTAGCACTATATGCCGAATGTCTCAGTAATTAAGATCGCGCTCAGTTTACCCCACATTAACCCCAGAAACAGCAGTATGACAAATGCTGGGTCAGTGTTCCCTGCAGCTAAATACATGTTTTGGCCCACAAAAACTATAAAGATTTATTCGTGGCCGCTTGTTTGTATACAATGACAAAACTAGCCACTGACCAGCCACCCACGGTTACGTTTAAGTCACACAGTGTCTAATTAGGATTGGGAAAAATCCGTGTCTTTCACGATATTGGTTCTGTATGTTTATAACATGCATGCGGGTAACCAGTTCATGCATGCTTCCTTGCCGCGTCTATGGGAGTCGTACGTATACTGCTCAATAATTCACAAAGCCATGAGTTTCACAAAGCTCTGGGTTTTGCTTCGCAAAACCCTTGCTTTTGTAGCAAAACCACGAGTTTTGCTAACGAAACTATTTTTACGGTAAAGTACAAAACCGTGGCTTTTGTAAATTATCGAACAAAGCAACTGCAATACCCGGTGTTATCACAACAAAACGCGGGATTTTACATTTTATCAAGATGATTAACACATTTTACATAACACTTAGTTTTGCGCTGCTACAAAACCCAGGGTTATCAAGACAAACCTCAGGATTTTGAAACAAAAAAGAAAAGATTGGACAACAAAGCAAGACCGTGGATTTTGTTACAAAACCCAGAATTTTGTGTACAAATCCACGAGTTTTGCGAACAAAACCCAAGGTTTGGTCTACAAAACCCCGGGATTTCTAAAAGTACCCAGGATTTTGCGCATATAATTGAACAAAATTAACAAATTATAATATTTGTTTTGTTATCCTGGGTAGTTTACAAAACCCTGGGATTTGCAAGCAAAACTCGGGGTTTTGTTACAAAACTCATGATTTTACACCCAATACCCTGAATTTTGTTTAAAAATTCTGGTTTTTGTCAGCAAACCCACAATTTTGGCAGGGTTTTATGAAGTATTGAACAGTACAAGCTCCATACATGCCAATCCTCACCTTGAATCACTGTCCCCACTGACCACCTGCACTCCTCTGACATACAGTTTGGTGGTACGGAACATGCACCAGTTCCACGGCAGCAGCATATCAGAGTCACACCCCCAGGTTACTGCCACCTTCTGAAGATCTCCAAGGTCTCTGGCCTGTGTGACAAGCTTAACGTACGAGTTCCCTGGTTCCATGTCAATGTGACTGTGTAATGTACCGTAAAATAGCATAGTGATAATTAGACACATAGACTGGGTAACGGTTATCAGTGCTGCGTAAACACCCAATGCCACTGAATCAAATTACGTATATCTTGCTCTAGAATGATTGATCATTTGCCATCGTGAGTTTTCTATACTGTCGCTGTCCAAGAATACCATGTCGGCATTTTACCCTGTATCGTAAAGAGTTTCTATGATGCAACTTTCTAACAAAAATATACGCATACTAAACATATTGCACTCTGTCAGACAAATGATACACAAAAGAAGTTTTAGGTTTTAGCTTTTTTCTCAGATGAAAAGTTGAGTGCCATCAATAAACCTCTGATGTGGAGGTTCAGAAATGATGTTCACATTTTCCATCCCTCAAAAAGACGCGTTGTCCCTTAACTCAACGGACAAGCAATATAGCTGGATAAGGAAACTAGATAGATATCTTCACAAGTTAAAATTCAGTTACGTACTTTTCACTCAAAGGAAGTTCATCTGACATACCACGTGATCCATATAACTGTACTTTAACTGTTCCCTTTTGAGAGGCGGCGCCAGCAGGGTTTGCCAAGGTGACAATTATCTGATAGTGGTATCCTGAGCATAACAACATATGTCCATTCTGGTTAATGACGTACTGATGGAACTGACAATGCTTACTTTTATAAAGGCACATTTATCACTCTTAATTTTTATTGTACATAGTATTCATCACTTTGCAGTGTTAATTTCTATTCCGAGTTTCAACAACATGCCGATATAGATTTTTTATTTAAAACTTCAGCAACACTGTTTTTGAACGCGGCATGTGTCATTGGAATGATTGCTGTACAGATGGCAGGTGTGGAACGCTTACTGCAAAACGGAGGCTCTCCACCAGTCTGTAAGAAGTACTTGACGTTTGTCTTTCCGTTCATCGGTTTGCTTTCGTCTGCTGAATACCCCATTTTACTGCACCCTGGATCGTTGCATTTTATGCACGCACCCTTCTAAAATTAAAACCAAACGTCTTCCACACTGGTTACTTCATCCCCACTGTAGTCATGTGTGCTATCAATTTTAGCCGATGGGATACTGAAGACACTATTATATCGCGTAGATAAAACAGATGTCCAACTATGTATAAATTGATAGAGATTTCGTACAACAATAGAAGACTGAATTGCCTTGCGCAATCAGATAATTTCACAAATTTGATCCTGTACTTTCAAATTAAATATTGTGCACATAGGCGTCTTGAAAATATACAAAAGAGAATCAAAGCGTGTCCTTGCCGCCATATGCTACCTCTAAACCAGATTCACTGTCGCTGATTTAACTATGAGAACTAATGAAATAAACATGTATTTGCTGTGACTGAAGTCAAAGTCACCTATAATGTTAACTGTACATGGACGCCTAAGTTTGTCAAAATGTTCATACGACAATAAAATCCCCATCACTTCTTGGGGTATTAACCATGGTACATACCAATGCTTAGTTGGTCCGAAGCATAATTTTTCCCAAATAACCTTGGAAGTAGGTCCAGATGGCCCATATGATTCATTCATTAAATTAATGCGACATTTTATAGGCACGGATATGACCGCTAAACTTTCACTACTTTTGATAAGTGAAAAAGAATGCGGACACAACACCCGCACAACACGCATTCGTTCATGCCGCAATGATCCCGGGATGTTCTTATGAGGATTGTCACTGTCAACTGTCAATCCTGTGTGGTTTCTGGGGTATCAAGGTAGACATAGGCACGGATAGGCGGTAAATCCCATGCAAGGCCTGACAGAAAAACTCCCCACAATGATTATGCCACTGGTCAGGAAGCTTCGTCTGTGTAAAACCATGAAAAGAAAGTAGATGGCTCGTGTTAAAGACCAGTTTAGATTTAATATTAATATTATTTCGTCGACAGATTTTAAATATTCCAAACCTTGAAGTCTTCGTAGGTGGAACAAGGATACGCTTTGTATGGACATCTAGAGTTGATGGACTCCGTGAAGAAGTGGACGGCACGAAAGTGATTACAGGCTACGAATTTCCTTGAACCTGAAAGAAATAATGTGCTATAAACAGTTATTAAGCTTAAACATTAAACAACTGAATATGAATATTTAGAAAGAAACACATTATCAAATCGGGGAATTAGCATTGGGCCCAAATGTCTTAATACAACCCAACTGTATCCACATTCAAGCAAATGCTGTGCTCCCAGACAACAGGATATTCAACTGGTCTCATAGGCAACAAGATATTCAACTGGTCTCATAGGCAACAGGATATTCAACTGGTCTCATAGGCAACAGGATATTCAACTGGTCTCTTAGGCAACAGGATATTCAACTGGTCTCTCAGGCAACAAGATATTCAACTGGTCTCTTAGGCAACAGGATATTCAACTGGTCTCATAGGCAACAGGATATTCAACTGGTCTCATAGGCAACAGGATATTCAACTGGTCTCATAGGAAACAGGATATTCAACTGGTCTCATCTGTTTATCACTGAACAGGCAGCTGTTGGGTTTACAGCTTGCGCAAGGACCAGGGACAAACGGCACTTATCACTCACTCCAGTATAATCCTTTATATTTTTCTACTTTCAATCATTTTTTCATGTAAGAGAGACGATTCATATGAGCGTAGCACTTATCTGCATATTTGTTATGATATCTCTATTTATGAGTTTCGAGGTCCGGGGCATCTTGATGTTCAGGTTTGGACTGACGGCTGGTCACATGATTTTAATATGTTGATACTGAAGTGTTGGTCATAGTTTGCATGCCTTAACACGGTTACTTCATGTGTCTCAGGCCTACAATTGTCGTCTTCAAGAATGGCATTATCACTGGGGCCCAGTCAAGACCATCAAAGATATGCATGCTAAATTTTGCTGTCATCAAACGCATTCATTGTCACAAAACAGTGTTTTTGTCAGTACTGCAATGAATTAGGCCAAAAGTGCAGAACTTTCTGACGAAAGCTTTGTATGCCAGATTAACTATTTACTACACATTCAAAAATAATGTGCTTTATTATTTCAAAATTTATATTTTATGTTCGAAACGAGCGAGACTCAAAATTGCAACCTTTGGCACCAGTCGCCTAGCTGAAATAGCAAAATATCGCACAAGGCTTGGTATTCTTCTTCTGCGTCATTTATTTTATGCCTGACTAATGTAGGCTTTTGACCAACAGGTATTATCCTGCATTGCAATACAGTGTTTACACGTATAGGAGTGATCTGGCGTTATTGTGAATATCGATATGTAAGACTCCATGATCGGCAGCTATGCCTGATGATTAGGGCCCAATATGGTCATCACAGTTCTGTTATTTGAGTGTTGGTCAGGGATATTTGTAAGGATATTTTTATGCGTATGATGGCTATAAAATGACAATAAAACTGTTCATATGATAGACATATTTCGAACAGAACGCCTATATATTACCTTCCAGAAGTCCCTGGCCCGAAATACGCTCTATGACACTTTGGTCACAGCCAGGCTGGGAAACGCCTCCATTGGGATAGAAGTCTGCGTGGCCAACGGGTTGCCTTAATCCAAAGCCTACAATATAGACAGCATTAAAGCACTGTGGCGGCGTACACAAAGTTCAAAGTTCATATTGACATGAGCAGCAAAGTATAAACATAGTTTAATGATACTGAAGTCTTTGTACAAGTAACATTGAACAAAAACATATGATTATGAGAAATATATATCTACAGCAATCTGTACGTATACAAGAAACATTCATTGATGTTGGTATTCACTGGCAAGTACAATGCCATCGAGTTATCTTGCAGTATTGGTAAGTCTTTCGGTTTATAACCCTAATTTCTTGCGATAAGATACTATAACACCACGAGAATACAATACAATTCTTTTTGTTTGCCAGTAAGTTAATGTTTGTTTGCTCTTTTTTTTTTAATTTTGTGAAGGGGGGTCTGTTTTGTTTTGTTTTGGGTTGGTTTGGTTTGTTTGTTTTTTTGGGGGGGGTCGTTTGTTTGTTTGTTTGTTTTTTGTTTGTTTTGTTTGTTTGTTTTTTTGGGGGGGTTGCTTTTTTGGGGGAGGGGGGCATTGTTTAATGAAAAAGTGCCCAAAATAATGTCAGTTCCCGCCAAAAGCAACATAACCTCTCACCATGATGAACCTCCGTACATCAAACCTTGAAGCTTTAAATTATGTGATTCCATAACATTATTGACTATATTAGTAAACACATATGTTGAAAACCACTCCTTGTTGATGATTAAAAAGTCTCCATCACAAGCAAAAACTTCTATCAATCAATACAAAAAGGGTACCAATCTTCCTACCTCCATTGAGCACCGCCAGGTTTGCAATGTGGGCTACGTCCGTATGCAGGACATCCACGTAATTTGCATCAGTGGGATCTAGTCTCACGGAGATAGGCATATCCTGGAAATAGGGATCTGCGGGGTCCAAACCTGCAATTTTAGCGTTACATTTGTGCTTTTATATAAGCAACAATGGGTTTTGGACATATTAAAGCAAAACGAAAACAAGACGACTGTGACAGTTTTGTGCTCAGCTGATTTTACAAACAAAGACTGAAGTGGTCCTGTGAGCATCAGAATGATATCAAGGTCACCTTTGCTTAAGACCATCTTCACTGTTGCTTACCAATTTTGCCGAATTTGGATGGTTTGTTAAAAATCAGAAAATGACAGCACCGCCATGTGGCGAACAAATGTGGCAGAAATCAAGCCCCAAAACATTCCCAATAACTCTGAAAAGGAAATAGTTTACCGTTTGCCAGAAAATGTCAAGAAAAGTGAAGAAACAAAAATTCTTCACAAACTAGAGCCATGTTGAACAAAGGTCTAGAGGTCCTCAGAATTGTCCATATGCAGTTTCAAAGCAATTGACTTCGCAATTTCGGAGGGGGGGGGGATTTTTAAGATTTTGCCAAAAAATGAACAAAAGAAATCATAAAAAGTCAAACAATCACTGAAACGTGACTGATTGAACAAAATTGGTAAAGGTACATCCCCATCACGTTTCAAGTGAATCTGGTTGACGGTTTTCCAGAAGAGAAAAATGTGACTTACAATTGCAATCCACATTGACTTGCTTTGTCATGAATGTGAATGTAAGAATTAACTGATAGGTACTTTATAGAGAAACTCGTTAAATATCAGAGGTGAAAAATATCACAACCGAGTTAACAATTTTGTCTGACCCTTCCAAAAGCTGCATTTCCACCAACTTTCAGAAGAATTTGAACGCTAATTCTGAAGATGTCAATGGTACTTTTAACACACAAAAACTTGTTTAAAAATGTCACAGAGCCACCTGGTGAAAAATTTAAGGTTAAGAGGTCTCCAAAAGTGCCCCTATGCTGATACGGATCACCCATCTTATAAGCTCAGCTGTGTGACAAGTCAGCTGAGCTAAAAAAAAAAGTATAAGCTGCCAGGACACTTCTCATCATGTTTTGGCCTAAATCAAAGCGAAATAGGGCATTGTAAAACAATATATTAGACAACTTCTTCCCTTAAATACAGATCACTGTACATGTGTGATACCTGCATGTGCTCTCATAATTGTCGTATGCGAGGAGTCAAAGCGTGTCTGTTATACCAGCATACACAGGCGGAATCAGTCACAATGGATCTATGCAGTTTCAATGATTTTTTTGCTCAAGTCGGTTCGATTCTCATCCAATGTTGAACGGAAAGGCTTAGAAAACACGTGTCCAACTTTAGATATTGTGGCGTGAATACTATTCGGCAGATAATGAACAGAAAGATCGGTCAAGTTAAATTGCATGAGTGTTGCTTTACCGAACTTTGACCGTTTATTATTAATAATAAATTTATTGACACCCCCAGTATTGGGGAAGATAAAGATATACATCGAAATAATCACAAATCATATTGTCAAAGGGACAGAAATAGATACATAATGCCATGCATAACTTAAAGCCCACAAAATATATAAAAATTTTGAATTACACCACTGAAAGCATAAATACACAAACATATATAATAAAATCCTCTGGTTTACCATATAAATAAATCCTAGCGAGGTATATAACTTAATTCACAGCTTCACAGGAGAACAAGCGGGAACCCCAACAAAAGGCAAAGGAAGTAACCTATGAAGGGGCTATCTCCGGGTGGGACAGCTACCCTGGGAGAACGCCCCAGGGTGACCCTTCCCACCTGAAGGAAACCTCCAGGGTCATAAATAATTTGATTATGCAATATTCAATCGAATATGACTAAAAACAGAATAGAGGAGCATGACCGACAGGTAACATTAAATTTAACTTTGAGGACCAGGGGCTTCCCCAAGTGGGACGAGGTTAAAACCCACCAAAAGTGGGCAGCCTCGCCCCTCCAGCGGCAAGAGACCTGAACTCACATGAACAGAATTTAAAAACAGGCACTAAGCAGTTGTTGACAACTATGGGGTTTGTTGTAGTTAGGGTGAGCTAAAAAGAATCTCAAGGAGTCAATAATGCCATGTTTGCAGTTAGTTTCAGAGCCAATAGGAAAAATTTGCGGCGTTCCTCTATATTAAAATATCAAAGCAAAAAGAGGAATACCATGCCTATAGACACGGTGTACAAGGGAGCTTTACACTGTATGTCCATACACACAGTGGAGACTCAACCTTGAAAACTGTATCAAATAGAGATACTGTACTTGCTTATTAAGTGTTCCTTAGCATTATACTAACCCTGTCCGGTGTGACATGAAAATCACGAGGATTTGTGGATGATTAAAAAATTTGCTTTCAACAAAAAATACTCTTTCGTGTAACGAAAAAGATGTATCGTGACTATTTACATTCATGATATTTTGGTGATAATCCTAAACTAATTAACATCAAGGCAAGAGGTATTTTCTCTATTTGTATGCCGTTTCCCAGAAACCTGATATCTTATGACTCTTGAACACAGTTGATAGTCCATTAAAACTGACCTCAACTTGATTATTTATTCATCGTCTAGATTCTCTTTTGAATTCCTTTCGCGTATTTACAGCAATCAAAAGCCACTTCAGACTTTGGGCAGTAAGCATTAATCCACAACGACCACCAGAATTTTTCCTGTCTTGTAGATACGATAAGCTCGGACACCAATATGGGTCTTATGAACACGTGTTTACGTTATACCTGCATCCGTTGCAGGTGTTAAGGTAGTTTCGTTTACTCGACTAATACATGTTTCAACCTCAGATTCTGAAAGATTTATATCTTGGCAAACCTCCGTAAGTAAAGGGATATTTGATAGTTTATCTTGAAAATAATATACCTCAAAAAGAAAAACTTCTGACAAATTGAATAACCTCTGACATCAGAGTTACAACGAATTAGTTTCACGTGCAATAAATCGTGAGTCCGCTAACGTTAGGCCCTACACGATTTTCCGTGCACCTTAGGTTTACCCATATGTACAATCATTGAGCAGACGCAGCTCCACAGATGTAAATGTCAACCAGACGAGAATGCGCGAGGGGAGAATGCACGAAACGAGGATACGCGGAACGAAAATGTCCAAAGCTAGAGTGCGCAACGGCAGAATACGTGAAGCAAGAATGTGGGAATATGCAGTGCGAGAATGCGCGAGGAGAGAATGCGTGGAACGAGAATACGCCAGACGAGACAACCTTAGAAGCTTCCATACATAAGCAGTCTCTTCCATCACTGGTGCTTATGTGTAGACTCTGTCCATTCCAGAGTGACGTACCTGTTATTCTGCCCAATCCCGGTAGTCTCTCCCCGGCGTAACCTGCTATGTGAGACCCAAGGCTGTGCCCAATGATATGGACATCTTCAGTCTTGACACCAACCTCTGTCTAAAATATGAAGAAAAAAAATGATCGGCTCAAGCTCATTAGTTTCTTCGGCCCAGCAGGATGACTCAGTTAAAGTCTTTAAAACATAACTGTTGATGTAAATTGGTTAAAAAAGAAGAAATTAAGATTAAACGGCTGATCAAAGTTTTAATTTACCTGCAGAAATTTCACAAGAAGTGATATCTCGGCTCCTACCAGCCTGGTGTTCGCAGTAGCCTGTGTGTAGGGCAGGAATGAACCACCTTCCCAGTCCACGCCTATTACGTTGAAGTCCCCCTTAATCAGAAACTCCTGTACCATTTTCTGTCTCAAACAAAAAGCGCTGAATTTTTACGATAAGGCTATTAGTTATAAAACACGTTTGTAGAGCCACTTTTGTCCTAAAATGGACACTAGCATCATCATAGATATATGATAAATGAAGATGCTTTCAACTCAATTAGGTCTATTCTTTTGGGACGAATCACGGATCCAAAACAGTAGATTATGACCATGCAGTCGGCGTTTCCCCAATATAAATCATATTTGGGTCATATCGAGGGTAACAGCATTATTTAATTGCACGATGGTGAATATCGCTAGTTGTTTATCTGGTATTATCTTACCATTCTATCCCAAGTTATCCCCAAAATAGACACACCATTAAGATTCACGCCAGAAAGAAACTACTAAAGCGCTTCACGTGTTCTTTTATATGAATCGTAGCAACCGCCTGATGTAAGGTGTAATGGATTATATTAAACGAGACCATGCAAGGTGGATGCATAATGTTTGAAGTACCGTTGATGATATTTTAAAGAGACCCACCGAAACTTCACTCACCTTTACCCATGGCATGAAACCGTTCTCTACGAACCCGTGTACTATGAACTTGGTTGGACGAGATGAAGAAAAGAATGACCGGCGGAGGGACGTGATGTTACCAGCTCTGAGAAAGTCATGTTGGTTAGAATTGTTCCTGGTATATAACAGGAACTGTGTGTTCAGAGTTTTCCGATCGAACGGAAACAGGTTGATTAACCTCCCAGAAAAGTCACCATCGATGCTGAAGCAACCCAGTTCCCCGTAACATTTGGCAGCTGAGAGACAGCAACAATATGCATGAGAAGACACTTAAATCAGCGCCAAAGTCGTAAAGGAGAGGCGGAATGAACCTGTAAATTGTCAAATTGGTAAGTGGTACAAATAGAACATACAGTCTTCTGGCCTGCAACAGACTTCAGATATTGCACCTTTTAACCATCTAGTTTAAACCGTATTGCACGTTGAATCAACTTTAAGTACTAGAATGCGATGAATGCCCAAATACATTTTTATAAACAGGGTGACACACTGCGGAATGTCTGTACTAAATAAGGTTCACTTATGAATGTCCCAATGCCTCGTTATATACAGGGTGGTATACTGCAGAATGTCGCTGCTAAAACAAAGATCATTTATCAATGTCCCAACACCTTGTTATGTTCAGAGTGGAATACGGCGGAATATCCCCACTAAACAAGGTCCATTTATCAATGTCCCAATACCTTGTAATGTATGGGGTGGTAAACTCTCTCTCTCTCTCTCTCTCTCTCTCTCTCTCTCTCTCTCTCTCTCTCTCTCTCTCTCTCTCTCTCTCTCTCTCTCTCTCTCTCTCTCTCTCTCTCTCTCTTTCTTTCTCAGGCTTGATGCGCCGTAAAAGCTACCTACTTTCACGTCATCTCCCCAGCCATGATGCAGACCTCAAGCCATGATCGAGACCTCGCTCTTTTGTCTTGAGCGCGAGATACTTTTCACGCGTGAAAAGTACCTCCCTTCCTGAGCATGCGCAGTTGAGAGCTTACATTATCTGGTTCCCACTGCCGTTTTTGCCCTACTAAAACACTGTTGCCCATTAGTTTCTGCGCAACACACACACACACACACACACACACACACACACATATATATATATATATATATATATATATATATATATATATTTGGCCTATTTTTTGTAAGCGTAATACTTGCTTGTCTTCAATAATTATCATTTATATATTTGATGAATTTTATCATTTTTGAACTCTGCCATGGGTCTAGTTATCGTCCTGCCTTCAGGCGTACACTTACTTATTTTTGGTAGGGTACCGGTAGTTAATAATATCTTGCGGCTATGGTTCCGTGAGTTTCACGGCGAGGTATGTCTCGAAGGAAGCTGAGTGCTTGAGCGCGAGGCAAGTTTCATGCTTGAAGCAGACTTAGCCGACGAGGAAGCTTGCGTAGTCTTGAAAGCGAGGTTGCTATAATGCTGCAACCCTACTTGACTCATAATTTTTTGGCAGATGATGACGTTTTCCTTTCGAAGTGTCCGTTTTTTATGCCGACAAAATTCAAGGACTGTTTGTGGAAGGAATCTGTTCATAGCAATTATATAGGCCTAGGCATATAGTATCATATGAAATTTGGAATAACCAGACGATTAAGTCGACAACATGACCTGTTTCATGCGAGTACATTGGGCCTGATTTGCGAGAGCACGTGCAAGGAGGCCTATGTTGGAATGTTCTCGAGGAAAATTTCGGCCCCTCATTGTATTGGGGAGTTTTAAACCTATTTATATAGTAGTACATGCATTTGCCCTTTTTTATCATCTGTAAGGCATGTTTGCTTAATTTACTTGTTTTGTAGTGCGTTTTAGAAAAATACCTATAAAACTGTGCTTTTCTTGTGAGGAAAACGATGAATTCATCAGAGTAATTTGTTGTTTGCACGTAACATTCAAACATATCAATTTCAGTTAAATTATAAATGTTATCACATTTGTAAGTTGATTTGAGCTGAGCTTCCACACAAACATGTGCTAAAGTAATCGCTTTGATGCCAATTTAAAGACCGACACGTTCAAATGGGAATATTGTCTAAAATTAATCGGCACAAAGTTTAAATTTCAAAAGAATCAATTGAATTGGACATATCTTCAAAAATATAAAAGATAAGATTAAAAAAAATCTTAAAAAAGTTGCTACAGTACACATTCAGGAATGTTAAATTTGGTACTAAGTTACACACTTTTTTCAATTGGGTAGGATTTCTTCTTGCATTGGTACAAAATGCAATTCTTGTATATTTTTTTTTTACATGTGTAACGTTTTTCCATTTCAAATATTATTTCTTAATTTTTTTTTATTTTTCGTTACGGTAATGCGCGTAACGAACGATGTGTACATAGGCACACATATGAAAGTATGTCCAATGTCACACATATTACATAACCACAGATGTAAAATGTCATATGGAAGGAGTGGCGCTATTTCCATACGGTACCATTCTCTCACCACGGGAAAAATGCCTAAGAAAACATACACTTACTATCATAATTGGAGCTACTTTCTTCCGACGCTTGTGGTAGTTCCTTTGCCCAGCCCAGAACTGCCCCACACAGGACCAAGAATGGCAGCAGCATTTTTCTGGGAACCAACCAACGGGACCAGACAGGTTTCTGTGCGGGTTTTTGAGCAGTTATGACTGTGCTGACCTTTTGTGATAAGAACGTGAACGACACAGGACATTGTCTGGTGCTGGTTGATAAAGTGTCAAATGTCATAACTCAAACACGGAAACAAAGATTGTAAAGTTATAAGATAGCCTCTACCGTAATTAAGTACATACCTTAATAACTGAATACGGTAGAAATCGTATAAATAGGAAATTTTGGCAACTTGTACACCGTGATTTGGTCTTCTTTTTCCACTTTTATGCGAAGCATGTTTCAATTCGATCTTTATAAATTCTACTTCTATCGTTGCCTTTGCAGACGAGACTTCCGTTTACAGATTTAATTACACTCGTTGTAATTTAGTCCGATCTGGTGCATATTCCAGTGACACCCATCGTCGGCGTTTAATTTTTCTTCTGCGGCTGCATTGAATTTTTTTATTTCACCGCCGCTTTCAACCCAAGGTAATTGGGGCAACCTGTCTCAGAACCAAATATCTCAGCAACAATTTTCATAAATACGATCACCCTTAAACTCCAGGAAAGCAGACCTTGGGAATTTATCCTTAATTTTGAGTTGTCATGTGAGAATAGTGAAATGTGAAAGAATTGTTGCTAAAGCAATTTTGTATATATTTGAAACAAACCTTTATTCATCAATTTCTTTTGACTGAATCTTTGCCTATAAATTTTGTTTAAAAAAATGTCGCCAATCATTCTAATGACCCCTTTTTGCCACCGCTGGACGAAATCGTAAAGTGGTCAGTGTTACTGTAAAAATGAAGTGGCTCTCTTTGTGTTTAAACCCTGCATCTTTCATATTCATAAATTTGTCAAACATGATTGGTACTTTTTATTATCATTGGATTAAAGTTTCATTGTATTTTACCA